>CM021103.1:580990458-581323372 GCA_007115665.2 Sequoiadendron giganteum
GATCATTTCTTGGTGTCCTATTTCTGGGTTGGTGGAGGGTTGTCTTCTGGCTCTAAGATTTTGGACTGGCGAGGCTCGAATCACTGGCCTATTAAGTTTTCAACTTCTTCTGCTAGGGTGGCTTGGTTCCCTTCTTTCAAGTTCCAGCTTATGTGGTTAAGAGATTCCTCTTTGCAGGTGCATATGGCGGAGTGGTGGAGAAGGGGAAGACCTGCGTTTGGCACTACCATGTATTCCTTTTCTAAGCTGCTGCAATTTGTAAAATATCGACTTAAAAGGTGGAATAGGCGGTACTTTGGCAATATTTTTCATGCTAAGGTTGATGCTCAAGCTGTCTTGGATGTCATCACTCATGAGAAAAGGGAGTGTGGTCTTTCTAAGGATTTACTCAGGGAGGAAGCCTGGGCTCGAAGAGATTTGGAGTGTGAGCTGCGCGAGGAAATTTTTTGGAAGCAGAAGGCTAGAGTTGAGTGGTTGCAGGAGGGTGACAGAAACACTGCCTTCTTCTTCAACTCGGTAAAGGCTACGAGACATGGTAATTCTATGCCTATTTTGGTGAATGACAGGGGTGAGCATCTATCATCTTGGCAGGATATTTCTAGAGAAGCTTCAGAGTTCTATGCTTCTTTATTTCATGAAGACTCTCAAGATGTTACGGAGGAAGAAAACCAAGTTCTGTCTTGTATTCCCTCTTTGGTCACTAGGGAGATGAATGAGTATCTTTTGCGAGATATCTCATTGGAGGAATTAGAGGGTATTGTTTTTCAGATGAAGAAGGGAAAAGCCCTAGGTCCTGATGGGTTTCCAACTGAATTTTATCAAGAATTTTGGGACATCATTAAGTTGGACTTGCTGGAGGTGGTGCGTGAGTCTCAGAATAACAAGCAGATGCTTCGGGCTCTAAACTCTACTTTCCTTGCTCTCATTCCCAAATGTGAGGGGGCAGATCGTCTGAGTCAATTTCGGCACATTTCTCTTTGTAATGTGGTGTATAAAATTATTTCCAAGCTGATAGCTGAAAGGCTGAAGCGTTGGCTCAGTGGGCTTATCTCTGAGGAACAAAGTGGTTTTGTGGAGGACCGCCAAATTTTGGATGGGGTGATCATTGCTATGGAGACCATTCATTCGATGGATTCCTCGAAAGAAAAGGCTATGTTCATCAAGCTTGACATGGCAAAGGCTTATGATAGAGTGAGGTGGTCCTTTTTGCGGAAAATTCTTACTGCCTTTGGATTTGCTGAGGAATGGATCTAGTGGGTGATGAGTTGTGTTACCTCCATTTTATTCTCGGTGTTGATTAATGGGGAGCCTACCACTCTTTTTAGTGCCTCTAGGGGTCTTCATCAGGGGGATCCTCTCTCTCCTTACTTATTTATTCTTTTGGCGGAAGGTCTAGGTAGACTTGTGAAACGTAATGTAGAGTTGGGTTTGATTCAAGGGTGGAAATGGGGAAACGACTAGCCTTCACAGTCTCACCTGCAATTTGTGGATGATACGGCCCTGATGGGGCTGGCCAAGATCAGAGAAGCTTCGAATCTGCGGAAGGCCTTGGATGTCTATCTTGCTGCCGCTAGCCAAAGGATTAATGAAAACAAATCCTCCATTTTCTTCTTTAATACTCCGTAGCCTATTCAGCACAGGATTTCTCGTATCTTGAGGTTCCAAATTGGTTCTCTCCCTTTATCCTATTTGGGTATTCCTATCTCTGTCGATAGACTCCCCAGAGAATCTTGGCAGGAATATCTTGGATAAGTTTCGTGCGAAGGTTAGTCATTGGACTCATCGATGGTTGTCCTTTGCTGGGCGTGTTCTATTGCTGAAGTTCGTGGTACAGGCTCTTCCTATTTATAGGTGCATGTTACAGGTTGCTCCTGTAGGGTTTGTGAAGGATATGGACTCTCTGGCTAGACAATTCTTATGGGCGGGTAGCTTGTCCTCATCTAAATGGAGCTTGGTTAAGTGGGATGTTGTTTGTAACCCAAGACAGGTGGGAGGTCTTGGTTTGCGAAAGGCGACTTGGTTCGGGTTGGCGTTGGCTGCAAAGCTTTATTGGAGGTGGTGTGTGGAGCAGGATCATAGCTAGGCTAGGATCTTATCCCACAAGTATCTTCCGGGGATTTGTAAGGACCTTCCTAGGTTTCCTCTGGAAGGGAAAGGCTCGGTGGTTTGGAGAACACTTAAGAAAGGGGCTGCGCTAATCAAGGAGGGCTTGTTCTGGATTTGTAATAAGGGGGTTGAGGCTATGTTTTGGTCTAATTCTTGGGATGGTTACACACCTATCCTCCACCACTACCCTAATTTGGTGGCTCTGTCTTTGCGCTTTTTGGAGGCCGGTTGGTCTAGAGTGAGTGATTTTAAGAAATTTGACCCTGGTGGACAGGTGGAGGTGGCTAGGTGGAAGGACCCTGGTGAATGGCCTATTCTCAAGTTGGAGGAGGATGGCATTGTGCTTCAGAATATCTTGGCTAGTAGACAATGCAACTCCCTTAAGGAAAAGGATATTCTAGCTTGGAGCCCGAACCCTAAGGGTGTTTTTACTGTGGCTAGTGGTTATCAGGAGTTGCTTTCTCATAAGTTTGGGGCGGTGAGGTCCCTTGGTGGAAACATGCGTGGAACAAGTTTTCATGGCCCAAGTGTAATTGTTTTGCTTAGACTCTTGCTTGGAATATATGTTTGACTTGGGAGAATCTCCATAAGCGGGGATTCCAGGGCCCCTCTATGTGCGTGCTGTGTGGTTGCAGTGAGGAGGATTCTCCCCATTTATTTTTCCGATGCTCTTATTCTATGCTCCTCTGGCATTGGTGGTGGGGTGTTTGGAAACATCTGTGTGTTCATGCATCTTCTCTTGTGGAGCTCTTGAGTAATCTGGGAAGGCCCCCCTCCTAGACCTCTTTTCTCCAAATTTTGTGGAGCATTGGTCCTACCTTCATCCTTTGGCAAATTTGGTTGGAAAGGAATTGTAGGATTTTTCGTGGAGAAAAGATGATGGCTCAACAGGTTTGGCACAAAATTATTGGTATGGTCCAGGAGACAGTGGAAGCTAAATGCGAAGTGGCCCTTCCGTTGGAAAGAAGTGATGATGAGATTGTGAATAGATTGGGAGTGCAGGGGTTGAATCCAGTCTATGCCTGTGTTAGAAGAGAGAGGAGAGCGAAAAAGAAGGTTCAAAGGGTTGGCAGATGAACGCCTCCTCCGACGGAGTTTCTGAAGATTAATACTGATGGTTCCTCTACAGGCAACCCAGGGCTTGCTAGTATTGGTGGAATTGGTAGAGATGGTAATGGTTCTGTCATTTTTCTTTTCTCCATCCATAAGGGGCAGAATTCTAACAACCTTATGGAAGGGCTGGCGATTCTTTGGGCTATTGAGCGTGTTTGCACCTTGGGTTGGCGTAAGGTTATCTGTGAATCTGATTCGCAGATTATTGCTAATTTGTTGCTTGAGAAAAGGGTTGATGTTAATTGGCAGATTGCGTTGGTGGTTAGACAGATTTTGCAGAGGTGCTCTACATTGGAAGTGGTGTCTTTTGTCCACATTCCGCGTGAGTGGAATAGGGCGGCTGATTGTTTGGCCAAGTGGGCTTCTGAGCATGAGGATGATTGGAGAATTGAGGGGTGGAGACAGTTATCTCCTGAGTATGTTCTTGAACTTGAGAGGGTCATTGCTGCTGATATGGAGGGATAAGTTGTTGATGGTTGGTGGGCTGGTGGTCTTGTTTGTGCTTGATGTTTTGGGTTTTCCCTTGTGGGAGCTTACGGGCTCCCTCATTCTTATGTGCTGTTAATCTTCCTATTTCAATAAAGTTTTTACCCCTTTTTTTTATTAAAAAAAACCGAACGAGGAATTTTATTGTAATGTCTTTGTTACTTGTTACTTTTATATGTTTGAAGTGAAATGTTGAAAAAAAATTATTACGCAAGGGTTAGGTCGTTACACTACAAGACATTTGGTATATATTTGTATTTTGAGAGTTGGTCTTCCCCTTGTGTGTGGTCTCCAGCGTATCCTTAGAGGATAGAGTATATATTATGTGTTGAATATATTTTGAATGTGACCATACATTCTAAGTGTGAGTAGTACCCAGCAAAAGGCCACAGATTGGAGCTATTTTTCCAGGTTAGAAAATACCATATTATTGTATGTTCAATATGACAAATGTTTAATACCTCTGATGTTCATGAAAGTTTAATGTTGTAATTTATTGCTGATAATATTTGTCAAGTTCATAATTCCATATCTGCAATTTTATTGTTAATCTGGATTTGGAAATTATATTTTCTGTGGTGTCCTATTCTGGAGAAATCCATTAAATGAATGTATAATCCCAAAACAATTGCAAGTCAATGCTAACCAGTTCAAACAGCATTAGGGCAAACTGTTTGACGAAATGCTCAGACACACATTTGGTTGGAATTGAAAAAAAATTGCATAGGAATTTAGGGTGGGATATTTCACCTATATAAACAAAAAAACTAAAAAAGAAAGAAAAGAAAAATACTCCTATTTAGATTTGAAAATGATGCCTAAAATACCCAAAATGTAATGTCCCCTTCTCAGTAGCCTCTCGCAATGATCACTTAGCCTTTTTAATTCCCGAGGGCTAAAGTGGAATTTAGGGAATCCTTTGTTTAATTATTTAATGTTGCCTGGGGACTCAAGTTAAAATTAAAAGGTAACATTAAGTAATTAATGAAGTAATGTTATAAAGTGACTTTAGTGAAATATTTTTAAAAGGTACTTTATCGAGTCACTTTATTTTAATTGAGTGAGAAATTAAGTGGAAAAATATAAAAGAGAGAAAAGAGCTCATTTCATTCATTCTAGATTATTATTTTCTCACATCAAACTTGGAGAGCCTTTGGAGGTTTTCGTGCTGAGGGTTTTGGAAACCCTCCTGTTCAGTTTCGGTTGTGAAACCATCAACCCTAGCTGAAGATACCGTGAGTCATTCAGACTTTCAATATTGCACTTCATGGTAAATTTGAGGAGCACGTATTTGAATACATTCTATTGAAGCAAGATTGAGATTTGAGCAAATAATGAAATGAAAATGTATGGCTACATCTCAGCTTTTTGTGATATCTGTTCACTGAGGTTTTGACTGCTTCTTTTGGTCGATTTTTGGAGAAAGTATTGTGCAAATGAAGGCGTCTCTCATCATATAACCCTAGGCGCATTATGTACCAGCAAAAGAATCAGATATAAGTCGAAATTTTTGAGGAAACTGAGCAGCAGAAAGGAAACGCATTAGCTGGGTTAGAGGTGCAGCTGTTAGCAGTCATAAGAAGGGTCGTTTGGGCTTTAAAGGTTAAGGCGATTCAATAAGAAGAAGATTAGTTGTCTCTTGAGGGGTCGCCTACCTTGACCAGAGCAAATTGTGGTCATTAGAAGCTCAGACGTGTGGTTCTGTAGCATCCTGGGTGACGCTTCAGGTTGGGAAAAATCACTTCCAGGTCTGGTCAAATATTTCCCTTATCATTTTATGTATTATGCTTGGTATTGGAGACACCTGTAGGAGTTTATTGAAATCTGAAGCGTATTACTGAGTTTGGGTCGACTAGTGAATTCAATAAATACCCTGTGATAGTCGACTAGATTATAATTGCATTTTTTAATCTCAGAACAAGTATCTCAGTCCATTTGATTTTGGTAAATTAGCAAAAACAATCACTGCTGTAGCATTTGTCTTGCTGGGAACCGTAGTTGTTCTTGTACTCTCACTGTATGCTTAGAAATTCAATGTTGTTTAGTCTTGTTCACATTACAATGCTGAAATGTAATAAATTCAAGTGGAGATCAACTTCTGTTCAGTTTTATATGTCAAAATTTCTGTGCTTGCAATCTCTTTACCTAAGAAACAGAGTACAGAATTGAAAATACATCAAACATCTAATTCTTCCAGGAAAGGACTTTACACAAAAGGAATCACCAAAAATCTGCAAATAATAGGCAGGAATGCAGCTGCCAGTGGAAGATAAGAATAAATTAAATTAAATAAGTGCCTGGAATTAGAGTTTCTAACTGCCGTGCCTAGATATAGGGTTTTTGACTACTGCGCAAAGAATTAGGGTTTTGACTACTATGCCCATACATCATATGAGTGATAAAGATCTAACACTCCCTATTTGCAAGGAAGGTGTTTCCAGCAACCCCAACACCATTCTCATGAGTTCAAACTTCTCTTTTAACAGAGGCTTTGTCAAATTGTTTACAACCTGCTCATCTAAAGGAACATACTGAAAAATGACAGCTCACTTCCAAAATCTATCTCTAAGAAAATGATAATGAATATCGATGTGCTTGGAGCAATCATGAAACGCTAGGTTTTCAAATAGCTTAATACAGCTCTGTTGTCAAAGTATACTATGGTCAACCCCAACATCTGATCAACAAGTTTTGCAATCAACTTGCAAAACCAGATAGCCTGACAACTAGTAGAAGAAGTTGCTATGTACTCTGCTTCAGCTAAACTTAATACAACTACAACCCATTTCCTACTGAACCAAGATATCATGCCTAACCCCAAGATGAAACAAAACCCTTAAGTGTTCTTTCTGGCCATCCACTACCCAATCTGAACCTATAAGACCATGCAGCATTAACTCTTCATTTCCAACATACGTCAGCCTTAATGAATTGTGCCCCTCAAGTATCTGATCACATCTTTTGCAGTGGTTCAATGAACTTTACTTGGCTCAACCATAAACTGACTTAATCTATTCACTGCAAAACAAATATTAAGTCTAGTATTTACCAAGTACAATAGAGAACCAATAAGTTTTAAAATTTATATATACAAATGGATCTATCAAATGAAATTCTAAATCACTGGTTAACTTTAGATATAATCATTGGAGTAGCAAGAGGCTTACAATCCAACATTTGAAATCTGTTTAGAATTTTCTTATGCACCTTGCCATACTTCAAGACCCAAGAAATAATGCGTAAGACCAATATGTTTTATATCAAATTCAAAGGTCAACTCCATCTTACATCATCCTATGAGCTTCTCACTAAAACCTATAAAAATAAGATCATCCACATACAAGACTAAAACCATTAGGTCATATTTATCTAATGAATAATAAATATTTAGGATTTGCATTTGTTTTAGTGAAGCCTGAAATTAATATTACTCATCAATCCGAGAGTACCAAACATGAGGTGTTTGCTTAAGCTCATACAAAGCCTTTTCCAACTCAAATACTTTGGTATCCCAACCATGCACCTCAAATCTTCTAGGCTGATTTAAGTAAACCTCTTCTATGTTACCATCATAAACATTATTTTTACATCTATCTGATAGAAAGACCAACTAAAATGAGAAGCGAGTGATATAATTACTGATACAAAAATATCATAGGAAAACTATACAAAAGTCTCATCATAATCAACTCCCTCTTTCTAAGATAACTCACATACAACAAATCCAATCTTGAATTTCTCTATGCTTCCATCTATTGCATGCTTCACCTTGTACAAACACTTTCAATCAATCATTGATTTTGCTTTAAGTTTTGTCACAATCTCCTAACATTATTATGAATAATGGAGTTATATTCTTCTACAGTGGCATCTCATCATACTTAATCGGGACCTAAAATATTAAGAGGCGCCATATAGTGTTTTTAAACACTTTGAAATTTAAATTAAATAAAATTATTAATTAAATAACAATATTTAATATATGTGGCTGACTCCTTTATAGTCGGCGCCTAATATTAATTTTTGAATTTCATTTCTTTTTGGGCCGACCTATTGGGAGGCTAATTCAATTTGGTATTTATACTGAGTGCCTTGCTGGTTTGAATCACCACAAAATTTGGACTTGTTGTCTTTGCCAATATCGATGGAAGCGTAGCTCTCCATGCGTGGCAACCAAGTGAGCATGTAGTGTCAACCTGGGAGTTTCGTGTTATAGTATTTATCCTGCACATTCATTCCACCATTTCTCCTAACTCACAAGTGTAATGTCCCTTACCCGGTTTGCCCTAAAAGTCGCTTGTAGATTAGATTTAAGGTTTCTTCTTTTCCAAATGAATGTTCTCCTAATGCAATAACCCTATATTGGAATCTTGTATTCACCATATTAACAAAATATCTGTTAGCATTAATATCTAGATATCCAAAATATAAGCATAATCACAAAAGTAATAATGAAGACAAAAGAGGAGTGGCATAGGTAGATCCTCCCGAAGCTATCCATCTAAGCCCAAGGGCACAAGCATCCCCTCAGGACAACCCACCCCTTAGCTCCGAGTTGAACATCCAAACTAAGACCATTCCATACCCGAAGTGGCATGCTTAGTGGAAACACTGGTACCTGCTTTCTCTACCCATGTCAGCACCTCAAAAGACACTTGACTAATTGGGGATAGTCGGGGGAACGGATAAGTGGCCCAAGCCTACCACCCCTCCATGGCCACAGCGGACTATGAGTGGAACCCCCACCCCTCCATGGCCCACCCAATCCTTGGGATTGGGCGGACTATGAGTGGAATTTTCCACCCCTCCAGGGCCCATCCTTGCCTTGGGTTCTGAGGGCGGACTTAAGTGGGGTTTTTAGGCACCACTTCCCTCACACCCTTCCTCCCAATAAGCTTGCAAACACAAGGAACACAATCTTTTAGCAATCAAATACATTTGCTTTTATTATTGATTCTTGAAGTCAATATCAACATCATTATCATCATGATAATATTAAAGAAAGCATTACGCCAATAATCAGACTAGCAATATTTGTTTCTTATATTCAAAATATGCTAAATATTATTGCTAAGTGAGTATATCACCTGAGTTGCTATATCTCTCCATGTTTCCTTACTCGCCTCCTTCAACCTTATATTGAATTGATCATAGGATGAGGACAATTCATAAATATACATAATCTACTTATATTTATATTAAAGAGTCATCATTACTTATAAGTATTATTATGGCATAATCTTGTATGTATATATATATATAATTATTCTTTTACTTATATCCATTAGTATTCATATATATATGTTTATATAATTATTCTTTCCTTTTTCATATATATTCTTTATTCATTGCATATTATTCATTATAAAATGTATCTATATCTATGCATATATACTTGCATGCCTATTAAATAATATATATATATATATATTAAATGGCTCTATATTCCAATGCATAACAATCATTGTTGCTGCTGTTCTAAATTGCAGATCGTATTTCTCCATGTTTTTCCCTCTTCCTTATTTTCCTTCCTTCTATTTATACCATTCAAGGTAGGTGACTCATGGGGGGAATGTATTGTTTGGTGAAAGAGGTGGCTTTTAATAAAATATATCCCTTTGTTAGATTAAATTGCTGCCTTTAAAGACTTATTATCACAATTATATCTATTTTTAAAAATAATATATTATTACTAATAATTATGATATTTCAGATTTATACTTATTTTAATATTTTATTTTGATGTTTTATTGAACATATTTTAACATTAAAGTATAATAATGAAACCAGTTTGCTAGTATCTTATTATTATTTTATTCTAATATATTACAATCTTTGATGTGTAATGATTATAATATTTATTTATTATTATTATTTTTGATATTAAGTTATTTAATACTAGAATGTAATAACAATAATTTGCGTATATATTATTATTATATTTGTTATTTCATATTTATATATTTATATATTGATGTGATACACATTTATTTTATTTATTAATTTATTTGTATTTTAACACTTGGTCTTTATGTTTTTACTATTTCGGGGACATGACAACAAGACTCTCTTGATCGGGTTGTAGTTGCGACTGGAGGTATAGAAGTAACGATTGGTGCGATTGAAAACCAACGAGTTAAGGGAAGGCGTACTGAGTGGAAGCAACAATATCCGATCAGGCCGAGCCTCACAGCTCTAGCCGAAGTTCGTCAGGCAGTCTTCCGTCGAGTGAAGTGTAGCTGGATCCTCTTCCCAGATCGAAGGCATCCCAAGCATCATTAGAAGGTGTTGGCACCATTACAAATCATTGGGCATCCATTTTGAGGGTGCGCGCGCCAACTGTGGATTCTAGATCACCCCATACTCTTTCACAGTGTATGCGAATTAATTACAATAAATATTATATCGGATTTAACATCTACATGGCGTCATTCAGATGATCCTGAATTTACCTTTGTCTGGGTAAAGTTGTATCAAGAACACAATGTACACGGGGAAGTCGTTGTGTTAAGAGTTATTTCCTGCCTTCAAATGTTCGATTATATCGAATAGTATTAAGTCGATACTCTGTGGCATTCTGGTGTTTGTTTAAGTGAATCCTGCTTTAACTAATTTTGTCTGGCTGGGAGTTCTTTCTATGCATAAATTTCCAGTTGAGTATACAAAATTGTATTTTTGTTTGTTGCTATTTGGCAAGGTGTTTTTACAAATCAATCATTGATTTTGCTTTAAGTTTTGTCACAATCTCCCAACATTATTATTAATAATGGAGTTATATTCTTCTACAATGGCATCTTATCATACTTACTCTATGTTTGCCTCTTCAAAATTGGAAGATTCAACATAATGATGGAAGACTTTAAAAAAACATACTAAGAAACTTCTTAGGTGGATGACTCACCCTAAAAGAAGTTTCTAGTGCTCCAACTTGCCCATATGCCTCCTACAAAGTTTGGGTAAGCCATTCGGGTTTCTTCATTGCTTTAGATGAGGTCAAGTTGTCTTCTTCCTTGTTGTAATTTGGCTGATGAGCAATAAACAATTTTACTTTGTTGATCAGAACTTGGAACAACAACTTGCTCGTTGTCCTCAACCTCTATGGGTCACTCTTGAGGCTTAGAGGACTATGCATTTCATCAAATTTAATATCTTTGCTCACTATTGATTTAAGGTAGTGTTGACGTGCTTTTTATGACAGCGCCAGCACAGAATAAAGTTGCCCAACGGTCACTCTATTCTCTCTTGATCAAAGTGTCCCACATGCTAAGATTGCTTGAAAGTTCATGTGTTCGACTCCAAGGTTCCTTTTATCGCGAATAGACTCAGTTGGTTGATGTGTTTTGCTGGTTATTTCAAGGGGACTTACGTAGTTGTTCGACTCTGTGAAGCAATTAGGACATGAATGATTTGGCAATATTGTTCTGGTATCTAGACTGACTCGGAAAATGCAGAATTTAAAGGGGATAGGGATAGGGATTCTACAAATCTACTTCTAAAGGGTGGAGGACGAGGATCGACTTAAACAATCTTCAAACCAAACTTTGCTTTGTCTCCTTTCGAACAACTCCGACAAAGTTGGTGCAATCTTCAAAGGATGAGAAAAGTGTTCAAACTATGACGCAACATGTTCATACCGTCAATACGACGCATACAAACATATGAACCATAATCGAAGTTAAGTGCTGATACTCCAGTTGACCACGCAAGGCGAACTTACCATCAGTAAGCCCGCTAGTGGTATGGATGAAGAAGATATGCTTAAATCACAACGCCACACTCCACAATTAACAACTACTTGCATGAAATAAAAATCTATTTTACTCTATCTACCTTGAATTGGAAAGACGAAATGGCCTTGCTAGCTACTCATAACAAAGAAGAAATCACCAATCAATGAAACTCTTTGTATTATGAAAAGTGTTCACAACAACCTTTTACAAAACTTTCAAAGGAAAGTTTTCTTCCCTCCTCAATCTAAAGCTAACTTCTAAGCTAAAAGCTATATGACTTCTACTCTCTAGCTCTGATTCAACTCTTGATCTAATGTCTAATTTCTAATTGATTACAAATGAGGGGGGATTCCCCTTTTATAACAAGTCCAATTCAGTGGACGGTTTAGATCAAATTACAATGAAGGGCTCAGATCGAGCCACCTATGCCCTGATTAGGGTTTCTGCCCTAAAAACCGCCACAGAGAGGAGTGGGCAATGAATGCACAGAATATTCTCCACTCCCCTGCAGGAATCATAATGAGCAATTAATGCCCACTACCATCATCAAGAAGATCCTCATCAAGCAGCGCGTTCCCACTGGCCTTCTCCCGGATAGCAAACTCGATCAACCGGGCCAATACTGCTTCAACCTCCTGTGTAGAGATCGGTGGAATATGGTTGAGCTGGAACTCCAAGACTGCTACCGTCTGTCCGTATCTGATGCAAGATTTTCTCCATGTCACCAAGGCGTCCTGGGTATGCTGAATTATACTAGAGAACGTGGAGACATTCTCAAAGTCATCCAGGACAAGTGACCTCGCAGCTGAGAAGAATGGAGGCAGTCTACTTTTCAAGCCATCAGCAGTTATCTCCTCTGGGACCAACTTTCTAGCAAATATGGCTTCTAATGTATTGAGGACTCCCCCCAAGATGTTGCCCATTGCTTTCCTCACTTTAGCTGAATCTGCCCTTGCTGCGTCGTGAAATCCACGGCCTGTGACCACCGAGGAGTACCAACCGGTGAAATCATACCTATCACCTCTCTGAATTACACCTCCATCCACCAAGGTTTCTAGAGGTATATGCATCAAAGCCCCCAAACGAAGTACAGTCTTCGTTTGATAGATGCGAGTATCACCCCAGGCCTGATCTACTATATCCATCCGTGCCAAAATACTTGAGGCCTGTCGATAAGCATCGGCGAGGTCCTCCATGAATTTCCCTGTCTCAGTATGAACACGGCTAACCCACTTGTCCGCCTCCGTTTCCATTTTCTTCAAATCCTCTAAGGCAACAACTGACTCCTTCGGAAGCTCTGATGGACGTTCCACTGCTGGGTTTGCTGGTTCACCTGGACGTGCTAGATTTTGCACGTATCCTATCAAGGTTTTGTGCTCCTTCTTCAATTTCTTATACTTCCCCTCCGTGCGGAGCAACTGATCCTTCAATGCCTGATAGGAGTTATCGAACTCCTCGATAACTTGGGCTCCCGTAGGACGACCCAACTCTACTGTGGTGATCACGTAATTTTCAGGCCTCTCCTCAGTTCGATCACAATCTTCCCTCGGAATAGCCACCTGAAGCGTGCGAGAGCCTGACTCGTCAGTCGAGATCTTTGAATACTTTCGGGCCCTTTTCTTCTCTGGTGGCGCACTGATCCTCCTGAGGAACTCTTCCATCTCAATGGTTGGATCCGTATCATCCTCGGGTTCTCTCCTCATTCTGTCAGAAAGCCAATCAGGCACTGTCTGCTGTGGATTACAAATGACAAGGGGTTGTTCTTTTGTTGCCTCCATCTCGTGCACTTCCTGTCTTCTTGCACTGGTCTGCTCAGGCTCATCCTCCTCTATGAGCTGGGTATCTCCCGACCCTTGGGTCCCCTGTTCTGTGTTTTCTTCTTCTTCCAAAGCCGTGTCCAACATCTGGTGAAAATGGGTGTCGGCCATTGTTTCCTCTTCCTCCTCCTGTTGGCCGCCCCTGGATAGACTGACACTAGCTGATTCCCGGGTGTTGGGCTGATCTACCTCCTCAAGTCCCCGCTCTTCCTCTAATCCTGCCCTCTGATCGGCAAATAATGAAACCACCCTCAAACTCGAAGACTGAGTTTGTGAGTGCACGGGTGATGCTTGTTCTATCCTCAACGGTATCGGTTGGGTTGGCACTTCCACTTGTGCCCTCGATGTCTGAGCAATTTGTTTCCCCCTTTTTACCGATAACGGCCTTGGGTCACCCATCAAGCTATAAGTAAGGGCGATCGACTTGCTCTTAAGTCTGCATACATGTCTGTCGACCCAAGTCCTGGTAAAAGTCATCACCGGGATAGAAAGCGTGTCCAAGTCCATGATCTCTGGCTCGGACCAATCAGGTGGTGGGACAGGAGTATCCCTAACTGAACCATAGTCGGGTTGCATGACGTTGACATCCTCCTCCACCTGGTCGGGAACTGGAATAATTTCACATTCTCTAATCAACTTGAGAGGAAGTCTGGAAAACATCCTTCTTCTTATCTCAGCCTCATCCACTGCATTTGCCCAAAAGTCCTCCAGATGAGCTCTGTGCCGGTATTCAACGTTCTGTATCATCCGGATGTTCCTTGTAAGGATCGAAATCCTGCCTGCCTGTGTGATATGACAAATGATAAGATTGCAGCTCGTCCTCTGCCTCTCGGGCTGCCTGCAAAGAGGGACACACCTCAATGGAATTTCCCATGGTGATAGGGAAATCAAGTCCACCCTTCTTTTTCCTTTTCTGAATCTTATCGTAGGCAATCAATTGCCTAGATACCTCAAGCATTACTATGTGATCAGTGGGGTATCGTGGTAACCGATACGGATACGAAGTGAACCCCTGCAGCCTAATATATGTGAATTTCGGGAATTGGATGAGCCAATACCCATATTCCTCAATCAATGTCTGTGCTTCTTTAGATATTCTCTGCTGCGTCCTCTGCTGAAGTGTCCTCGCAATGTGCATTGTGAATGCATCATTTGCCCGTTTATAGTTGGCAATGTTAGCTAAATGTAGCTGTGTGCAGGCTTCATGGATTTTGAATTGACCAGGGGCACAGCCGATTGGCTCCTTGTACGAAATCCCTCTGTACTTAGTCATTCTGGCCAACATGTAAATTACATATGAGCTCATGTAGAAAGTCTTCGTCACCTTCAAGCTCCTGAATTGCTCATCGATGTGGTTGCTAATCATCCTAGCCCAATCGACACACTCCTTTCCCTCCAAGATGATCTCGATGAAGTAGAACATCCAAGGCTCGAAAATGTAAGCCTGTGCACTCCCATTTACCCGGCTCAACATCATTATCAAATCACAGTATTCTTGTTTCACGTCCTCGGCAATTATCTGCTTTGGGAGCTTAGTGCGGGGTGGCCTCGGCTTCTGCATCCAAACTCTGTTGATGACTGCAGTGACTCTTTCGAAAGAGGAAGAGTACATCTTATCTGCCCTCTTATTTGTCCTGTATAACATCTCCTCAGCAGTTGGAATCCCAAATGCCTCTCCGATGGCATCCGGCGTGAAGTTGGCGAGCAGTTTACCATCCGGAGAGACAATCGTCCTACGTTCTGGCTTGTAGTGATTGGCGCACTCCATAATTAGCTCCGGACACTGAATTGCTGGCGGAAAACTAGCAGCTGCGTAGATCCCACTCTTCATTATATTATGTGCCGTGACTGATGGTTGATGGCCCCCTAGCCCGAACATCCTCGATTTGAGTGCATTTAGATTAAATGAACCAAGGTTGGTGTCATTTAATCCTGCCAACTTTGAAACTATTGCTGACTTTGGGAGAAATGGCTTAGCGAGCCTTTTAATCATTGCCTGTCGGGATGAGCCAGCCTTGCCTGCTTCAGTGTTTGCAGCTCTGCCTGCGGCTCTGCTTGTTCCTGCAACATCCTTTGCTCCGGCCATCTGCAAAATAAAATAGAATAGCAATAAGCTAGGCTGCAGATTTTTTAAATAAAATGAAGTAACCTCCGAGACGGCTGCGAACGTGGAGTTAGCTTTTTTGAAAATAAAAAACTCTCAGCATAAATTACTAACTCCAAACCTCGTACTGTATAAAAAACTTCAAGCTTATAAAGAAGCTTTCAACGACTGCACTTCCGACTGGCGAAGAAAATTGCAGCCAACTACCAACTTTCAGCAATGTGGATACTTTCTCAGCACAAAGCGAATTAAATCCTTTGTCTTGACTTCGTCAACCTCAGCAACTTTCAACTTCTAGCAGCTTGAATAAGTAAAATCTGCAGCAAGCTTCAACTTTCGTGCAACTTCAATACTCAGCAATTTCGAAATAAATCCCCAGCACAATATAAATTTCTGCAACTCAACACTCTGCAGCAACTTCAACAAATAAATCTTCCAGCAACTCCGGAAAACAACTTCAACCTTCAACTTCGAATTGCAGCAACACACTTTCAGCTTTTCGAAAGAAAGAGTCTCGGCAAATGAAAATTTCTCCAGCACTTCGTACTTTCAGCAACTCAACACTCCGAAATAAAATAAACTCTCAAAGAATTTCTCTCCTCAACCACTTGGAAAATATTTCAATCTCTCAAGAACTTCTTCAGCAACTTCAACTTCGAAACAATGTGAGGAGAAATGAGAGAAGAGATTGTTTAAATAACTCTTCTCGGAGAATCCTGCTAAGTAGTGCTGGGGCTATTTTTAGCACCTTCATCAATTTTCCACTCTCTTCGTTCGGAATCTTCTAATTCAAGCGCAGTAGTGGGCTAGTCGTCAGCCGGTCATTATGGCAGTTGCCATTAATAATGATTCCTTCCTCTTCAAATTTCGAATTTTCCTTTCTAGTCTGCCAGTTAACTCTTGGCGATTTAAACAACTCGCGAGAAAAACAATCACTTGACTTGATTTAAAATTCCATTTTAAAATCTCGCAGTGTTTAAATAAATTCAACTCGAAAAATTTCGTGGGAGTTGTAAATTTATTTCCAACTTTTAAAATGTCTGTCATTTAAATCCTCGATTTCATAAAATTTGCCTTAGACATTTTAAATTCTCTCATTAAAATGTTCAACTCCGGGTGATTAAAAATTATTTGCATGCTCGAAATAATTCATCCTCTGAGATTTAACTTCCGTCAGGAAAATAATCTAGGCAAAACGAGTTTCCTCTGAAAATATTAAAATTTCCCTTAGGAAATTAATTTTAAAATTTCTCGACCCATGGGTGTATTTTAAACGGGTTCATTCAAATTTTCACTTAGAAAATATTTCATCAAGTTGTCAACCCCGTTTAAATGTCTGGAAAATTCTCATATCGTCTCTCAAACTCTTCATGCCAAGGGTGTATTTCTACTAGTGAAATACTTGTTTCACTTAGGAAAATTTCGAACATCTTCATACTTCTGGCGTTTTATTTTCCATGACTTAGGAATTTTATTAAAATCCCTTTTCTCCCTCAAGCGTATTTGATCTCATTCAATTTTTTATTCCCACGCCTTAGACATTCTTCACTTCACACACCTGATAGAAAATTTAAATCTTCATCCCCCTTAGGCGTATATTTCCCCTTGGCATTTTATTTTATTTAATTAAAATCTCCATGCCTTAGAAATTTTATTAACATTCTCTTCCTTGAGGGCGCATTTTACATAACCCACTTTCATTTTGTACCTTAGAAATTTCCAAGTTTCTCATCCTTCCTTGGGCGCAAATGGCTTATGCTATTCACATTTCGTGCCTTAGAAATAAAATTTAAGTCTCCAGCAACCTTGGGCGCATTTCCTTAGTGGAGCTTTGATTTTTATCATGGGCGCATTTGAGGGGTGAGACTTTCAAGTGAAGGCGCATTTTGCCTAGGAAGCTTTCAATTTCATTGCCTTAGAAGAATTTTCCATCACCACTTACCTTGAGGGCGCATTTCCACTAGGCACTTTTATTTTCGTGTCTTAGAATATTTCATCAAGCTTACTTTACACCTTGGGTGCATATGGGGTCTTGAGCTTTCACTTTCTTGACTTAGAAATAAAATTTAAGTCTTAGCCACTTTATCTTGCCTTAGAAATTTTCTCCAGCAACATCTTCCTTGGGCGCATTTACTAGGCCAAGCTTTAAGATGAGGGCGCATTTCATGAGGTGAGCTTTTGTTTCTCTGGAGGGCGCATTTCACCCTTGAAACTTTCATTTGTGTGCCTTAGGCGTTTTTACCAAGCATCATTTTCTCCAAGGTGAGGGCGCATTTTCATGGGTGTGCTTTCGTTTTTGCCTTAGAAAATTTGGATGCTCCCCCTATTCCTCTTTGGGCGCATTTTGAGGTATGAGCTTTTGTTTTATGCCTTAGAAACTTTCAAGGCTTCCATCAAGGTGGGCGCATTTGCTATGCCCAACTTTGAATTCTGCCTTAGACAATTTTCAAGCTATCAATCTGTGAGGTGGGCGCATTTTGAAGGGGATACTTTCATTTTCCCACACTTAGAATATTTTCCATGCCTCTGCCTGTCTTTGTTTACGCATTCTATTTTTAGCAAGTTGTGCTATTTTTAGCAAGTCCCTTGATTTTCAACCTCTAAGGCTCCGTTTTGCCTGAAAATTTCATCATATGATCTTC
This sequence comes from Sequoiadendron giganteum, assembly GCA_007115665.2. Lineage (NCBI taxonomy): Eukaryota > Viridiplantae > Streptophyta > Pinopsida > Cupressales > Cupressaceae > Sequoiadendron > Sequoiadendron giganteum. The sequence goes on from CM021103.1 coordinate 581,008,457, forward strand.
TCTCACCTTGTGAACCTGTTTTGCCAGTCCTCTGCCCTGACCTGCTATTTATAGCCACCTGCTATTTATAGTAAGTTTTGACTTTCTGACTTCAGTAGCTCCGTTTTGCCTGAAAGTTGCAACGCTTGATCTTGATAGCTTGAGTGTTACTCTGATGCCAACCTCGGGTGCAGACCTGCTATTTATAGCCGTGCCCTGACTTACTAAAAATAGTAAGTTCTTCGATTTCGCTCAAATTTTGCCAGCAGGTACCTTGAAGTGTGCTGACATGGGTGGGGTACTTCGTTTCGGCTATTTTTGGATTTTACCCCCTATAAAAGTGGAAACCCTAATTTGACTTGCATGTATCCCGAACGGTCTCCGTTTGACTTCGTTCCTTCTGCATGTCGTTCTGTCTGCTGAACTGGAGTGTTGGGGGGCTGCCAGAGTGTACCTGCTAAAAATAGAAACTGCCTGAAAAGTGACTCATCCACTGCCGGATGGTTTTGCATGTCATATTGCCCGTGGGATCTCAAAAAACCCAGAAAAACCCAGAAAACTGGTCTGCATGCATGCACTGGCTAAAAATAGTAAGTCCTTAAACTTTGATCTTCTCCGCTTGCAAGTCACACCGTTGCGAAGCTCTCGAAAAACCCATAAAGAAAAACCCGACATGCGTTGAAAAACACTGCATGCGAACCCTAAAAATAGCCTCCGAAGGCTGAACTCTGAAAGTGGTTGTCTTGGTTTGCATGTTACATCACTGCGAAGGTTTTGGAAAACCCAGAAGGATTCTCCAGACATGCATCTGAAAAGCTCATGTGGAAACCCTAAAAATGGCTCTTGAAGCCTAAACTGCCAAAAATAGCAAGTCGTCCGATATGGCTCGAAATTTACGTGTAGGCAGCTGGATGTTACCCGGATGCAGTGGAACTGACAGAATTCCAAAATCTCAATAAAATAGTCCCAAATTGAATACTTACTAAAAATAGTAAGTTGCCGGAATACAGTGAAAATTTAGGGGGACTCTGCTAGAAGTCTTCTAACTGCTGCACTAAGCTTAGATTTCAATTTCGTGACTCGGTTTGACCTTTAATAAGCCTGAAGGATGAAAACCCTAATTACACAGACTTAACCAATACTTTAACCTGGGTCAAACGACGGGACATCCCCGGAAGGACTAGAGACCAGAGAGAGAGCGAACCAAAGCCAAAAGACCAGAATGGAGCAAAAATTTAGGGGGTCCCCATCTTGATGGGGTGATGTGTGAAAAAGGTCACAACAAGACAGTCATCATGAGGGGTGCCACAAGTTGTATTAAATAGTCTCAAACTAGTTTTAATTTTCTGATCATCCTTCCCTCATGCATTGGTTCATTTCCTGGTTTCAAGTTGGCTAGCAAGCCTAGTTAATGGATTGCTTCTCTACAAATCATTGTCAGGAAAATGAAATCATGTTTCATGTATGAGGAGCAAAATTATAGAACTTATCTGAAGTCTCTAGTAACAGAGCACAGTTTATCAAAGAACGAATGGAATTGCTTTGTGGAGGTTATAGAAGATTCTGAGTGGTGGAAAGATTAAAAAAGAAGAGCATCTACATTTGTGGATCTGATTTTAGATTATTCAAACATCTCACAAAGAAGGGAATTGTCCTTAAATTGGATTTGTATTTAGATGAGGGTGAGATGCAGGTTCTATTTATTTTATATAGGCTTATTAATTTCACAGACAATGTGTATCTACTATCTAGTGCTTATTATATGTGCAGAATCACCACTTGCCCACAAATATACTGATGCTAATTTTGAGGCCTCTCAAGAAAGCATATCTCTTGAAATTGAATACAAATGATCATGGCATATGCAAGCAAAGTGCAGCTGTTACGCAACACAAACATTCTATTCTAGAGATGTATTTAACTTCTCTAATGGGGAGTATTGCTTCCATTTTAATGATGAGTGTAGTCTTCCTTTTTTCATAAATTTGGTGTCAGTTTATTTCATAGATTGGTTAAGGTAAGTGATTTTCAATAGTCACAATAATTTGATTTCTCATATTTTTCCTTGGATAGCAGAGTTTTTTGGAGCAAAAGGCATACCCATTGCTGAAGGGCTGCGCTGAATTTTTGTTGGACTGGTTAGTGGAGTATCCCAAAAGTGTCCTTGTGACCAATCCTGCAACTTCTCCAGAACACCTGTTCATTGCTCCAGATGGTCAAATGGCTAGTGTAAGCTATGCAACTGCAATGGACATGGCTATCATAAGAGAAATATTTATAGCCACAATATCTGCAGCTAAGGTATATTTGTGATATTGGTTGATCTGTGTTTTAATTTTTGCATATAGTCCGCATTAGTAGCATGTCCAAATTGTTGATGGGACTGTTTTTGTTTTATATTATCAAGATACTTGACCTGTGAGCTCTATGAAGGGACTTCAAGATTGTGTGTTTTTTCACTTCAGCGACGGAAAGTACTAATGATGATTTATTTGTTTCTGCAGGTGTTAGGAAACACAAGTGATGATTTAATTCAAAAAATGAAGGCTGCACTAACAAATCTTTTTCCACCGAAAGTTGCCAGAGATGGTTATTTAATGGAATGGGTAAGACAATTAATATTAAGTTGTTGAATAGAAATATATGCATTTGAACATACTTTTGCAAAATGTGAAATGTGTTAGATTTTCATTTGAATGTTATTTTCTTTAGTCATTAGATAATAGATAGAAGTGTGACTATTGATGTGCACTTCTTTGGAAACATGTCTCTTTATTCTCCTAGAAAGAAATGCAGCTGGAGATTATTGTACAATGTATTGTTATTCTTTATAATACTATGTATCTATCATGAACATGATCCAAGCTGTGGTTGCAAACCTATCATTTATCTATAACTGCTCTACCTTTTTGTGATCATAAACATTGCCAGACTATATGAGCAAAGCATTTTTGCTGTTTCTGTCAGGTTACAAATTCTTGTACTCCAGCTCCATATTGATCAGATGTCAAGAATGAGATGGGGCAGCCCTAAATGAAAAATGATTCCTGGAGAAATCAAAAAGTTGTGTTTATCATAAAGTTACTTTTCATCATAAAGTTTCTAACTAAAGATGATACACAATGTATGAAAAAAGTTATTTGTGCCAAGAATGCAACAAAATGTATGATCAGACAAATCCTATGTGATTGGCAGTCCAAAATATAATTTCAACTCATGAAACACTTAACAAATGTAATGGACTGATCCTTTGTTATGATACTTATGTTCCAATTACTTGGCAATTTACATCCACTTCTTTTTACAATACTGATTTATACAACAAATATGCAAGATGCCAATCCAATTGGTCGGGTTTACTTGCTCCCAATGGAATGCTTTCTCCTTTGACAACTCGCCACCCTCCTCTACAAATTAATTGCCCCCCACCTGAACTATTACAACTATAATTCTTTCCCCCCCACCTGGAGAGTTACGAATGAGAAGAAAAAAGAAGAAAAAGCTATTTTTCACTTACAATCATATATTAAATCAAAGAATATTCTGGACACAGTGATGATTAGACTGGTTTTCACAGACCATAAATTAAAAAAAAAAAGAGAATCTTCTGGTTCCAAGAGATTCTTTGTTGTAGTTTGTAGTTATCTTGGGGAGCTTATCCTCAAATCGTCAGCTAATAACCATATCAGAAGCTAAATTTTAAACAGTTTAATTCACACACTGCTTACAAAGATTATTTGTTATAGTTTTTAGTTTTCTTGGGGATCTTATCTTTAAATCGGCAGCTAAGACTCGCCCATATCATAAGCTAAATTTCATATGGAAAAATGAAATACTTGCTTCTTTTTTGGTAGGTATGTACGCAAGAAAATTATTTGATCTTTTGCTCATTGAAATAAATTGTCAAAGAAGTGGCAAGTAGCTATGGCAACCGCAATGGGCATCCATGACCATGAGGATACATTCGCTTTGTTAAACAAGTAACCTATCACACATAGTATTATATTTTTGGAAACTCAAATATAGCTAACAAACACTATTGCTTGTAACCTTATCTCCTTATCAGCTTGCTTGTCTGATAGAAAATATCTTATTGTATATTGTGTATTTTATACCATGGCAAATAGCTAGTTGTGTGATATAGATAGTTCTACAAGTATGTTTATCATTTAGATTAACAATCTTTGTCAAAAGTTAATGGAAAGGATTTATATTTCGGTGAATTCATTTGGCAGCTCTATTTATACACCTTATTTTCTGAGGAGCATCCTTGATTAGGATGTTTGTTCTCAACAATAATCTGTTTAGGAGGTTGCACATGCTTCTAGTTATTCTACGAGTTCTGTTTAAGAATTCAAGCGAGTTGAAAACACTAGATAATGAAATTGCTTGTTCCTATTGTTCTTTTTCCTTAATTCTAGCTTCTATCTTCTACAACAAATGTTTAATAGAATTTAAATGTGAGAAATTGCTTGGTACATGTTTCAAATATTCTATATATCCATTCATTGTTTCATCAGATGTATATTCTAATGAATTTGGCAGGCACAAGATTTTCAGGATCCAGAAGTGCAACATCGACATATGTCACATTTGTTTGGTCTTTATCCAGGTCACACAATAACAATGGAGTCCACTCCAGAATTGTGCCAAGCTGCTATTTATAGCTTGTTTAAAAGAGGTCTGAAATCGAAATTCGTCTGTGTTAAATTTTTTTCCATTTCTAACTTAAAGTTTGACTTTGTATCCTAGTATCTCTGGATAAGTAAAATAGGATTTCCTTTGTTTCCTGAATGGTATTAAGCTATTATAACAAGTAAAATGTTTTACAACAGGAATAGCAATGAATATTACAAGCCTCACGCATGTCTTAACTTTTAGGTATAGACTGCCAAGTCTATGTCATCCATTTTCGGTGGAAGTTTTTAGCGTTTAGGATGTCTTCTGAAATTGGGCTTAAGTTACATGGCTACAAGTCTAGAGCTGTGACCATTCCTCTCCTTCCATATTTTACCGATAATTACTGTTTGCACTAGTCTCAGAAATTGCTGTGCTTCCTTCATCTTGGTTTTGTCCAGTTTTAGCTGTTTCAAAAAGGAATGACAGGCCCTTTGCACTCTTGTTTGTACATGAATATTTCACTCTTTGATATTTATTATTCACTATTCATTATAACCTCTGGTGGCTATTAGTATATTATCATATTAAATCCTGCTTAGCAGCTCTTGATCTCTCTGAGTACAATGCTGTATAATCAGGGGAGGATGGACCAGGATGGTCAACAGTATGGAAGATTGCACTTTGGGCACGTCTTCGTGACAGTGACCATGCATATCGAATGGTCAAGAAACTTATTACTTTGGTGAATCCTACTGATGAAGAAAGGTTTGAAGGCGGGCTTTATGCAAACTTATTTGAAGGTGGGCTTTATGCAAACTTATTCACGGCACACCCACCTTTTCAAATTGATGCAAATTTTGGGTAACAAACTTAGCCCATTTATCGCAATCCCTTTTTTAAACGGAGTTGACAAAGTAGAATGGAATATTTAGATAACTTTTCCTTAACTGGTCATTAGCATTAGTACAGTACATGAAACTTGTTGGAATTTTGAAAATTTTCTATTCTTTATCACATAGGCTGCTAGTACACAGATCTGAATGCATGTCTATTGATTATATATCTTCTGCCAGGTTTGCATCTGCCATTGCAGAAATACTGATTCAAAGCGATGAAAAAAACCTTTTTTTGCTACCTGCTTTACCCAGATATAAATGGCCTAGTGGGTGTGTAAGTGGGTTGAAGGCTAGAGGCCATATAAATGTTGCAATCTGCTGGAGAGAAGGGGAACTGCACGAAGTTGGTCTAGTGGTGCATAATCACAGCTCACCCAAAAATTTGCATTACAATGGGATGAGTGTGACAATTGAATTATCTGTGGGCTATGTCCACACATTTAATGGAGATCTCAAGATGGTTAGGTCACTCCCATTATTAGGGATAAAGAAAATGTCACAATCTTCATGTTCCATCAGCTGAGTGTAAATTTACATATTTTTTTAACTTTTAAATTCTTAGAATGACTGTAATATCATGCATTTGACTTTTTCCTCTTCTATTCTTGGGCAGTCTATAATTTGGCCAATTCCCTCTACCCACCTATGTGTTTACCAAGCTCCAATGCTCTACCCATTGTCAGTGCATTATCTTGATGGCACCATCATCATCTTCAACTATGATCACAAATAGGCAAAGATAGGTTTCTTATGTGTAATTGTCAAAGAATTGTGTTCACTTTGAGTATCTTTTGAAGCATAATTTTTTGCCAATGTTGATGAGAGTTTTTATTTATTTTTAAAAAAATATGCATTAATTTGTTGCGGGATCTATTGGGGGCTCCACCCTTGAGAGATAAACAAATACATAAAGAGCATTAGAGAAACTTTAAAATGTAGGAATGTATGAATACCTAACAGCAACATTGATGACCAGACTTCCATCACAATCCTTCACAAGCAAAAAATACCCCACTTAATAATATACAGAGAGGGATCCCCAAACAAAAACCAATTCTCCATCAAAAACATCCATGGAAATCCCACAAATGACAACAAAAAATGTAATTGCAGCCACTGAATCGGTAAACTCCTCATTGCTCCTTGCCTACATTACCATCACCTTCCTAGTTCACCACCTCTTCAATTCAGCCAACCTGCCATGGTTCACCACTTGATTCTTGCTATTCTTGATAAGCCTAACCAAGGAAGGGAAGTGTACTTCTATTCTCAATTCCCATCTATGCCATTCTTGGTTAATATAGCCACCACAAAAACTAGGAATTGTGTAGTCTCTGGGTACTTCTAATTTCCCCTAATTGTGTATTACATTCTAGCCAAAATCATCTCTAAATCATTGCAATAGGCCCTTAAGAAATCATAGCTCACACCACACTTCATCTAGAGCACATTCTCTATAACCCTGGTAATAGGAGAATTCACATACTCAACCCCTTACATCTTTTCAATATCTTTAGGGTTCATAATATTGACGCCTTCCACATCTTTTTCCAAGTCCATGTCAATTGTCTTAGGGGAAGATTCAAAGCAACCAAAGCTACATGTTTGCATCAAGGACCACCATAGCTATATTTGTGATAAAATCACCCCTTATGGAATCCTTCTAGTTAGGTTCTCATGTTAATCCCAAATCCCTCTCTTAATACTCCTTTAAGAAACCCTAGTACAACAAAATTATTGCAATCAAAAATCAACTTAAGATGTTCGTCTACTACTTGGCCTTTACACTTGGGATCTCTACTCTTCCTTGAACTCTTTAGACATACACAATGTATGATGAGAGGTCTATGCAAAAGAATTTTGACCTATTTTTCTAAGGTCAACTATGTATAATTTTATTATAGAATGAGATAACAGAATAGATGTCTTTTGTCTATTCAAATATGTAACGACCCCATCCTTGGGTAATTAAAATTTTTCTAACATTTCATTCCAAACATATAAAAGTAACAAGTAACAAAGACATTGCAATAAAATTCTTCCTTTCTTTATTGATAAATACATGCAAGTTACAATATATATTTCCACATGAATTCCATTTTCATTGTAAATATAAATCAGAGTACAAAAGTAAAACAGATTACATACATAGCTCGTAAGCTTTTGCACAAATAGTAGTAAGACGGTCCAGGTTCCCTTCCTTTCAAATCTTGGTGTATCCGTCGCCTTCGTTGGAGGAGAAACATCACTCAGGCGCTTTTCTGCCAACCACGGACTGTTAATGCGGTCCCCCGCACATCTATCATTCGACAGATGGCCCTCCCTTCGAACGAACAGATTGGTAAAGTAACCGGCTGCGACAACCCAACTGAGCATAGTGCTGTGTCCTATACATCTAGAACTTGCTATTTCACAATCCCGAACTAGCATGATGGATCACAATGAACTGACAGTGTAGTCTCAACTATCTCACATCTAAGTGGATGTCGTACCTTCCACTACTTTGGCCAAAGTATTCTCATTCAGTACTTCGAATGAAGGTCATCTATCATATACACTACTCAGGGCCGATTTGACTTAAGGCTATCTTACACTACGTGTAGGTTTTAGTCCTTCACTGGATTGTTAATCATCCCAGACTATCCTACATCAATCTAATTCAAGACAACAATTATAGGTTCAAGTCCTTCACTAGATTATCTTTCATCCCAGACCAACCTACGACATTCTAACTTACTAGAAATAATCCAACTTGACAAGTAATTCATTCCTTCTCTCCTGTTTCGGAAATCTTTATCCTAGGAGTTCCTTAGCCTATCTCAGTTAATCCAAAACTCTAAGCTGCTTGATTAGACTTGACCCCTGTCCTCATTCCAATCCTAGCATATATTAACTAGTGCAAACATAGTCTCCTCATATGGAGTTCATTCAATAATGCAATCACGCAATATGCAATTTCTAGATTCTAAAATGCTTTATTTACCCTTTTTACAATCCTTTATACATTTACCCTTAAAATGCATTGCTTATGAGAGTTTTAACAAGCAGAGCTATTTATCTTTATCTATTTGCAAACAACAATCACAAGACCAAGAGAATGCATCATATCAAATAAAGAGACAATAAAATAGATTCATGCCTGGTATGTGGAAGCTCCTTTTCCCAGCACTGCTCTTCTTGACACTCCTTCAGCAAACTTTCAGAATCTTAAAAAAAAGGCTTCTATGCAAGTTTTTCAAACTGTGGTGATCTCTCAAGTCACTTCTCACAAATTGGCTCTTCTAATAAAGCTTTTTCAACTATGGCTTCTCTTCACTCAAATTCCAAAAGGATTTAACACAATAATTTGATAAATGTTGGTAAAAGTTTACTGTATTTCTCACACTCAGCATTTAGGAAATTGCAGCAAATAAGGAGAACACAGCTACTCAAAGGATTGGATATGGGAGCTCTTAAAATTGCAAGACTTAGATTGCATAATGATGATCTTAACAAAGAAAGGTTGGCATCAATTTATAGGCCCGAAATTGCAACAAATTCCACCATTCAGGGCATGTAACATGACAAAACTAACCTTTGATTAATTCAAAATGAAATGTGGCAGCTATTTGATACTTACTCAGCAAAGAGGAAGATGATTCGACCTATTTTATGAAGAACTTTTCAAACTTCATATGGCAAATTCATGAAGCATCCACGTACAGGCGTATCACTAAAAATGCCCTAAAAAATGGCGGACTATATGAACAAATGGCGTTTGAAGTTCCCTGTTGAAAACGTCAAGGTTAATACGCAGACATTTATGGCCTCCTTCCGCCCACGCGTCCAGAATAATGGCATTTCAACATGTGCGACCAAGTCTAAGTCATGCGAGCTAGGCGCGGGATTCATCCTTGCCATCTTCCATGTTTTTTTTTTGCTTCCACAGTCGCGCGATTTCTTCCCGTGAAGAAATCCGCGATTTTTAGCTATTCAAACTTCTGATTTAAAATTCATTAAAGTCTATAGTTTCAAACTATTACATTTCCTTTATTATTTTCCAATATATTTCCAATGGTTTTAAATTTTGAAATTCCTTTATTCCATATGGTAAATGCAAATAATTACCAAATGACTATATAAGTCCATTTCAAATATTTCCAAGGCAAAGTCATTTTAATATATATTTTGCACTATATTTAATATAAACCATTATAGTTTTTATTTCACCTTTGTTAAAATATATGAATATATCTATATAATATCCAAATATTAATATAGATATACCAATATATTTCATTATCAATTAAACTATAATAATGTCTATATTAAATATATTATTAAATATATCCACATTTACATTTAAATATATCTATACATGTTTATTTCCAATTATCCAATTACGTGTATTATAGGCCAGTCAAAGCACCTTTAATATACGTAATTGCACAAACATGTATATATATATTTAACTGTAAATTCCAGGCATCGGTATAACTTATCAGTTCACATTTCACATTCAAGGTTCACAAAACAAAAGTCAGTCAATCAAGTAACACCACTCATAAAGCGTAAAGAAGTAATCAGAAACTCCTAAGCCTAAGGATGACTTATCATGACAACTCAATCTGACTCAGTTCCCAAAACCCTCAGTGAAGTGTGTGTATGCTCAACTTGATCAACTTTATCTGTTACTCGACCAAGCCCCTCTCCCGAGTGATGTCTCCCCTCCGCTTGGAGGAATAGTTCCTGTTCCTGCATCCACAGACATACAATCTCGGCAGTTACTTGTTCATAACATCAATAGTATACAAAACATCTAAGTTAGAATATTCTCAATTCATACTATGCATGCAACACTCATCAAGGATAACATCGATAGAAGTATCAATCAGATGAAACGATCATTTAAATAGAACTCATTCATTTCGATAACAAAAACATGTTTTATTCATCACAAAGATTCATAAATTACAATCAATTGCCCTATGCAATAGTAGCTATACAATCGGGGTGTAACAAAATCACTTTATTTTTTATTCCATGTTCCATGATTTTGACCTTGGGTGCGGGTGATGATAATTCTTGCTTTTTCTGCTAGACACCTTTTGGGGACATGCAGTGGCAATTTGAAACTAATGCACAAAAGTGAATTGCTATCATTTGGATTACAAGTCAATTGAACTGTCATATAAGAATTATGGCAAAGGATTATCCTTGTAACCAATGTAAATGATGCATAATTTCTCTTTGTAGTGCTTGTATTATCACATGATTGTAAGGTCTAGCATGTTTGTTCAAAATACTTAATAACAAATTACTTGACAAAGCAATAGATAAATGCCAAAGAATTAGCAGAGGACACGAGATTGTAGTGTAAATAAAAGTAGAAAGATGCTTGATATGTTATAAGTCATGACTTGTACATAAATAACCATATTAATAGAAATCAGCATAATTTATTGCACAAAAGAATCTTAAGTTTTTCCAAAGTTTGCTCCCTAATGCATATGCATTTTTCTTATTGTTATACTATGAAATTATATTTTTTTTGGTTAATAAGCAATATTTCTAAATTTTCTTGTCTAAATTTGGATGTGGTTATGTTACTCATTCATGACAATGGTAATTGTATTACTTTTGTTAGACATGATCTTGAACTAGGCAAAGGTATGGCAAATTCCTCTTTGGTTTGTTGTCAAGTTTTTTAAGAGTTTTCTAGTCCCTTTTCTATTGGATGATTGTTATTGATTAATGCTATTATTTCTTGATGACAAATTTATGAAATGATGTTCCTTGTTGCATATTGCTTGAGCCCCAATTTCATTCCAAGTGGAGTTAATTTGCTTCTTTTTGGAATCAAGGGGCTTCCCTTATCCACAACCTTGGTTGTACAAACAAATACTTTACTAGATTTGTGTGCTTATCAATGGTTATTGCCCTTTGATATTAGAAGTGGCTTGGACTGTCCAACATAATTCCCTTAATTTTGGACATTCCCCTAGTAGCATTCTTGGATCTTTCTTGGATCTTTCTTGGGCTTGTGTAATGATAGACAATGATGTTGTTGGTTCTTCTAGTCTCATCTTTACCCTTGACATGTGATAGCCCTACATAACCTTCATAAACTACTTATGTTTCTTGTGGGGTTTTTTCCTCAATCTTATTTATACTTTTGTTGACTAAGTGTTTGAGGTTTAATCATCTTAGGTGTATCCCCTCTTGCTTTGTTCACACTTCTTTTGTACATTGAATCTAATTAATTTTAACAAGCTAGGGTCTTCTAACTGTAGCACTCTTTTGTAATTGACTATAATTTTAGAGTCATTTTAGCCCATACTAGTTATTTATAGAATTTAATATTATATCTTCATTTCATTTTAAAGGGTTAAACCTCTTTGTTTATCCACATATCTAGGTATTATGGCTATATAGGTGGCTATTAAACCCTAGATTGATAGAGAACCTAAATTGAGCTATCTTGTAGTGGGTTTTAGATATAGATCTTGTAGTTCACATTATTCTTTTTAGGGCTCCAAATTGTCCCACACTCATTAACATATGTCAAATATGGAACCTAGTTTACCCTATGGCTATTCTACTAACAATATAGATTCCAATGGTCAACATGCCAAATATTATTATGGCCCCATGTAAAAACTAACAAAACAATGATTATGCCCCATACATGATTAGGATAGTGAAGATAATTTAGAAGCTTGTGATGATTTTGTCAATCCTTATGTATAACTTCCAATGGTTAGCATTGATAACAATGTTGCAAAATCATACTATTAATTAGGAAACCAAACAATATGTTTATCATTTAGTCCAATGTTTATCTCACAATAGGTGACATTTGAGACTCCATTGTAAGACCTTTTTATACCTTTGTTGACTAATTGTTTAAGGTTTAATCATCTTAGGTGTATCCCCTCTTGCTTTGGTCACATTTCTTTTGTACATTGAATTTAATTAATTTTAATAAGCTAGGGCTTTTAACCGTAGCACTCTTTTGTAATTGACTATAGTTTTAGAGTCATTTTAGCCTATAATAGTTATTTATAGAAATTAATATTATCTTTATTTCATTTTAAGAAAAGGGTTAAACATCTTTATTTGTTTATCCATGTATCTAGGTATTATGGCTATATAGGTGGCCTTTAAACCCTAGGTTGATATACAACCTAAATTGAACTATCTTGTAGTGGGTTTTAGATATAGATCTTATAGTTCACATTATTCTTTTTAGGGCTCTAAATTGTTCCACAATCATTAACATATGTCAAATATGGAACCTAGTTTACCTCATGACTATTCTACTAACAATATAGATTCCAATGGTCGACATGCCAAAATATTATTATGGCCCCATGTAAAAATTAACAAAACAATGATAATGACCCCGTACATGATTAGGATAGTGAAGATAATTTAGAAGCTTGTGATGATTTTGTGAATCCTTGTGTACAACTTCCAATAGTTAGCATTGATAACAATATTGCAAAATCATACTACTAATTATGGAACCAAACAAAATGTTTGTCATTTAGTCCAATGTTATCTCACATTGTAAGACCTTTTTAGAATGAGCTACTAGCACTTGGCATAACTTATTGGCATAGGTTGCATAGTTCTTATTAGAGTCCATGACTAATTGTAAAGTGTTGCCAAGCACCATTTGTTTTAAGACTTTAAATAGGGCAATAGGGAATGAATCCTTATCCATTGCCTTGTTGTGGTAGGGTTTGCAAGGGGTCTCTAAGGTGGAATTCCCTCTATTCCCACCTTTATAATGTGGAGTGCCTAGGGTGGCTTAGGCTCTTGTTCTTAATCCTTGCCTTTTATATATGGGGATGGTAGTGGGAATGCCACCAACTCACCATACCCTTATTAAAATAAAAAACTTCTTAATACATAATTCCACCAAATTATATATGCCAAATTGCCATTGAAAACTAGTTGCATTGGTCAAATAGGGGGTTTTGACTTCCAAAGGGTGGTATTTACCTTTTAGGGCAGATTTACAAAAAAAAATGAGGTTGTTTTAGGCTTAGGAGCATATTTCGACCCCTTCACCAAGTGGTTTTATGTACTGGACAAATGTAGTAGTTGGTTACCTATGCATATGGTTGAGATGGAACATGTATCATATACTCATTGATTTTTTTAATTAGAGCTTTACACTTGGCTTCTTGTTTGTTGAAGTTGTCTTCCTTAGTAATAGATGCTATTGGATATTTGTTTACATGAGATACCTTAATTAGTTGATTCAATATATGAGAATGTTAGCATTGTGCCATTTGCATCCTCGACATGCTTCGAAAAAAGTTTGAATAGTGTTGTTTTGTTTCACTCATGCAAATTTCTCTTTTTATCCCAATCTTTGTTTTGGACTTGATTGGATTCATATCTTTTTTATTCTAATAAGACTTAGAGTCCTCTTAGATCCTAATTTCATTGGAGATTCTTTAATTCTATAGAGTTGTAATTGTGCAAAGTATTTTAGTGTCTTATTCTTTTCTCAATTTTAGGGGGGATATTTTTCTTGTTTTTTCTCTCTTTTCTCCTTATGAGGGAATCTTATGTGCATGGGTACTTAATCTAGCCTAGTTGTCTAAATTAATCATCATCACCACCTACCTAAGTTGTGCATGTGGGGGGTGTTAGGTTACATTATATTTATGCATATTTATTTTATTATCATAAGTTTATTATGTGTAATGTCCCTTATAAAATTATGAAAAATTTTACTTTTATCTCAAGGAATTTGATATGTATATATAAGTAAGAAGAGATATTATAATATTAACAATGACACCAATTTTTGCTATACTTTAATAATGATGTTGGTTTTAACTCAAGAAAGAAAGTTCAATAATTGTTGTCTCTACTTGCTTGCTTTGTAATCATGCAATTAGATACGTCTTAAAATTGTGATCTCAAAATTAATGTTGTTTCAGATTACTCTTTAAGAACATGAAATTTTTTATTGAGGTTGATTGATATAATAATAGTATGCCTTAAGGATATCAATGTTTTTGCATTATGATCTTTTTATCCAAGTGATTGAGGGGGCATTGTTCTTGAATGTAATTGGTTACTTATGTAGCCTAATTTAGAAGATCATATGCCCCTTAGGAGAAACTCCAATTTGTTGTAGAAGATGTATATTATCTGCCAAATATCCAATGCCTTTTGCTCTTTATTTCTTATCATTTTTATATCTTATATCCTAAATTGGAAGGTTATGTCTCTTGAAGAGAGATGTCCCTTAGAGGGATGTGTCTTTCAGTTTGATGATAATCACTATCCATAAATTCATATATGATAAAGGTGGTCGGCTATCATTTAAAGTATTAATTTTTTTGTTTCACTTAAGACATCTTTGTCTTATATGGATAAGTCTTATTTTGTCTTATATTCATGCATCGCACCATATTAAGACATTTTTGTCTTCTTTCACTTGTATTGATCGGATCTAAATAATACTTGTCTTGTTTTATTTTATTTTGTCTTTTTCTTAATTCGTCTTTTTCTTTTTTTATCTTCTTTTGCCTTTTGTCTTTAATTGTTGCCTTATTATTATTATTTAATTACAAACTTGGGCACCCATATATTTATGTATAAGTTTCTTTGTGATTGCCTATAAAAGATTGTTTGGCATAAATTACTTCAATTTCTTTGGACAAGCGAGTGGGATATCACAGTCTCCCCTCCTTGAAAATGCTTGCCCACAAGCATTCACAAGTTATGATGTTGGAAGACTTGGTCACTCCCCCATGTAGCATCTTCTATTGATAGACCCTTCCATTTGATGAGGTATTCTTTGATGGACCTATTCCTTAACTTCTTCTCTTTGAATATACCCTCCATCCTTTTGGCTAAGACCACACGAGGTGCTTCATTGGATAATCCCTTAAATACCACTTTCTTACCATCCACCTTGAACTTAAACTCCCTTGTTTGAAAGTTTTGTGAGTATTTACCAATGGAAATTATCCATTGGATACCAAGTATAGCGTTGGTATCACCCAACTCCACAACATAAAAAAATTTGGTGATGGTGTAGTCACCAATTATAATTTTTAATTTTGCTACCTTTGTTGAACAAGATATTTGGTAGCCATCTGCCACCATCACACTAAACCCTTCATGTTCAACTGTTTGAAGTCCTTTCTTGGAAACCTAAGATGAGTCAATAAAGTTATGAGTGGCTATGTTATCAATTAATACTGTTATCTTTTGTTCTTGCAATACACCATGAATTTTAAATGAGTTGAATCTTGGAGATCTAGTCATGGTGGTGATTATACCATTCTTACTTTCCTTAGGTGGAGACTCTTTTACCATTGGAGGTTCTTCCTCTATTTCCTCTCGCTAATTGCTTAGATCTGTTTTGTCTTCTTCATCACTATCAGGCACAACTTTGATATAATGAATCTTCCCTTTACCAAGGCATCGATGCCTTGGTGTCCAAGGTTCTTCGCAAATAAAATAGTTTCTTCCTTCTCAACTCTTTCTTGGTTTCTTCATCCATTTTCTTTTTTGGCCATTCCCTTGAGAAAGGTTGATTTATTTGGTCTATTTGGAATGATGCCCCTTTAGATGGTATCTTGTTCTTGGTTGCACTAGATTCCATATCCCTAGCCTTCTTAATTTCCTCTTGAAATGTACTAGGGTTGAGGGCTTTGACCCAACCTCTTAAAGGTTCCATTAGGCCATCCATAAATAGGACAACCAATCTTCTTTCAAAGATATCGGTGACCAACACTAAAATCCTTTGGAAGTCCGCAACATATTCATCCTTGTTGTCAAACCTCTCTATTAGTTTCTCTGTGAATTCTACATACGAAATGATTTTTTCATGGCCCAAGGTGATCATGCCATGATACCACCATTCATGAGCCACCTCATCTAGATGTAAGGCGACATATTTGATTGCTTCACTCTTTGGCATGGGGTTGAGTTGCAAGTACCTATCAACCTTTTGAACCCATGCTCATGCTATAGATTTCCTAAACCATCAAAGTATTGTAGGCTAAGCTTACCAATTTTCCTCCTTAGATCATAGTTATGGTCTCTATTACCTTAGTTAGATCATCCTTAGGTCCATGTAGTCTTTTAAGGACATATGCGTTTGCAATCCTTCATCTATCCAATCTTGGTGGAATTGATCTTGTAACTCTACCAATATCAATTCATTGTCTCCTTGTAGATCAATTCTAGGTGGGAAGGTAGGTATCATAGGTCTAGAACTGGTTGTAGGAGCATGATGATTTGGAGTTCTATTATTGCTTAAATTTCCATCACTTCCTCCACCATTGCTAACTTGGTTCTTGTTTGTATTTATCATGACTTTTGACAAATTTTCCAACACTTGTGCCATGCACTCTTAAGTAGCCCTCTGTTCAGCCATGAATTGGTCTATACGATTGTTGAAGTCTCTGTCTCCCATATTACTATCTCCTTGCTCACTACTTCTAGATTCAAGACTAGTGTGGATGCCTATGAGGTCGGAGGTTGTTCTTCCTTATGGAGCTTGGGCATGTTCCCACTATTTTTTATCTCCCTATTGTAGTATCTCCTTTCTCTTTCACTCATCCACTGTTTAAGAACATGCAATTTTTTATTATGGGGTTGATTGATATAATAATAGTATGCCTTAAGGATATCCTTGTTTCTGCTTTAAGATATTTTTATCCAAGTGATTGAGGGGGTGCTATTCCTAAATATAACTGGTTACTTATGCAGTCTGATTTAGAAGATCATATGCTCCTTAGGAGAAACTCTGATATGTTGTAGAAGATGTATTTATCTTCCTTATATTTGATGCCTTCTGCTCTTTATTTATTATCATTTTTATATCTTAACTCCCGAATTGGAAGGTTATGTCTCTTGAAGAGAAATGTTTGCTTAGAGGGACGTGTCTTTTAGTTTGATGTTAATCGTTGTCCATAAATGTACATATGATAAAGGTGGTCGACTATCATTTAAAGTATTAATTATGTTGTTTTACTTAAGACATCTTCTTCTTATGTGGATAAGACTTATTTTGTCTTATATTCATGCATCGCACTATATTAAGACATTTTTGTCTTATTCCCAAAATAACTACTTTTTCTTTCCTTCACTTGTATTGATTGTCTCTAAATAATACTTGTCTTGTTTTATTTAATCTTGTCTTTTTCTTATTTTATGTTCTTTCGCCTTTTGTCTGTAATTGCTGCCTTATTATTATTATTAATTACAAACTTGGGCACCCATATATTTATGTATAAGTTTCTTTGTGATTGCCTATAAAAGATTGTTTAGCATAAATTACTTCAATTTATTTGGACAAGTGAGTGGGATATCACATTATGCACATAGGATAAGTTTGCTTAGGTTGCATTTCACACATAGGTGTTATCTTGTCAAGCACATCCCCAATTTCAAGAATTTTTTTGTTTACATGGTGACTTAGTAGTAGTCATGTATTGGACCTCTTGAGTATTTCTTGTATATGTTTGTCTCATGCTTGAGTCTCTCTCAAGCACTTGTAATCTTTTGTAATTTTATCTTCTTTTTTATTGAAATAACACCTTATAAACTATGCAAATTTGTGCTTGTCAATTTGTTTTTTTCTTTGTTTGTGAGTTGTTTCATTCATCTCTTTTTTAGTTGTATTTGTTGATTTTCCATTTTCTCATAAATCTTATACAGCTGAGAAAACTCATAGAGAATGTGATTTCATTGATAAATTTAGCTTGAGATTGTTCCCCATTTTTTTAGAGAAGAAAATTGTGATTAAAAAATATTTTGGACACTTTTTATTGTGAAAACATGTTTGTCTATAAAAAAATACATAGATTAGTTACATAGCTTATTGTTAGCAAACATATGATTATGGAAAATACCAATGAATAAACACTTAGACTAAACTCATATTCAAATATCTCTACATTTCACCCAAATCACACTGAGTCTAATACCCTTTTCTTTGCTCCATGCTCTACTTTTAATAGATCTTATCATGCATACTAAGGAGTCACATAAATGTTAACAAATAACACAATATAACATCAATAATGCATGTTATTCTAACATATCTTTCATGATTTTGATATATCTTTACAATATAGTATTAAGGGTATATATAAGCACTTGTCTCCTATCACCACCTAGACTTTACATAGATCTATGCGTAATTATTCTTTAAAGAAAAATTTCTTTAAAACCAACCATGAGTTGAACATCTCAAATTATATTATTTTCCCTAAATACGTTTTATGCATGCTTTATTTTTATCTATATCTATGCATGTATACATATTCATACACAAACTATCTATAATTAGGCATTGTATATGATGTTAATTCAAATGGTTATAATTGGGCACCTACACCCTCTTGACACAATTATGTGTTTTTTCCTCACAACACTAAAATGCAAATAAATTGGAATAGAGAAATTAATATACAAAACATGCTTAACAACATAATAACTCCCAACAACAAATATGTTAGGTCCCAAAACTACTAGTCCAAAATCCTATAGCTTTTCTCCACCCTCAAGATA
Source organism: Sequoiadendron giganteum (assembly GCA_007115665.2). Lineage (NCBI taxonomy): Eukaryota > Viridiplantae > Streptophyta > Pinopsida > Cupressales > Cupressaceae > Sequoiadendron > Sequoiadendron giganteum. The sequence continues at coordinate 581,027,491 of CM021103.1, forward strand.
AGGGATTTATTTTTAAAAAAGTAAAATGGGAGTTCATCAATAGATTTTGGATGGTCGAAGACCTACAAAAAGAGTGAGTAATATATCTTGCTCTTTTGCCTTAGCTTCAACCCAAGTGCATGTTCCCAAGGTCTCCTTAATAGGTTTATAAATCAAATAACAAGACATGACTAAAAAATATCTATACCCAACTATACACTTGACCTTGATCTCTACCACTAGATCAAGTGTAGCTAGCTACATATGACCTCTATATAGCTAATGGCATGCCTTGCACATGCACCTGTAGCTAATAACAACATTGTTTTAATCCTTTAAGATGGTTTCTTTAATCATTGTTTACATAATGAAAAGGTGTAGCATGCATGTTCAAATTCATTGATGATGTGTGTATTTGTGTTGCTTAGAATTTTCCCTAGTTTATATTTTGAATTTTTAATAATATATAAAAAATAATCTAAAACTAATATAACTCTATAGCTAAACATAACAAATATGTTTAAATAAGAGTATTTGATCTTGAATCGTCTAGAACTAATGCTTGATCCATTAGGAAATAGATTCAAAACAAAGAGGAAATATAATTTATACTTTGTAAAGTATCAATAAAACTTACAACTATACAAAAACTAAACATTACATTTCAATAATGATCATACTTAAAAATCCATAACCAAAATTGCAACAATCCATGTGGATTGAAAGAATGGTTACTACAAAAAAATTATAATACATTAGGTGACATCACACACACCAAACCCTAAATAAATTTATACCAAAAAATGTGGCAAAAGCAAATACTTAACTATGATTGTAATGTTCCCTTGAGTCATTGCAAATAACTATGGAGACATTTATTGCTAAAGATGTACAATATCAACCATTCCTACATTATTACAAAACACATCCCTTCATTTATAGTTAGAACATTCAATGTTTTATACCCTAGAAAAACTGTAGAGTTGACCCTAAAATTGGTTCAGTGACCAACTTGTGTATGAATAGATGACTGATATATGTAGATCCATTATTTTGGTGACAACCCTACTCAAGGAAGCTTTGGGATGACAAAAAATCTAATGGCATATGAAAACCCATCGTTCTCTAGTTGCAATCATTGATCCTCTAACACTCACATCTCAAAACACGTGAAAATTCCTACAAAATGTTGAAATTTGTGTGAGAGGCATGAGAGAACATGTTTCTATGAAATTCATAGATTTTGACATGTTTTGGTTGTTAGTGTTTGGTAGCTTCGGGAGATATTTTTCCTTAATTATATCTTGCTCAAGGCAGGTCGGCCTTCATCTTTTATAAATAAAATATATTTTCTCTAGGTCGGCCCTAGAGAGAAGGCCACCTAGCTTGGTATTTATAGAGGATGGAGTCCTCTCGTTTTTATCATCAATTCATTCACTCTCCAATTCGCATCTTCAGCAGCAGCAGCAGTTCGCCTCCTAGCAGTAGATTTGATTTTAAGAAGAAGTGTCATCTTTTGTATTTCGCTTCAAGGAGAAGTGTCTCCATTCATTGTATTAGTCTCAGCCTTGTCTAGGGCCTGATTTTGTATGCAATTTTTGCACTTATTATTCTGATATATAAGAGAATATTCTTTGTTAGGTTTTTCTCCCTCAAATAGGAGGGTTTTCCCAGGGTAATCATTGTGTTCATTGTCTATGTGTTGCATTTTCTACTTGGTTACATTTCTAATCCATAAAACTAACATTGGTATGGTCAAGATAAGAAATACACTACAATAGTGTCTCTAGGGGATGGTATGAAGAAAATGAGCTACAAAACCCCTAATGACCACATTAAACATAATTCAAGATGATCTTATCATATTTCCTTTTGAATTTGCACTTGTATGAATACAAGATATTTTTTTAGTGTCATCTAATTTTATTTGGAAATTATAGAGCTTCGTCGAATTTATTTTAGAGTTGTTGGGTTATTTTTATGTTTATCTCTTATTATCCTCGAATTTAGTTGTGCTCAAATTGTGGGATAACCCCTACAAAACTAGTTTGTTTTGTATCCCATGTACTCTAAACACACAAAACATGGCAGAGCATATTTTTCCTCATTTTGTGGGTCCTGTAGCCTCGAAATGTCATTTTGATCATTAACCTCTTTCAGTTTTTCAAAATTTGCAAATTGGTTAAAATTGCAAATTTCACTTTTCAGTTGTATTAAATTTTTCACTCATGTAGGAGCGTTGAATTTCAGCACTCCTGCATGACTAATTAAAAAAATCAAATTGCAAGGTCGGGGAATTTCACCAACCCTACACATCATCTACGAACTTTTTGAAAGTTGCATTGGCGGAGAATTTCGACGACTTGGCAAACTCGACTTCACATGAGTGCCATTAATGGGGTTTTAATTGCTTTGAGGAGGGGATTTAAGTTTGTTTTTTTTTTTTTTTTCATTTATTTTTCATTATTGACCTCCTCCCACCTCTACAAGTTCACATTATTGCTTGTGGTCACTGGATAGAGCTATTGGAATGGATTTCGTGGTAATTTTGCTAGGGTTTCGTCATTTTTCTCCATTATTTTTGGGTATGTTAATTTTTATTCTCCCTTCTCCATACTTGTTTTGTTTTGAATATGTATTTAGGGTTTTAATTTAGATGTTTTTTATTTCTATTTATTCTTGTTATGTCATTTTGTTATGTTATCTTTTGCTCTCTAGTTTCTTTTGGAAACCCATCAAGGGTTTTCTTCCTTTCCTTTGGGGTTTACCATGTGGGTTTTTTTTCAAAGACTTTCTTTTTAAACTCTTTTTTCTCTCTATTTTGCTCCTTGTTCACAGAATAAAAGCTCGGGTTTAAACCCTCTGACTCATGTCTTGTTTACGCCAAAGGCGTATCCTATTTGGAAATGGCCGAGCTAATTTTGCCTATCAGTGGTTGATATCAATCTGTTTGTCATTCAACGAATCTCAGCTGTTCATCAATTTTCGCCTTTTTTTTGGGTGCTTTCCCCCGCGTGCTTTCCCCGCCGGTTCTTGAGAAAAAATACATTATTTTTGGGTTTTTTAAAAACCCACAGCTATAACTGCTTTGTTTTTAAAACCTTTAATTTTAATTTTCTTTTGTTTTTAATTTTAATTTTTAATTTTGTTTTTTTTAATTTTTTTTTTTGTTTTGTTTTTTAATTTTTAATTTTGTTTTGTTTTTAATTTTTTAATTTTGTTTTGTTTTTTCATTTTTTAATTTTTGTTTTGTTTTTTTTAACTTTGTAATGGGTTTTTTTGTTTTTTTAATTGATTTTAATGAATTAATTTAAATAATATTATATTAATTTATATTATATATTATTTATATTATGTTATTTACATTTTACATATAAAAATTTACTATTTTAGTAAATTTAAATTACTGGGTTTGTATTTTTCTAATTGATTTTGTTATTTTTTTATTTTTATTTTTTTAAAATAAATTTATTTTAGTAAATATTATATTAAAAATATTATATATTGATTATATATTATGTTTATATCTAATAATATATATTATATAAAATATAAATATAGTTTACATTTTACATATAACAATTTACGATTTTAGTAAATTTAAATTAATAGGCTTGTATTTTTCTGAATTGATTTTGTTATTTTTTACATAAATTTATTCAAGTAATATTATATTAAATATATTATATATTGATTATATATTGTGTTTATATTTAATAATATATATTATATAAAATATAAATATAATTTACATTTTACATATAATTTAATAATAAATATGTGTTAAATATTTATATTTTTAAAATGTAATAATATTTTTAAAATATATTATATAATTTACATTATATATAATGCAAATATAATAATATATTTTATTTATCCTAATTGACTTTCCACACTTCTTCAGCGTACCCATTGCACACTAAGGTGCGATTGCTAGTGATAAACTTTACACATGAGTGTATCGTGGGAATCAAACTTCATGATACTGTAAAGGAACCATTTTAATATATGTCGAGTGGTATTTTCATCGCATGAACATCCTCAAATCTCCTAAAACCTTACTTGGAGAGAAAAAATTTACCACTTTCACATACATGTATTACCATTCAAATATGCAGCGATGGTGAAAAATATCGCCAATGCATACAAGTTTCGATCTACCAAACATTTGCACTACATTGGCCATCACATGCAATGTTGGTGATTTTTGTCGACATTGCATATAATAATGACCTCGCCAATTGTTTAGTCGGTATTTTTCACCGATGTAACATTTAATAAGCCTTAATCTACATAGTCGCGAAATTTCACCATTTGCGCCTTTAAGAATTAAGTCAAAAGAAACATCGGTGTTTTTCACCAATTATTCATCTGGGATATATGTTCAATCGGTGATTTTCACCGATCTAACATCAAACAAACCATGTCTTTAAGTTTTTCCCCAAGCTTTCCAACGTAAATTGTAATATCGGTAATTTTCTCTGCCTATGCCTGCACTTTGCAAGTCACATGTAATGTTGGTGTTTTTCATCGATTATGCATATGAGGTCAATGTTATGTGAATACTTAGAAAAATTTACCTATTAAACATTTAACTGTTATTGAAGTGTAGAGGTAGAATTTTTCCGCACACCTACACTTAGGAATTTTACGGGTTATGTAGGATTAGGATTTACATTGAATGTACTACTTGAATGCAACATCGAAATTTTTTTCCGACTTTGCAACATTTTATCTCATCAACATGCAAGGTCATTATTTTTCAGCAACTTTGCACTCAGATGATTTCCCCATATGCAAGGTTAGTGAATTTTGTCGGCCTTGCAAACCTTTTGTACTACCAACTTGCAAAAGCACTATTTTTCAATGTTTATACACAAAAAGCAAGCATTTACCTACAATGGCGCTGAAATTCAATGACCTTACATTCCGCTTTGCAAAATTTTGCTAACACTGAAAAAACATTCCACTTTCCAAATTACTTGCTTTCACCCCATTTTTTACCTCCATCGTGCTTAAGCCCTCCAAGCTCATGCAAGTGCTCAGATTTTCCCATTACTGCAATTTTCAACCATGTAAGCTTTTCTAGCATTGGAAAACAATGAACTTTGTAATGTAGTTATTTATGAATGCATTTCAAGATTCTCATATTTGCCTTCCTGGGAAGATACAATCTTTGTTAACTTCTCTTCAGATGTCTGATCCTTCTCCAAGCAAATCCAAAGCCATGAAGTTCAAATACCAAGGTGTTTTCTCACCAACTTCATTATCCTCAAACATTGATGAGATAAAGGATATTGAAATCGAACATGTTGATTGTATGAATTTATTGAAAGGACCCAGAAGCAACCATTGGATACTGGTATGAGGTATATAGTTTAGAGCAACATAGAAATGATAGCAGCTTTCCTTGTAGCTGCACATAATCCTGAATTTATTCTCCAAGTTGCGGCACATTACAATAAGGATGACTGAAGTGTTGGGGATGCAAATGGAAATGTGATCATAAGGTTAGATCTAGAGTTCTTTGATAAAGCTTTCTTGTGTCCTAGTATTGACTCATATGCAAATGTTACTAAGGAATATGCACAAGATGAATATGAGAAATATACAGATAATTGCAAAAGAGTGATTAACAATAATTGGTTGACGAGTCCACTGTCAAGTGTTTCAAGGTGGCCTAAAATCTTTCCACGTAATGACTTCAATGAAGAAGTTAATGATTTGATCACTCTTCTCAACAAAGTGAAAGGGTACTACCTCATCCACTTTTCAAGAATGGATGTATGTGTGTATTAATATCATATTGAGGGAAAAACAACAAATCCTTTGGGGTCAACAAATCAGTGACGCAATTCACGATCAATTAATCAAGGCACATACTTCACTTAAGTTATACATGAAAACTTATTTGGTGTATGATGTTGTTGTAATGGGAAATTTTCCTAGGTTGACAACACAAGGGAATAGAAAAGTAACTCCAGTGAACAAGTACTTTCCTCAAATAACTCTTGATGGAAGCATTCATCACTTTTGAAGAGTTAATGATGCTTTCTTTTCTCCTTTCTTATGTGCATTTGATCCTGAATTGGAGAAGAAAAGGGTTTTTGATGAGGCATGGACTATGGTAAACAAATATGGTTGCTTATATTTACAGTTCCCCACATTCACCTACTTGAGAGTTTGTTTCTTTGTGGGTTATCCATACATGCTCCCAAGATACCCTAGTGACAAGATTATCCTAATGGAGCTTTGTAGGCAAATAATGGCCATCCATAGCAAGCAAATGGAATCACATAAATCAAGTTTTAGGTTTCCTCTCATGATTGGAAAGTATTCCATTCAAACATCTCCAAGGGCTAAGGCCATAGAATTTGAGATGCAATGGGTTACTTTGGAGACTTTTAGAAGGAGTGATTTTGAATACCGTGGAATGAAGGATAAGATCAAGAAATCTCACACCCATGAGCATAGAATTGAAGATATTTGGGCATATCAAAGAATAGAGGAAGAGATAAGAAAAATGGACTACTATTGACTAACTCTGGAACAAATTGAAAATCTTGATTTGGCAGATATTCTTGATGGTATGAAGGATGATGGAAACATCCTAGACCTTGCCTATGAGAAGAATAATGTTGCAAGATCTCCTCTAATAGCCATCTAGTGGTCAAAGAAAGAAGTGAAATCAATCACAAAAAGGTTTGAGCCAATCCTTGCTAACACAAATGTATGGTTAGATGAGAAGGGGATTCATTTGAAACACTTTGTTATTGGATCAGAGGAGGAGGAACCTGAAGGTCATGTAAGTAAGAAATCTGAGTTGAGGAAGAAGAACAAGGATGATGTACCTAGTTCTAGTAGGACCTCTAAGCCAAAAATCAAGCTTGTTGTGAACAGAAATAAGGGCCAAGTGACTGAAGGACCGTCTACTGTGATAAAAGAAGCATCAACATAGGAGGAAGAGCAAGAAGAAAGAGAACAGGAGGAAGAATGAGTATCACCTCGTGAGAATATCTTCGAGGAACCACCTGTCTCTTCTTCCCCCATTGCTACTACTGTGTCTACTCCCACTCCCACTATTTTTGTTAGACAATCTTTACCTGTCACTGTTATGGTTATTCCTACAATTACAGTTACTCCTACCGTATATATCCAATCAATTCATTCATCCCCATCTTCACAGTCAAATTTTGACAGTCCCAAACATGGTTTGGAAAATATTTTGGGTTCTCCCACATCTTTGTCGAGTCTATCATCACCTTCTTTTGACGTAACTTCTCAGTTTGATTTAGAAAAATATATGATTGAGACTTTTCAAGTTACAAGTGTAGAAATTCCTGGTACAATTTTGGCTAACACTTCTCCCATTGTAACAATAACTTTTGTGAGTTTAGCTACATAAATGCAAGCTATGAATACTGGTCTAGAAGAAAGTGATTCTCTGCTTCCCCCATGGTTTTCATCCCAAACACCGAAAAGGAAGAAGCAATCCGTCTCTCCAAATGACTTAGACTTTGCATAGTTGACACCTGTAAAGGAAAAATCTAAGAAAAAGGCAAAGACTCTTTCTAGGTTGTTAGTTGATAAAGTAGAAAACAAGTATGTGAAGGTAGCACAACCTCCTCCAAATAGGTCAATTGACGATGTGGATATTTTGGAATATTCCATTACAAGAGTTGAGTTAGGAAAGGTGACCCATGAAAGTGCCAAGTGATATGTACAGGCTACTCTAAATTCTCCCATTGAGAAAATTGATAAAGTGAAGAGTAACAATCAATACAAGGCCAAAGTAGAGCAACTAACTTCGGTGCTCCAGAAGATTGCCCAATATTCGGAGTCGATAGATCCTATGGCCATAAGTATTGAAGAACCAATTATTTAGAAAGTTGGGAAGGTACATTCAAGAGGTAAAGCAGTTGGTGACTTTCTAGATAGAATGATAGCACAAGGAATGAAACTCCTAAGATCTTTTGTAGAGAGAATGGGGAACATGAAAAGCATAAGATCAGAGTTAGATAAAACTTTTGATACATTTTCTCAAGACCAACAAGAAATAGAAGATAGTTTGGAAGCTTGGATCAATATGAAGAAACTCAAGCTTGATACATTGGTGGAAGTTGGGATAATTCCCAACAAAGATATGTTTGTGGAGGTAAAGGAAACAATGATACACAAAATCAATATCATCAAGGAATTAATCAAGGACTTGCAGGATGCTCGTGAAATCAGCAAAGACAATGATTTGGATCTTGTCCACAAAATTGAGGAGTTGTCTCGTAAACTACTGATAATCAAAAAATCCTTTCCTCAAATGAAATTGTGCAGGAATTCACATCTATGATCCAAAAATAATTTGAAGATCAATCCTTCTCAATTGCTTCAATGGATAAATTGATGGATATTCAATTAACCCTAGATAACCTCAAGGTGTATTTAGAAAGACATGAGAAAGCTGGTAACAATGTGACTTGGATTCAATCATGAGAGTCATTGCTATCTCCAAGCATACTTCAGGTTCTAATAATGAATAATTTCAAGCAATCATGAAGAAGTATGAGGATTTCTTGGAGAAAGATGGTAGAGAAATTTGAGCGTGCCTTAGCTTATTTTTTAGTATTTTTCATGCTTTATGTAATTAGTTTTCAACATTTTACATTTATTTTTTTAAATGTAATTACATGTTAAAACAAAGAAGTCCTAAATCAAATCAGACTCTCATGTTGAATAAGTCAAATTAGTTATTGTTTTCCTAGATTATCTCTCAACTCTCCTCTATAAATACGAGGGAGTTTCTTTTGCAGTGGACCTTTTGATCTTTTTTTTCTATCGGGTGAGGACTGGTAGGTATTCGTCAGCGTTGCATGTAGGTTTGAGATTGCAGCAAAAAAACCGGTGTAAGCCGTCGATCCAAGAATTTAATTCGCTCTACTTCAAATAGGGAGCGCTTTCGGAGTAAAAATAAAATTGTAAAAAATGGTCTATATTATAGAGCTGAATAGGACTCTCTTTACCGTAGCTGAACTTGGAGTCTTTGTGTTGTGATTGTTAGCTATATTCTTATGGATTTTGGTGTTGTTCGTTGATAGTCTTTGAGCTACAACTTGCTACATGGGTTACTCTTTAGAATCATCTAAGTTGTTGTCGTTGTTACATTTGAACCATCATGGAAAGTGATGGAAGACTTTGTGTTTCCATGGATTTTCAAAGTTACTCATTTTTGTTATTCTTACGTCTAACAGAATTGGGTATCGACTATTATTGCTCCAGCTAGTGTTATTTAGTTTATTACTTACCATGAATATCCATGTCTTTATTGTAATTTTTTTCCCTTATTTTGAAAAAAGAGAATATATTGATGGAGACACCCCCATGGATAGTTGCAGTGTACATAATCTCAGTTCAAATTCTAGTTAATTTAGAAAGCAATAAGAAGGGAGCCTCCCCTTTATGAGATGAGAGATTAATTTCTCATCATAGTTGTGGCTAAAACTACCATTTTGTAATTGTTAAAGGAATTATAAAATATTCACTCAACATCTCTACAAACAACAAGAAAATATGTGTGATTTTGGTGAACAATGGTATCTAGGTGGGAGGAATCCTAATTCGAGGTGTTATGATGTCAACCTTAGTCAAATTTTGGTTTTTTGGGAGTACAAGGAGGTAAGTGAAGTAAAAAATATATATAAGAGTTTTGAACTATTGGGGTATGGGGAGAATCCATACCTCATTCTTTTGGTTAAGGTGTTGAGATTCAGAGGTGGAGAACTCATTGAGGTACATAGAAAGTGGAAGTTTAAACAAGCAATATTCAAAAGGTAATGTATTTTAGAGTGTCATGGATCAAGAGTTAAGAGTTCCTTGTGACAGGTACCTAGGGAAAGGGAAGGTTACTTGGGGAGGGTAAATTTTCATGTGATGATAGGTATAAAGGAAAATTTAGACTTCAAAGGTGGCATGACGTTAGAGAGAAGTTTGAATTTTTGACAAAAACAAAAGGAATTTAGACCATCATAACCTAGTGGAAAGGAATGTTTATAGGACCAAATCTAAAGTTCTAATAAGGAACAAAGGAAAGTGGAAGTGGGAAAAAAAGTATGATTGGTAGGGAGAATCTGAAAATTTACACAATTTACACAATATTTAAAAAAAAAATCAACCTAAATACTTAGACATCTTATGAAATTTTGGAAACTCCAACACATTATAGGCACATAGAGAATGACAAAAGACCTCAATTAGGAAAATTTAACAACTTAAGACCCACAAAAATATTTCTTAGACTGGTTATTAATGGTGAGCCACTTAGGGTCAAGACACACAAAGAGAAGGGAATCAAGAGAAAAATTGACATGATAAGATTGAGACCCAACAAAATACAAAATCAATCATCCTAAGAAAGCTTAGGCATAACTACTAAAAAATTATTATGATAAATTCATCTTGGTGCACAAGGCTAGATGTTATACATGTCTTTTCCCACTTAATACCATTAGCAATTTCCTCTAACTGGTCTTCTTCCTCCAATCTCAAATATTTAATATATTAGTTATCAAAATCAAATGCATACTTATGCCTATCCATGTCAAGTGATAATTTTTGGATCTTATTGCACAATATGACATTTAATGACTTTATCTCAATGGTGTCACTGTCCTACTTTTGTGTAGTATGTTGAATTAGTTCCAATATGCACTAATCAATTTTCCTTACTACATCATCTTTAATTTTTTTGGTAAGAATCATTATTGGAGAGTCCATAGTTCAACATGTAAAGGGGTGAGTTGAGGGTTACCTAGTTTTACCAATTGGAAGATAAAAAACAAAAAAATGTGCTAGAATAGTTTGTACATAAGTTTTTTCCCAATTCCTCACTTCTTCAATATTCACTCTCACATAGTTTGTGTTCTTCTCAAATTTTTTATTCTCTTACTCCTCTTATTTTTTTAATTTTTCATCCATATATGTTGTAGACACCTAAATTTGACCACTTTCATATTCCCATCATTTATTCATCTAATCCATCTATATTAATTAAATGACACATTTAATTAATATCATTCATTTTCCCTAAGGTTCCCAAAAGTATTTAATTAAATACTTTATCCTTTACCATTTCCTCTATAAATTAAATAAATGCAATCAATTTATTTAATTATTCAATTATCTTTTTCAATTTTTAATTCATTCTTTCTCTCTCCTTGTCACATCCTCCATAACCTTCTTCATTAAACAGGGTTAATTTAATTAATCCTCCATTAAGATTTGCATATCCTATATTAGGATTAATTTCACATCTTCCATAACTTGCCACTTGCCTCTAATAATCATTAATTAATCTAATCACCTGTTTGCACAATCCTAATCCTAATCACTTACCCCTTTTAGCATGTTCTTAAGTCAATCTTCTTGGTACTTACCTTTTTTGGGTTGACCTCTTCCCCATGTGAATTAAAAATTCACACTTATTCCCCTCATGCATTTGTCTTCCCCATGACATCTCATATGTCACATCGTACCCAAAGGGTAAAAACCCCTTTTAGGGGAATCTTGTCTTACCCTTTGGTCTCTCCCAAAAAGTGAATTAAAAATTCACTTTTATTCCTCCAAGGCCATCTCCAATCCCCATGTTGACAAGGGATGACTTTCTAAAAGTCATCACTTGTCACTTTCAGCCCCACTTGGGGACAAGGGTTTACTTTTTGTGGAGATTATCTCTCATCCCAAGGTACTTGCAAGTACCTTGGGACCACATGGCCTCCTCCATGTCATTTGTACCCTTGCCATCTCACCTTGTCCTTTGGACAACTCACCCACCACATGTCAAGATGTGAGGGCTTGTGAGTCCTCAACTCACCTTAGCCCTCCATCTTGGCCATGGTGGCTCAATCTTGACCATTGAACTCTCTAGAGAGTTCAACTTCTCCTATAAATACCCCCCTCTTCCTTCATTAAAGAATCTTGCATCTTATGAGTTAGAAAGTCATTGCATGCATACCAAACTTATGCTTCTAAGTGGTTTGAACCATTTTAGTCTTTTATTGTCATTCCTTAGCATTTTCATTCTCATCTAGAATCCATTGTTGCACTTACCTGCCTCCATTCATCCATCTACCACCATCATTACAAGCTATCATCTAAGGAGAACACATCAAAAATCATCAAAGGACCAACCAAAGATCAACACAAAGGAAGGTATAATCATTTTGTTAAATCTTTATCTCATTTTCATTTGTGTTTAACGTAGCCTAATCTTGAGGTGGTTTAGTGTAGTTTCTTATCTTGAATTATTTAGTTAGCTTTTGCACATTAATAGATAACAAATTTCACTGCTCACATATGTATAAGGTTTTATTTTTCCTTCTTTCCTTCCTCTATTTTTGATTCTTATCAATACAATGTCTTAGACTACATGTCAGTCAATCCAAGAGTTAAAATATTACCAACCAATGTATCAATAACATTAAGTTGTTCCTCCAAAATTGTTCATGCCCCTAGGACTTTGCATATATCTCCTATAATATTTGGTCAAGATAGAAAAATTATATCATGAATTTTCTTTAGCCCATCTCTTGCACTTTATATGTATTGAATCAACACATGATTTTCTTTTAAAAACTCATCCAAGTTTAAGGCTTATTGTGTGTCCTTATTCTTCTTCTTGGCTATCTAGTGCCTAAGGTCTTCTGAAATTTACATGGAATTCATCATTTCCCCTTGTTTCATAGTAAGTTTTTCCCTAGTCACTTTAAGAATATCTACCCCTTTCTTTAGACTTTATTGAAACTTGTTTGTATTAAAAGTGAGATGGTAATTTTTTATTTACTAAGGTTATCTTTTCATGTAACTACCACATCAAAATCTCAATGGTTTAATTTTTTTTATTTTGTGTAGTATGTTGTATCAATTCCATTACGCACTCATCAATTTTCCTTATTCTATCATTTGTAATTATTTGGTATGAATCATTATTGGAGAGTGCATAGTTCAACATGTAAAAGAGTGATTTAAGGGCTACCTAGTCCAACCAACTATAATATGCAAATAAATAATTGCATGCAAGTGAAATGTTTTGTGTATAAGGTTATGTCAATTGCTCTGCTTCTATAATATTCATCCTCACATATTATTTGTGCCCTGAAATTATTTATTCTCCTACTCCTCTTTCTTTTGAGATTCTTCAACCATGTATGGATAATATTTTTCTATTCCTTCATCCAAACATTGTTTCATCTCAAACTGGACCTCTACCTCTCTTCTCTATTGCCTCCTAGGAACCCTATGATTCTCACCCACCTCGACAATAATTCCCCGAGAGGGCCCCTACTATTTGTTGGTAGTGAAATCAGATATTGATTAGAAGGGCATATGGATGATAAGGACTGGAGGGGGGCGACACAGGGAACCACTCAACCTTTGGCCAATTGTTGCTTTTGGTTGTGTCGATGCCTCAAACTGCATGCAAGTCAATTCAAGAGTTTAAATGTAGCTAGCCAATGTATCAATAACATTGATTTGTTCCTCCAAACTTGTCTATGCCCCTCAAAATAAGTACATCTCTCCAATAATATTTGGTCAAGATAAAAAAAATATTATCATGATTTTTTTTCAACTTGTCTCTTACACTTAATATATATTAAACCAACACATTATATGTTTTTTGAATCTTTTCAAGGTTTAATGATTGTTGTGTATCCAACTTCTCCTTCTTAGCTATCTAGTTCATAAGGTCTTGTATGAATTATTAGAAAATCTTAATTTATCGTTGTGTCACTGCTTCACTTATTCAATATTCACCCTCACATAGTCCTTGTGCTCCTCAAATTATTTATTCTCTTTCTCCTGTTATATTTGATATTATTTATTTGTGTGGATAATATTTTTCTATTCCCTTCTCTTATGTGATTTATTTAATAAGGGGAAGTTTCTTGGTACAATCAAACCTAAAGAAATATTTACATTCATGTACATGGAATTTTCTAAACAAATATTAGATCTTTGAAGCTATGGTAAAGAATATCTATTTAGCCTATTCCACACTAATCTAATCTAGTCTATCTAAAACCTACCCTAAACCTATCAAGCTACTAAAAAGATGAAAAGAGGGTTAGGGTTTATAGAAAACTACAAAATAAAATGAATGGAAAATGATAAGCTTTAACTTTATTTCTTACCTCTAAAAGCTTTAATGAAATTAAAATAAACTAATATTTTAATGGTTAATATTCACACAACCATCCACAACATTAGTGCGAGAATCTAAGGAAAATCACAACAGAAAGATATTTCAAGTTGAATGCAATTGAACCACCTTATTCCACATGTAGATTCAATACATAACTATATTAAAAGTAGAGTAAGATAGATCTCACCAAGTTATTCACTTTTAAATAAATAAAGCAAAAAAAACTACTACTAAGGTTAAAAAATCCAAACATAGTAGGTGTGATCCTTTATTACTTGAATAGATGGGCATATTACAATTTTTAGTAGGTCTTCTATGGTAAGAATTTAATAGTTCACTAGTATCAAAATTTCAACAATATTTATTTACAATGTCCACAAGATGGCTATAAATAGTCAATCTTGGGTGCCAAAATTTTGAAATAAAAAATAGGTTGTCGGGAGTGTTATGTTGGTGCTTGAGCCCAAAATTTAAAATGTACAAGTTAAAATTTATTTGATTCACCCTTAGGGCCCTATATTAATTTCAACTCAATTTTGAATTGAGTTATTACATCTTTCAAAATAATAGTTGACTAGTAAAATGGTTCGAGAAGGAAGTAACTATAGTCTATTTTTCCCTCTGTTCTGAAATAGTCTTCAATAGGTTACTCATGGTATTCAAAGAGTTAGTTCACTTAGTCCAAGGACTAAATTTTAAAGTTTTCTTCATGGATAAAGTAAGAAAATTGTTAGAATTGTGAAAAACCACAAGCCACAAGATCAAACAACGAACAAAGACACCTTCCACTCAAGAGATATGCAAACAATATGTGCAATATTCCTCAACAAGAAAAAGCTACAAAATGCAAGAGACTTTAAATAAGATATGAAATCTCGAGTCATAATTACAATGAGGGTTGAGTGCTATATAGGAGAAAAACCTTAAAACCATAAAAGCACTCGTAAGTTTAGCTTAAGTGCATGCGAATAAATTAGACTAATAATCAATTTAAGAGTAGTTAATTATTAGCTAATGCATGATTACTCTAACACCCCCCTTAAGATGAATTGAGGGAGTAGCTAAAAACCCAAAAAAGAGAATGCATGATGGGTCTTGAAAAACAAGGCTTGTTGAGTACCCATGTACAAACAAAATATCTCTCACAATTGGAGAAAAGGAGGAAACCATAGTGGGAGAAAACTCCTCTCCAAAAAAGATAAAGGCGGTTGAAGGTCTAAAAAAGCCTCTAAATCAAGGTGTGAAGGACTAAGAAGCCTCCAACCAAACAATGTCCTAAAAAAGAGGAACATGTAGAACATTGTTGAAGTACAAAGTAGTTGTAGATAGTTGTCGAATAAAGACTAATGTGGTGCTGAAATGAAGAACCTTCTCCAAAAAAATGATGATCAAGATCAAGATAACAAGAATCTGCATGAGTGCCCTAATGGTACTACTCGAATCAGATGGCAAAAAAAGGCAAATATCTGGAATTCGAATATACAAATGTCAAGATCCAAGGAGACTACAATGCATGAGTTCCCCCAATGACACTAATCAAATAAAATGTAAAACAAAGGCAAATATCTGAAAGTCAAAGACACAGGTGGTACATGAATCTACATGAGTGACCCCAATGACACTACTCAACATGCAAGATGCAAGTCAAAAATATAGGTAGCAATAGTTCGGAGAACACTGATCATGAGAGAGACAATAATCTACATGAGTTTCCCCAATGATACTACTCGAGTCAAATGGAAAACAAAGGCAAACATCTGGAGCTCGAAGATACAAATGACGCATGAAACTACGTGAGTGACCAAAAATGACACTACTCAACAAGCAAGATGCAAGTTGAAAATACAAGTACCCAATAGTCTCTGATCAAATGAAAAATGAAAGGTCGCCTCCATAAATAGGAATGTAAGAATGTCCATATGGTAAATGATCCATCTCACCTCAAATGCAAGTAACCAACCATTGATGTACACATCTAAAAGTACATAGGAACAAGAACTAGATATGTAGATCACTCTAACCCGCGAAACCAAGGAGGCATTAGCACTAATAGTAGAAACCCCCCCTAAAGTTGAAAAGGGAGAGTTGAGACGAGTAAACTAAAACTATGTGAAACCAAGAAGTGCATGTAGGAGAAACAACTTGCAAGTAAAAGGGTGTGCAAACTAAGGCACACACGCATGAAGCAAGAATCACCGGGATTCACTGTTGTCGTGGAAGGGACACTCACTTGACAAATATGTTATGAAAAATCAAAGGCAAACATCAACCCCCATGGCACTTTATATCTTAGTGCGAGTACAAAAGGCACAACAGGATGTGCAAAATCCCCAAAAAATATACACCTGAATGGCACTTTATCTCAATATGTCTACAAAAGAGAATGTGCATGAAAAAGATGTTTTCAATGCCTAAATAGGATAGAATACTAGAAATAAATATAGAACAACCAAAAATGAGTCATCCCATGTAAACAAAAAGTTTCCAAGAGCTAAGATGTTCAAGTAATTCACTAGAGCAAAAAAAAAAAACTTGAATAAAATGTACCTGAAGAGCAATTTGGAAAAAGTGCATGGATAGAACTAAAGAGCTCTGAAAGATGGTTCTAACATCGATGGAATCGTGAAAAATGGAGAAACTGGTCAAAATTTATGAGCTCGAGACTGAAAATAATACCTCTAACTTCAACAGGATGTAGAATGCACCACCAGTATAAACAAATGATGAGAACCAGACCACTACAAAGATGGTGGAACCATCTTTCCGATGATATATCATTTGTAAAAAACCAATATCATATGTCCAAGTTACGACCAAAAGAAGGGGACATGGGGCCCTCTGCTTGTCGATTGTACGATGATGTCATGTTGACTTTAGTGAATACTCCAAGAAATATTCCCAATGGTTGGGAAAAAAAAAATCAGTCCCTCTTGCAAAAATTGACGAACGAAATATTTTGTACCTCCTTGCCAAAATATTCTCTTGGGTTGTGCATCAGTATGTTGTTGGAATCAGTTCGCCATAAAAATTGGGTCACCGTTGTCGAAGATTTCACATGAGTTCAAAAAAGTTAAAGGACTGCTAGAAATAATTTTTTGTCTATCGAATTTTTTTTAGAAGCGATGGAATATGTGTGTAGCCTTTGGGCAAAAAATAATAGGCGTTGGATAGTGGTTTTAAGACCACCATCAGTGGCCTTAAGCTGCAGGACAGTGGGCCTAAGTCGTCACCACGATATGGGCCCATAGGGCCTACAAATTGCAAGTACCCTACGAGCCCCATTAAAACTTTTTTTATTTTAAAAAAAAACTTCTTTAAAAATAAAACTTGCAGCTTTGGACAATTTTTGTATTGATTTTTCAAAAAAAATCAAAAAATAATTAATTTTTTTTTTTTTTAAAAACATCGACGTAATTTTTATTTTTTATTTTTTTAAATCGTGCACAATGCCATATGGAGGTCATATGGGCCCTATGCAAAAAAATTTTGCCTCAAATGCTCTCGATGCCAAACTAGGGAAAATTTATAGTCAAAATTTGTGGAATCGGCCTCCTGAATCCAATGGTGAGGTCCTTTTTGCACCAAAATTCTCTGAAAACATAGCTACCCTTTTGATCCAAAAAAAAGCAACCACTTCAAACCCTCGTAGATCTGACCTCAGGAATCCAAATCAAGCCAAACAAAAGGAAAATCTAACTTTCTCGATAGCTCTAAATCCAATGGTGAGGTCCTTTTTGCACCAAAAATGCCCACCTCCAAAATTTCCAAAAAAGCAAAGGGAATTCAAATCTGATGCTTGTAACCCTTGTTGAAGAAAAAACCTCATAAATCGAGAAGGGGTTCACTGAATCCACGCTCTGATACCATGTTAGAATTGTGAAAAACCACAAAACCACGAGCCACAGGATCAAACAACAAACAAAAGACACCTTCCACAGAAGAGATTTGCAAACAATATGTGCAATATTCTTGAACAAGAAAAAGTTACAGAAGCAAGAGACTTTCAAGAAGATATGAAAGCTCGAGAGATAATTACAATGAGGGTTGAGTGCTCAAAACTATAAAAGCATAAAAGCACTCCTAAGTTTAGCTTAAGTGCATGAGAATAAATTAGACTAATAATTAATTAAAGATTAATTAATTATTAGCTAATTCATTACTCTAACAAAAATGGCTTGTACATTTTATAAGTCTAGGTCTTAAGTTGAAGGGAGGATTTTTGTTTTGTCAAAAGTGTATAAAAAGGATTTCCTTTTGCCAAGTCCACTTGCTTTTTTTGAGGGGATTTTTTTTGATGAAAATTTTAATTTTCATTGACTAAGTCAACTTGCTTTAAGGTTTTTATCATTTTTCACAGCTTACAAACTTTCTATGGAAATCAGGGTTGTTCAAAGCTTCAGTGGGAGACTAGAGGGCAGGTTGTATTAATACTTTTCAACAATCTCATTTTCATATTAAGTGATGAAGGATGTAGATCATATTGTTCCCACTATTGTTTAATAGTTCCAGTGCCTTGACGACCTATTGCAGGAGGTTGTATGTGAAAAATGTATCCAAAATGAAAGAAAGAGTGTAGAAAATATTGTATAAGCCTTGAAAGTCATCTTTTTTTCTCATGTAGAGAGATGCATGTAAAGTATCATATGACATTTTTTTCTATTTTTTCAAACCCTTGCATGATGATTATAAAATACCTTAAAATTTAGTGGAATGCATAGAGAATAGAGGGAAAAATAGATGCATATGGCAGATCTATTGAAAGTAGTGCATAACAGAGTTGTTGAAGTATGTAAGACTTTTTTGTCATCGTTATTTTTCATGGTGGATAAGAATTGATAAAGTGCATAGAGATTAGTTGAGGCACTCAACAGTGGTATTTGGTAATGATTATCTAAAGAAGCATGACCTAGAAACATTCTTAAATTTTCTACTATGATTAGAAGGCAACAGGCTTTAGATCCTAATGTCAAACCCTTTTCAACACTAACCTGTGAACTATCAAATTAGAATGTCTTATAACTATCTCATGGAGTTATTGAAGTTTTAAAGAGCTCTCAGTATACTTGTCTTAATGGTTGTTTTATGGTATATGTATCTAAACCCTTTCCAAACCCTATCCTTATCTCAAAGGTCTTGTGGTCATAGATTGTTCTTAAGGGTTTCTTTCCATAACTTTTATAAGGTTTTCATGCCATATTGAGAGATTAAATATAGTTGTGTAAGCTTCCACAAATATCAAGAGATGTTATCAATGTTGGAACTCTTGTCTAAACCCTAGCCAAAATATTGATGATAGTGAAAGGAGTAACTATGAGCATATTGTGATGAGGGTACAACGGAAAAGAGGATAGTGTTGCTAAAATGCCACCAACTATAGGAATACATAGTAGGGGTCTCTATCTAACACAAATTCAAGGAAATAATGCAACATAAGGTTTCCAAATGCCAAGTAGAAGACTTGTATGATAATCAAGTCTCAAATGGGTGATCGTATTGGCAAGATAGAAAGACAATAATTGGGAGACTTTATCAACATATAAGAGCACGGTTATGGTAAGAACATAGTGACAACTAATTGAGAAAGAAAAAATAATAACAGTGATATTTATTGTCAATATGGTAAAGAAATAGTGCAAAAATATAGATAAAAGTATGATAGAGATGTGTGATAGAACAATACAAAGAGAAACCTTGGGTGGATAATATAAACTATGAGTAGTGTATGAAAGGAAAATCAAGTCACTTGGAAATTTTGAGTTTTTGTGAATGGGGGTATTCATGAGGCTGGGAATCATAAATATAAGTGACAAAGTGAAGAGCTTCAAAACCTTCCCAAAGGCTTGGTTTGTAGTGAGAGTGAATAGTGATAAAATATGGGATAGAAGGGCTAAAAAGGGATGACACATGTGACAAAACCCTACCCTAAAAGATATCCCATGCCCTCCTAGGACTTCTAGTCATTTTAAAACTCTTGCACATGTGTCCTTAAAATATGTAATTATGGTTATGGTAGTTTAGAGAGGTGGAGGCCAATTGTGAGCATATAGGGGTAGTTTTGTGAGTTGTTAAACAATTTCAAGAGAATATTGGTTAGTTTGGGCCACTCACAATTATCTAAGAACTTATAAAAGGGGCATCTTCATAAAGAAATTCAAAGAAGACAAAGAATTCTTCAACAACCACATTCATGAAGCAAATATTTAGGAGCAAAAGATGAAGCAAGCAATTGGGCATCAAAGGAGAGTTGAGCAAGAAAACCAAAGGCAAGAAAATTCATTTATGATCTAAAAACATGTTAGTTCTAAGGAAGCTATTGAACAACTAATAGGGATTCCTAGGGACAATTTAGAGTGAATTCTTGCAATTTTTTGCTAAGTGTTGTATTTTTGTAAGCTCTTCTAGCAAGATACATTATTAAAAAAATGTCTTTGAAGACTGAAAATATGATGTAAAACCTTCATTTTTAAGCAATATTGATAATTTTAGAATTGTAATGTTGTTACAACACATTATTATCAATAAATCACAAAAAAAAATTGTAATTTGATGGATGCTTATTTATTCATGGTATGAATCCTCAAATACATTTCTTATCTTTGGCACCTTTAAACAAAAAGGCATATTTTGTGTAGATTATAGTTTATGTTATTGTGAAAATAAATGTTAGTTGTGAAGAACACTAAATTTTCTTCCTTATAAAATTGTCAAATTATAAACCTCTCTATAAAACATTGATACATGGATATTGCAAGCACCTAAGTTGTGTATAAACGATTGAGTCATTGAAACTTTATGCGAGAAAATAATATTCTCAGTATCAATAAACATTTGGTGCATCACCCTCATAGTCTTAGGTTCATTTCATGTCATTTTTTATCCCTTTCCTCAGCAAAGAAGTAGTAAGTTAGGCTAGTTAAGTTAAGTACCAAGGGAACCAACCCTCTTTGGAGACTCACTCCAAACTACAAGAAACCCGTTGGCCTTGGAGTGTTTCCATGCTTGTCAACTAGTGAGAGATCTTGAATATCACTCTCTTAGTAGTGAAACTTTGCATTGACAATAGTAAAAAAAATCATTCAAGTTACATTAATGTTTGACCCTTTGTGGTACTTGACCTTCACCTTTTGGGAAAATATTGACTGCTTAATCTTACTTTGTAATTCCCCAACTTTAGTTAGATCCTTCCATAAACCTTGAAAAGTAGCCTTATTCCTCATTCGGTCATTGTAAGTGCTAATTTATAAATTGAAATAGAACTAAATGTAATGCAAGAGAATCCCATCTAAACTATCACAAACCTCTAGATAGAACACACAAAAGAGAAATTCAACAAAGAATAGCATCAAAATCAACATAACATATTACCATAATCCCCATTACGGTTTGATTTTCTCCTTAATGGGTTGGCATGTGGATGCTCCTTGCTTGAATGATACCAATTTGAAATGTACTTAGCATGAATTATTATGGATGAGGAATGGGGGAAGTGCCTAAATTTATATAGATTTTGGGAATGGGAAATAGATGTCTAAGATTTGATTATGATATCAAGGGTGGAGAATGGTTGAGAATAATTCCCTTGGATCTAGGAGAAGATGGAGGGTGGAGATAAGGTAGTCAGAATGTGCTTCGTTAGGATGAATTTACTAAGTTTAGTAAGTGGTTAAGGACATGAGGTAAGTTAGGGACATGTGCATCTAGGGAGTCTATATTCTAGGGTTGTGTTGAGAGAATAATGGGATCATAAGGACAAGTTTTCCTAGGTCCCCATTATTCTTGGAAAGTGGTGATGGAAAATAGGGTTAATTAAATTATATTATTATTAAATTATTTTAGCCACATGAGCGAGATGGATAATAGGTGGAATATGTAATTAGGACTATGTGGGAAGGGGAATATGTCCTAGGTTAATTAAGATTAGGTTATGGGATGTAGGCCTAGGTGATGGAATTGATTAATTAGTGATTAGGTGATAGGTTTAGTGATGATGAATATACCTAGGGAATATTTTAGGTGTTTACAATCATCAATGGTATGTTTTTTTAGTTATTGATGGAGGGAAAATGTGAATTCCTTGATAATCTATGTTGTTGGGTGAACTAGGGAGGAGTTTCCTAGAAATTATAAGGGATAGCCTCAATAAAAAATTTAATTATGTCCATGGTAGCATCTAATGTGTTCTTTTTGGAATTGAGCTTGGCCTTGCATATCTTGATTACCTTTACCCTAAGCTTACTGTCTTATGGCCCTCTACCAATAAACTTTGATCTTCCATATAAAATATGTCTAACTAGCAAAATTCACTTGAAGAAACTGCCTTAATTCTTTGTGAAATTGGGAGATATTCATCCCATACTAGTAGTTCTTCACCAATAGTACTTTCAAATTCCACTGATGCACTAGCCTCATCACTAATGTTGTGATAGGATATTAATGCTTCTCTAATCAATATACTACCTCAGGCCTTCAATGCATCTCTCCATGCAATGGTAACAGGAATAACTCCCTTTGCATTGGGATATTTAGCATCCTTATGTAGGGCTACCGATATGGATGGATTAGGGGCACTAGAATCAATTAGGACATCTAGGTGACTTATACATGATGTGAGTTGACCAATTTGAGCTTTCAATTTTTCTTTGGTAGTTTTATTATTTTTCATCTTCTCCAAGATTGTGGAGGCAACTACTTGTAAAGATTGATTTTCTTCTTCTCTGGTTTGGTGTCTCAAGTTCAATTATTGCACCAATTAGTCTCTAGTTGTCATTTGGTCTTCAAATTTATCTACCAAGTTAGAGTTGCTACTTGTGCAACCCTTGCACCTCAAACATTAATTATGGTGGTGAAGAGTATCCTTCATTTACCATAGTTGATAATAATCTTCATCCTATGTGTAGGTTATTTGCCTCTTCTCAACTACATGATTTAGCCACAATGGGAGTCCTAATGATTCTACATATGGAGAGGATTGATGAGGAGTGAAAATAATATTCCTTATAGTATCTTGGGATCCTTTCCCTTGTTCAATATGTGGTGAAGATAAATCTTGGAGAAAGTAGTCAATATTTTCAATGTTTTTTTAGACTGCAGGAATCGGTCGGGTATCTGTCCCCCTATTAACTGCAATGCACTTGGTAAAAAAAATTTCACATGAATGGTGGCGTTGGTGCGACACGCCCTCCGATACCACAGGTTTGAGGGGAGACTAGACCTCGTGACCTCTTTCCTGCAACAGGATGCTTTAGCCAATCGAGCTAGGACCCCCGCCCCCAATATTTTCAATGTTCACCTCATAAGCAAGAGGATATTTAATTGGAAAATCTCATTCTAATTTATCACCATCACATTTATGTTGATTTTATTATTCTATGGCTTGGGAAGGTAATAGTACCTCTATATGTGGGGAGAAGGTGGAGTTATAGTTGGCATTTGAGGTGGTGATTGGTTTGGTGGAGGAATGGTTTTAGGGGGTTGATGTGGAAGTGTTATCTAAGAGAATGATGAGGATAAATGTGTTGGTGTAGGAGGAAATGTAGGAGGGTGCGAGGGAATGGTTCCCCTAGAGGTAGTTGAAAGAGGGACCTAAGGAGTAGGAGGATGTTGAGTAGAAATTATCCTTACCTTGATTAGAGGTACATTGTCCTCCTCACTCTCACTAGAGTCAATTTTCAAAGTATTTTATTTTTCCTTCCTCTTCGAAGAAGCTCTGGTTTCTCTTGGCTCTTTTTATTCAACCTCATATACTACAATTATTTTTGTGGGAAGGATAAAATATTCTCCCACCTATAACTTTTTCTTCTTTTGAGTTTTAGTGGCTAGATATGGGTTTATCTTGCCATAAGGTTTCTTGATGCATTTTGATGATCTTCTCACCACCACCCTATCCTTAGCCTCCATTGAGGAGTCCCATACTACAAATCAGGTGATATCACCAATAGGCTCAATGAATAGTCAATTTGTATTATACGAAGGGTTTAAAACTTTACCATCTTCCTTTAAGTTCTTTAGTGGCCTAGCCATATTACATAGTTTGACCATATTTAGGCTTAACCTATTGTAATATTTGATTATCACTTCATGATCACCAAGGAAATCAACCCAATTATCTTCAGATGTAGGTTCATTTTTATAATAAGCCCCAATTAGTGGTTTCATCTTCCCAAGGACCATATGTGTTCCTAGTGTTATTATAAATATCAATGGTGAATGGGTCCATTTCTAACTTTGATGTCTTAGCATTTTGAATGTTTGTTCAATAGTATACTACAAACTTGATGGGAAAGATGAATCCAACCTTGTGCTCGATGGATACCAATTTCTATATTTCTTCCACTTATCTACAAGGCTCCAACAAAAGGATTATATCACTAGGGTGACTTGATAGCTTTTATTGTTCCTTGTCACTCTAATGTAAGTAAAGGTCCTAAATTGGGTGTATAGTTACCCCAATTTGTCAATTCATTTGTAGCTTCCAAGACAACCTCTTTGCATAATAATTTGTATACCTTTGATGATTGTATATAAAAAACATTATTTACTATGTAATCATTCTTTTGAGACTCCTTGAGCTCCAACTAGGGAAATTTATCACAAAATTTGATCTCTCTCAACTCACTTTAGCCTTGATAAATTGGCGTGATAAGCCAAAAGGTAGACAAGGTAGGAATTCATATGGAATCTACTTTATTCTAGCACATCTACCAATCACTGATTGAGGTTGTCATTGATTATGTTCCATAATAAATAAAAAATACTTCTATTATCTTCCTATAAAAGTAGCACATCCAGGGGTGAAACTCTAAGGCATGAGGGTTCCCATTAAAAATTCTTAATAATGTCATTGCATCTTTAGAATCCTCTTTGAACTCATTCTTGTGTTGAATTATTTCTATTTTTACTACAAAATTTATTGGTACTGCAAGAAGGTGTTGGTTAATGAAGTTGGTGGTGGTCTCGGTCCTATTATCATAATAATCCAAATCCACCTTCATATTGACCTTATCATATTGTCCATAGGTGGGGAGTCATAAGACTCTCTCTATCTTATACACATTGATATCTAAAACTAGTTTAGAGGGGCTAAATAAATTTTTGTTTTTATCATACCCGTGGGCACAAGCCAAAACCAACTTTAGAAATTGGAGTGAAACTAGGAAAGAAATAGATAGGATCAACCTTTATGCAACCATACACTATTCTTTGAAGGTTTGGTCTCATTCCTTGTGCACCATTTTTAATAGCTCTTGAATGTCAACATGCCCCAATTTTGTGTCGCCTATATTGTTATATAGTGAGAATATTTTGGATGAGGGTGACATCCTTTGAACTTTTACTTCATATCCTTACATGGAAGTGTTGCAAGTATGCTTTTGGTATTTTCATTGATGTCAGTATGGAGACTGCTAGTGTTGGAGTTGTTGGTGATGTTATCATTTATGTTATCAATACTGGTGATAAGTGTGGATATTTTGTGTGAAGATTGTTGGTGTTGAAGATGTTGTAATCATGATGATAAGGTGTTTTAGTGTTGTGTTGGTGTTGCTAATGTAGTTGGTTCACTTGGTTTCCAAGTGCTTTTTAGAAAATTTGAATAAAAGAGAGTGGAGTGTGTCAGAGGTGTGTTTAGTGTTGTGCTTTGCATTTCTTCATGGTTGAAGATATGCTTGTGTAGTTTGGATGTATTGATAAGAGGTGTTATATCCAAAGTTTCAGGTTTTGGATCATGTGGCAATAGAAGTTGTGTTTGACAGTGTGTCTATCTGTATAAAAGGTTGTCTGGGAGAAATGAGATTGCTTCACATTTCTCCATGTTGTTATTTCTTGTCCTACAAATTTGGGAATGTGCTTATATTGTCTGTATTTATCTTCCCTTGAATTTTCTAGTGTTGAGTTTCTCTGCAAGTTCAATTCTTATGTTGGAGTTCAATGGTAGTGCATCCTGATGGGTAGGATCAAAGTATTCTTCAATTTCATGTGGTTGCGGCAGTGGTGTTGGATATTTTGATGATGTGGAATATTTTGAAATGTTGTGGAGTGTTTGTACATGGTATGTGTGGTGTTTCCAAACTTGGAGAGGTGTGTATGTGGTCACTTGTTAGTGTTAGTGTAGGTTTGGCTAACCTGGCATGCTAGCGCTAATTGTGGAGGTTGTTTGTTGTTTGTGGATGTGATGAGTAGCATTTTGATATAGATTTGGGTCCTAGTTAACCCTTGGAATGGTCTACCTTCACTTCTTTCCATCATGGAAGTGTTTGGTACTGACCTATTTTGGTGTTGCATGTTTGAGGTGCATAAATTTCATCAAGGCCGACCTAATTTAGATTGTTTAGGTTGAGGATGGTATAAATGCAAAATGTATTTTGTTTTGAGGTGTGTAGAAAGTGTGAGATGTGAATTTGATCAAGTGTGGTGATCTGAGTTGGAGCTTAATTCCTATGACTCTAGATGCAGTGAGAAAAAGGTATCTACATTTTTAGTGTGCTTGAAGTTACTAGAGGCAGTGAGCCAAAGGTTGCAGATGGTAGAGTTGCAGTGGTGAATTTCTTATGTTGCTCTGAGATATTGAATCTCTCTGTAACAATTTATTTTATTCTTCTTTCTTTTGGGCAGTGAGCCACCCAATAGTGAGCCTTTCTTCTCTTTTGGGCAGTGAGCCCTCCGACAATGAGCCTATTGTAATTTGATATTGCTATTCATATATGTAAGATAATCCTCATTGTGGTTTTTCCCTGCTTAGGTTTTTCCATATAAATCTAGTGTTCTCTTGTGTATGGTTGTGTTTACATTGTTATTTCACATGTTTACATTCTACTATGCTTAATGAAGGCTTAAAGTTTGATAAGGGTTTGAAAGTTAATGAGGAATTGAATGTTTTAATGTACAACTAATTCACCCCTCTTAGTTTTCCTATGCATCTAACAATTGGTATCAGAATTGTGGTTCCTTGGAGAAAGCTTAAACGCTTGAGGTAGATCCAGATGGTGCATAGGAAGGGTGTCAAAGCTCCTATGTTTGATGGAACGAATTATGCTTATTGGAAAGCTAGGATGGAATCCTTTATGGTCTCTCTTAGATTTGGAGTCTATAAATCGATTAAAAAAGGATATACTATGCCTGATGTTGGTCTAGAAAGTGATGATGAGATCAAGGAATATGAGAACAATTACAAAGAAAGAAATGCTATCCTAATTGGTCTTTTTGATTCTAAACTTGGAAAGGTGATAAGTCTAAAAACTCCAAAAGAGATCTAGACAAAGTTGGAGAAAATTTATGAAGGAGATGATAAAGTCAAGCAAGAAAATATGAAATACAAAACCAAATTTGAAACCCGAAAGATGTCTAAAGATGAATAAAGTGAAGTTGTGAAAAAGGTACTAAGAACTCTTCCTATAACTTATAGTTCTAAAGTTTCTTCTACTGAGGAAGCTCATAATTTAGATCAATATTCTAGAGATTGGATGTTTGGTGCTTTAATTTCTTATGAATTAAGAGAGTTTGGTCAAAATGATACAAAGAAAGAAATTGTTTTTAAAGTCAATAAGGAAAAAAAGGACAATGAATCAGATCCAGATGATCTTGATGAAGTGGAAGCAAATTTTGTAAGGATATTAAAAAAGGCACTGGCAATTATAGAGGTAAGTTACCTTTTAAATGTTTTAATTGTGTAAACATAGGTCATTATGCTTTTAAATATCCAATCAAAGTTGCAAATGACAAACATAAGGATAATAAAGGAAAATTTTTCAAGAAGAGTTATTATATGTTGAAAAAGACAATGGTGTATTTGATGATGAGGAATCAAACTATCTTAATGACGACGGTAATGAATGTTTGTTCATGGCTCTAAATGTTGGAACTAATTCTACTAATTCTAAAATATGTATGAAGGAAAGTGCTCCAAAAACAGGTCACAACATTGAAGGAAGTATGGTGACTACTTTTCATGCAAGAGAGGAGATAAATTACAAGATAATTGATAGTGGATGCTCAAATCATATGATAGGTAATGAGAGTAAGCTTTTTAAACTTCAAAAGTATGATGGTGGTCTTGTTAAGTTTGGTGATGATACACTTTCTAAGATCTATGGAAAAGGTTCAATTAGTTTTGATTGAAAGCATAAAGAAGATGATGTTCTTTATGTCAAGGGTCTCAAACATAATCTTCTCAGTGTAGGACAAATGTGTAGCAGAGGATAAAATTTGGTGTTTCAAGATGATGGTTGTGAAATTAAGAAAGGAAGATCCATAACTTTGGTTGTTGTAGGGACAAGGACAAAAGGTAATGTTTATCAACTCAAAGGTAGTGGTGCTAAGTGCTTTATGTCTCAGATAAATGAAATTTGGCTATGGCATAGAAGAATGGGTCACATAAATTTTAAAAGCCTAGCAAAGATCAGTTATACTAATGTTGTGAGAGATTTGTCAAAGATTACAAAGCCTGTCAATGCAATTTGCAAGGAACGTCAGTTTGGAAAGCAAACAAAGAAGAGGTTCAAGACTAAAGAATATTCTACTGCATGTCCTTTGGGGTTGGTGCATATAGATCTATGTGGACCTACCAGAATAAGAAGCTCTCATTGTGACAAGTATTTTGTGTTATTGATTGATGATTATTCTAGAATGACTTGGGTGACATTTCTTAAAGAAAAATCAAAATCTCTAGATAAGTTTAAAGAATTTAAATCTATGGTTGAGAATGAAATGGATGTGAAAATTAATTGCTTAAGGTCTAACAAAGGTGGTGAGTTCACCTCCAATGATTTTAACAATTTTTGTAAAGATCATGGGATTAAGAAGCATTTGTCATCTCCTAGGACTCCTGAGTAGAATGGAGTTGTGGAGAGAGGAAGAATAGAATAGTTCAAGAAGTAGCAAGGAATATGATGAAGGAAGCAAATCTACTAGATGTTTATTGGAGAGAATCAATTCATATTGTAGTCTAAATTATTAACGGAGGTTAAGCAAGAGTGAAAAATTCAACAAATCCCTATGAGTTATGGTATGGAAAAGATCCTACTATGAAATATTTCAGTGTTTGGAAGTAGATGCAATATCAAAAGATATGAAGAAAACTTAGGAAAGCTCGATGCAAGATCTAATGAAGTAATCTTGCTTGGATACTCTACAAGAACCAAAGCATATTGGTGCTATACTAAAAGGTTGAAGAAGATTGTTGAAAGTGTGAGTGTCAAAGTGGATGAAGAACCACATCAGAGTTATGTAATGATAGAAAGATATGAATCTAATGAACCCCCTTGCGGTGAAGAAGAAAAACATGAAGATAAAGAAAAAGAGATCACAATTGAAGAGGAAGAAGCTCCAAAAAAATCCCTAAGACTCCTAAGTATGTGCAGAAAAATCATTTTGAAGATCATATCATTGGAGATAAGAGTAAAGGTGTGTTGACAAGAAGAAGAGTTGCTATGATAGAGGAATGGGAAAAAATTTGTTTACTTTAATAAGTAGAACCTAAAACTATAATTAAGGCATGCAAAGATGAGAATTAGATCAATGCTATGAAAGATGACTTGAATAGATTAAGGAGAATCAAACTTGGGAATTTGTCCCAAGACCAGCAAATAAAAAAGTGATAGGAACTAAATGGGTTTTTAGGAATAAGTTGAATGAGGAAGGAAAATTTGTCATAAATAAGGCTACAATTGTGTGTAATGGCTACTC
Organism: Sequoiadendron giganteum; assembly: GCA_007115665.2. Classification (NCBI taxonomy): domain Eukaryota; kingdom Viridiplantae; phylum Streptophyta; class Pinopsida; order Cupressales; family Cupressaceae; genus Sequoiadendron; species Sequoiadendron giganteum. The sequence goes on from CM021103.1 coordinate 581,057,339, forward strand.
ACAAGTAGGAGGAATAGATTTTGAAGATACTTTTTCTCTAGTGGCAATGATGGAATCCATTAGAATGTTTTTGGATTTTGCAACACATAAAGACTTCAAGGTGTATCAGATGGATGTCATTTGTATTCTTGAATGGTGAATTAGAAGAGATGTACATTGAACATCCATAAGGGTTTTAGTTATCATATGATGTTGATATGGTCTACAGATTGAAGAAGGCATTGTTTGGACTCAAACGGGGTCTTAGAGCTTGGTATGCAATGTTGGATAAGTACTTGTTAGATAAAGGATTTAGAAAAGGTATTGCAAATAGCAACCTTTACTTCCAAGTTGAGTGAGAACAAATCTTGATTGTGGTAGTATATGTTGATGACATTCTTTTTGGAAGAAATGAAGGTATATGTAAGAGGTTTGTAAACGAGATGAAAAAAGAGTTTGAGATGTCAATGTGTGGGGAGATGAATTTCTTCCTTGGATTATAAATTAGTCAATCAAAAAATGGTATTTTCATTTCACAAAGTATGTCAAGGAAATGTTGAAGAAGTTTGGAATGGAGGATTCTAAACCAATGTGTACTCCTATTGTTACTAGTTGTAAGTTGATAAAAAATGATGAATATCCTAAGGTTGATCAGAGAAAGTACAAATCAATGATTGGTGGTTTGTTATACCTAATTGTTACTAGATCGGATATCATGCATGCAATATGTCTTGTGGCAAGATTTCAAGAAGATCTTAGAGAATCACATGTTGCAACAGTTAAGAGGATATTAAGATACTTGAAGGGCACTATGGACTTTGGTTTATGGTATCCTAGGGATATTGATTTCTTCTTGAGTGCATATATAGACGCAGATTGGGTAGGTTGTACAGATGACAAAAGAATTACAAGTGGAGGTGCTTTCTTTCTTAGAAGCAGATTGTTTTCTTGGTTGAGTAAGAAGTAGGATTCAATGCCATTATCTACTACAGAGGAAAAATATATACAACAACCTCATGTTGTACACATATGTTATGGATGAAGCAGACATTGAAGGATATTAGAGTATCATATGATAAACCTATTTCTATCTTGTGTGATAATAAAAGTATTATCAATATTTCAAAGAACCCAGTGATGCATTCAAGAACAAAACATATCTCTATCCGGTATCACTTTCTAAGAGAAAAAGTTTTAGAGGATGAGGTGAAGTTGGAGTATGTGCCTAAAAAGGATCGAGTTGCAAATATTTTACCAAGGTTCTTCCCAAAGATACTTTTGAGTATCTTCATTAGAAGTTATGGGTTATTGCCCCTCCTCTCAACTAGATACATAAGTTGGTGCATCTATCCATGAAGCGTTTCAAGATAAATTCTTGGTCCTAGAATGATGTTGAAGGCTACCTCTCATGGGGGTAGGTATTGATATTTTTGCTGGTGCAGTCAGGTGGAGCATATCTTGTATACCTAGGGGGGAGCAAAAAAGAAAAAAAAATTGTGAAAGTGTTGTCAAAGGGAAAGATGTTGCTCTTTTCCATTGATGTCAAAGGGGGAGAGAGTAATGTATAAAAAACATAGGGAGAGAGTGATTGTTTGAAAAAATCCTCAAGAAAGGGGGAGAGGATGTTTTTGAAGAACAGAGGTAAAGGGAGAGAGTGAAGTGTACCCCAGTAAGGGGGAGTGCTACTTAATACAAAGTTATTTTTTTTGTTGATGGTTTTTAAAATTTGGTGTTGTCATCAATGACAAAGGGGGAGATTTTTGTAAGTATATTATTGGTGTTGTAATTGATGTCAACAGTATGGAGATTGTTGGAGATTGCTAGTGTTGGAGTTTTTGGTGGTGGTGTCATTTATGTTGTCGGTACTAGTGATAAATGTGGATATGTTGTGTGGAGATTGTTGATGTTGTAGATTTTGTAGTCATGATGAGGTGTTGTAGTGTTGTGTTGGTGTTTCTGATGTAGCTAGTTCACTTGGTTTCCAAGTGATTTTGAGAAAATTTGGATAAAATATTGTGAAGTGTGTCAGAGGTGTGTTTAGTTTTGTGCTCCGCATTTCTTCATAGTTGAAGATATGCTTGTGTGGTTTGTATGTGATGATCAAAGGTGTTCAAAGGTGTAATATCCAGAGTTTTAGGTTCTAGATTGTGCAACAATAGAAGTTGTGTTTGATAGTGTGTCTGTTTGTATAAAAGGTTGTCTGGGAGAAATGAGATTTCTCTGTGTCTTGCGAATTTGGGAACATGCTTATATTGTTTTTTTTTATCTTCCCTTGGAGTTTCTAGTGTTTATTTGCTTTGTAAGTTTAGCTCTTATGTTGGAGTTCAATGGTAGTGCATCCTGATGAGCATGATGAAAGTACTCTTCAGTTTCAGGTGGTTGTGGCAATAGTGTTGGATATTATGATGATGTGGAATATTTTGGAATGTTGTGGAGCGTTTCTATGTGGTTTGTGTGGAATTTTTAGACATGGAGGCATGTATGTGGTCGCTTGTTAGTCTTAGTGCAGGTTTGGCCAACCTAGCGTGATAGTGATAATTATGGAGGTTGTTTATTAATTGTGGATGTGATGAGTAGCATGTTGATATAGATTTGGTTCCTATTTAACCCTTGGCATGGTCTACCTTCACTTCTTTCCATCACAGAAGCGTTTGGTGTTGACCTAATTTGGTGTTGCACATTTGAGCTACATGTGTTTCATTAAGGCCGACATAATTGAGATTGTTTAGGTAATGGAGGGTATAAACGCAAGATGGAGTTTGTGTTAAGGTGTGTGGAAAGTGTGAGATGTGAATTTGATCAAGTGTGGTGATCTGAGTGCGAGCTTAATGCCTATGGCACTGAATGGAGTTAGCAAAAGGTATCTACATTTTTAGTGTGCTTGAAGTTGCTAGAGGCAGTGAGCCAAAGGTTGCGATAGCATAGAGTTGGAGTGGTGGATTTTTTCTATTACTTTGAGATAGTGAATCTCTCTATAACAGTTTCTTCTATTCTTATTTCTTCTGGGTAGTGAACCCTTGGTAGTGAGCCACCCGACAGTGATCCTTTCTTCCCTTTTGGGAAGTGATCCCTCCGACAATGAACCTATTATAATTTGGTATTGCTATTCATATATATGTGAGCTAATCCTCACCATGGTTTTTCCCTACTTAGGGTTTTCCATGAAAATTGAGTGTTCTCTTGTGTATGGTTGTTTTTACATTGTTGTTTCACATGTTTACATTATGCTAATTCTTAATGAGGGTTCAAAGTTTGATAAGGGTTTCAAATTTAATGATGGATTCAATTTTTTAATCTGCAACTAATTCACCCCCTCCCAGTTGTCTTGTGCATCTAACAAGAATATCACCTTGCATTATATTTCAACAATCAATACAAGCCACTATTAGTGATCATCAAATAATAAAACTGAGAAGAAGTGCTCCTTATGATTAAATCTATCAAAAATTAACACAACCAAAATTATGATTAGCTCAATAGAAATATTAGAATCCTATAGTTGAGCTTTAGATTTTAGTCACAACCCATCCTTGGGCATTAAATATCCAAAAAAATTGATACCAAATATAAGATAGCATTCATTGCAAGGATATTGGATATCTAGGATTGGGGATGCTTCATAACAGATGCCCAAAATTCATATCAATCTAAAGTGCTTTGGTGCTCCAAAATTTTCAACGATATAGAGTAAATAATATCAAATATAGGGGACCAAAAATACCTCATATAATATTTGCTTAAATGGTAAACCATCAAGTAATATTGCAATGTAATCCAATGTCAATGAAGGTATAAAGCAAAACATTTTGAGGATTAGAGGTTAGGCATACCATATACCACTTGACTAAATATTAGACCATCAAGGAAAACTATGACACCTTGAAATGTTCAAGATATAGGATAAGATTTATCAAGGGTCATTAATTGGAGTAACCATCTAACTCACACAAAATAGTAAGAAAAATATAGGAAACCCAATCATAGAAATTATACTAAGTGAAGGCATTGAGGATCAAGAATATTGCCTAATGTATGCTCAAAGGGTAGAATCAATAGGGGGAACCCCATTGTACAATTTTGAAAGAATTAAAGAATATAAAACATCAAAGATCAAAGATTAGAGCAACCACCCAACTTATTCTCACATGAAAAACCAACTTAGAGAGGTCCGATTGATCAATCTTGGAAGACTTAAGAAATACAAAAAGTTGGAGATCAGAGCAACCCCAAGCAATATGTTGAGAAGGGTATGTCCAAGTAATAAAGGATTTGACAAATTGACGAGGAAATGTGATGTCATAAAAAATAACCTTGAAAGGTGTGTCATGTCCCAAAATAGATTCGACACACACAAAAGCAATGAAACCAAAAAGGAAAAAATGAAAAATGAAAAGGGAAAAAAAGAAAAAGAAAAAAGAAATTGAAAACAACCAAAATCAAAAAATATAGAATATGTACACACATAAACTATCAATGAAAAAAAATGTAAAAGGGAAAACAACACTCACTCATGCAAAAAATTAAACACCATTAAAGAATATCCATTGCCCAAGAAACCCTGCCTGCTAAGGAAATGGGGAGGGGGGTTGAACAAACACATGATATACTTGAGTACACACAAGTAAAGGTCACCTAAACTAAGATGCACAAGAAACTTCCAACTCACAAAAATATTTTTCACCAAGGAGAAATAGCTAGAGTGTTAAGCAATGAAATCACAAATGAAAATGAATAAAAAACTAGGGAAAACAACAATAAAACCAATCTTGTATGTTCATAGGAAAAAAATCATAAATAGAGAGCCAAAGGTAGGTTGGGGTCATGTCATATCCCATGTTGGTTTTCAGTACATTGGAGGTTCATTTACAATCATGCTAGGATGACCATCTATGAAAGCTTGACTAGGGTAACATATTATCCCAATGCTAACTATCATGGATTGGGGTGTTGGGGATTCCTTTAGAGTTATACTAAAATGAGTGACCCCAACATGCTAATAAGCACCCAAAAATATGGAGAGAAGAGCACAAGGAAAATTTTGGAGTTTTTGGGATTCTTCTACTATCATACTAAGATGAAAGACCTTGAAATCTTGACTAGGTTACTTTTTGCTATAGATTTTTATTTTCCTAGTGGGATATTTAATTTTCCCTTAGTTATATGTTTTTCCTACACTTTTATTAAGCTTTCTTAAGATAATAAAGTGAGTTTATTATTTAATAACTAGGAGATAAAGTGATGAGTTATCTCCACCCTTTAAGGGTGGAGTATTTACTTTTTCATCACTTTATTTAATGTCGGTGGTTATTGGTGGTCAATTTATATTGCTTGATTTTCCATCTCCATCCTCTCCTTAGTTATATATAAACTCACTACCTAGATTATATTTTTCATCTTAGAAGCTCTTAATGCAATTATGTCATCTTGACATTACATATCTCTCATAGTCGTTGGTTTGCATTATTTATATTTTTCCAATTTATGTAGCTTTGAATTTCTCTTATACAATTCCTTTGGTTATTCAATCTATTTCACATTTCTAATATGGTATTAGAGCTTTTGTTTTGAGAAATATAAGTTCTTAGATTCCTAATTGAGAGATTGAGTTTTTCATGTAAAATCTTGTAAATTATCATATGCTCTTATCTTGTGTTTTGAATGATCTCAAGAGAAAGGGTTTGCAAAGATTTAATAACCTCTTCATATTGCATATGTGTTTTGTGAGATATGGGTGATTGCAGTATTTTTGGTTATACTAGTGATACTTTTTACTGTTCCAATGTGTCTAGGAGGCTCAAAAAATTCAAGGCTTTCATTTCATCTGATTTGGAGATCGTTTGACATAGTTGCAAACAGGGTTTTGAAGCTCAAATCTAGTGAACAGGTTTTTACAGAGCATTTTCAACCAAAAATGACCTTTCTATTGCATTTAGGAGGTCAAGGAGATAAATTTTGACATAAAATTTTCCATATTTGGTGTCAGGAGTAGTTGAGGCAATTTTTTTCCCAAGGAACCATACGGGCCCCCAAGCATCACAATCATACGATTTTTTATTTAAAAATCATAAAAAAATTAAGCACTTAAGTACTAAGCTTAGCGCTTGATACAATGCTTAGGGATTTGAAATCCCACGGACCTTAGGCTGCTCACTATGCAACTTAAGTTGCAAGTGGTTTGCGATTTGTGGTTTAATAAACCACGACTGTAATTAATAAACCATAACTATTTACTATTAACTTGATGGCACAATCCCACAACTTCTAGAGGTTGGCAGTCTTCTTGGTTAAACACAACGATGAAACATAACAATAAATGGCAACCTTGTTTAACTCCATGACAATCTGCTCTATAAGGCGACAAGATTCTGCAACAATCCCAAAGACAAACTAATGCAGTGCCCGCAGTTGGATGGTTCCATAGGTTAACCAAGGCGATTCATGTCTAAGACAAAAGGAACGATAAACCCAGTCCATCGCTCGTTCATTACAATAGAAAACAACATTCACTATAGGCTGAAGATCAAACAATGTGCCCCCTACAAATTCAAGGTGATGGTAACAGGATACATCCTCTCATCTTACAAAGTCAATATTCATTCCTCAAACGAATAGTTGAATACAAATTTCCCAAACACCATCGATGAGAAACATATCCAAATTGTATTAAAATCAATATAGAACTGACTACAAAACAATCGATTTTCAAAGGCATCGATTAACTGTTTGCTAATTCATAATACACCCAGTCCAAAATTGAGCTCTCTCCAGAAAAAACCCATCTCTCCTCCTTCCTTGGCAAAATTTCTCAACTACTCACACTGTTTCCATCTCTCCCTTCCTATGCCCACCTCTAGTATGCTTGAACCACACCCAAATTAAAACTGCATCATCCAAAAACTAGTTTGGCAAGTAGTTCGAAACACACAAGTAACAAGAATTCTGAAATCGATTGTAACCAGCCTCCTTCTCGTGTCACGATAAGGAGAAATAAATCACAAACTTGTTACCATGTCAATCTTGCCACCTGTCAAAAGCCAACAACAAAAAACCAAAAGAAAGAACAAAACCAAAAGTTAAGACCAAAAACTTTGATGCCCTTGCATCACGCTCCCTGGGGGAGTTGTTTGTGAGTGTAGCTCACAAAGGGGGTTGGGTAGTAGGACTACCCTTCAAATTTCTCAACACTTGCAGTGTACCTCTTATACTAATAATTGACCACCCATAACCATTATTTATTTCTCTTCTTCTAGCATTTGACCAGAATAGTTCTTCCATTCAATGAACTTCTCTTCCCAAAGACTCCTTTCATTTTCTTTCCATTAGGTAGCTTCATCGGATTCCAAACTATCAGAACAATGAACTCCTCTTGATTGATTATTCCCCCATTCAAATTGTTGTTTCCACAACTCATCTCATAATTGCCAGCATATTTCATCCATTCTTCAAACAACCTCTCTTTTTTGTGTCTTTCCAATTCATTTTGCATTTCCCTCTCCATTGTAATCATTGGTAGATTCATGAAAATCAATTACAATTGTATCCAAGGGCTTAGAAAACTGAGATCTTACCTCACCATTGATGGTTGCACTATTTATCACACCTCCTGTTAGTTCAAGCCACTCTCTTTCAATGGCCTCCATTTGAAGAATCAAGTCATCTTCCACTTCCTCTTTTGTTATCTCCACACTCTGTTCACACAAATTCGTGCCCACGTATCCATCTTGGCACCATTGTTTTGAACTCTCCCATATCTCTACATCCTTGAGAATACCAATAGCTACCCCAACTTCATGGCCATTTGCGTCAACACAAGTTGTTGGTTGTCCTACTTGAAAATTAACACTATTTCCACCTGTGCAACCTTGCGAGAAACGAAGGTTCACCTCCTTGGCTACTACTACAACTTCCTTTGACTCTCATCCATTTACAAACTCTTTTCTTCTTACCAACATCACCTTACTATTGTTGTTGTGGCTATCCTCTATTGGTTCTTATATAGGCAACAAGGTATGTTTGAGATCATCCTTCTCAAAAGTGTAGGTGTTATGTCTCCCATCATGTTCCAACTATTTGCAAGAACAAGCAACAACAAAACAACAAAACATACCCAAGAAACCGAAGTAATCTCCTATAGTTGGTTTGGATCAACTATGCAACCTTAGTCAAGGGCGATAGAAACATGAACTCATTCTTCTAGCAAGGAACAAAAAACAAGATTTTACAAGCTTCAATGAAATTAAACAAAGTTCAGTTGCTACTCAAGAAACAAACTAATCCTTAAGCAAAAGCGACAGGAACAAATAAATGAATTATTTATTCAAGTAATATAGAATCAAGTTCTCCAACACCCGCGATAGCAAATAGAGGATAATGGTTTAAAAACAATGACACACTGAGAATAATATAGTCGATTCTCAAATAATCGATTTCATGTTTGTTACTCGGGTACCACCAATTGGAACCCAACATCTACTGTCTCTATCATGGTGCCATCCACTCGAGCTCCTCTTTTAAACTCAACTATTGAACCCCTTTTCCAATCACAAACTTCTTCATCCTCTGTTATCCTACTTCCCTTGATATCTTTTTCATTGTTTTCTTTTGCATCACCGATTCGGTCCTCCTCCAAAATCGTCAACCCTTCTTTCCCCACATTCAAATCCTTATCTCCCTTCTATGCCAAACTTCAACTTCATGTCTTGAACATTCTATGCTCCCCTTAACTTCCCAATTTTTCCCGTTGAAAATTTGTTTCATATAACTGAAATGGTAACTACATATTACTTCCCTCTCTTGTATCATGGATTTATGTGAGCTAAAGTTTATTTGGCATCAATCAAGATTTAAAATAAAGCACCAAACTCAAATTTAAAGAGCAAAGCAAAAATTGGGGAAATGTGGATAAATGCTCCTACATTAGACTCCCCAGGAGACAAAAAGAAGCATGTGCTCCTGCACATGAGATCTCCAGCCAGAAATCACCTTTGTTCTCTTCTTTCGTGTCTTCCAACATCATTCTGGAACAATGGTCGTGTGTTCAACCTGTTTTCGTTCATTTTTCTTTTTTAATTTGTATCTTCTCCTTCTTATGTCCTTTTCATCTAGAAGCTTCCAAAACTCCATCTCCCATTCATATATATCATTGTCACCATTTGATTTCGCATCCTTTTTGTCTTCTACTTTTAAAATCTCCCCTTCAACAACTGCTTTCAAAGATTCAGAAGCATCATAACTAAAATCATCAGAAACATCTTGCTTATCGATTACCTGGCATGTGCGCTCCTCAAATTTCTTCCAAGATACTCCCGAAAGTATGTCAATCTTATTTTTCATTGATATTTCATCAGTCAATACTTGTGTTTCTTCATCTTCATTTACACATCTAATTTTTCCTTTTCAAGGTTTCTAGTATCCTCCTGATCAAAATTTTCCTTTCCATCTTCCATTTTCTTCTTCTTTTCCTTTTCTTCAGGCTCTACTTCTATGTCAGCGTCATGATGTGACAAGACTTCTTCTTCTTCCAAGGTAGCCATCTTTTGCCCTCTTCTTTTTTTGACAATCGTCTGCATAAACCACTTCAACTTCTTTTTCATGGGCCAATACCTATCATATTCATCGCTTCGTTCCTCAAGCCATTGCTTCACCGTGAGCTTACACCTCTCTAAATCCCTTCTCAGCTCTACTATTTCTTGAACAAACTTTGCATCTTGTCTTATCTTATTGACCTTTAACTTGCCCTTTTGTTTGAGTCTTTCTTGTAGCTAAATCTTTTATTTCCTCCTCCACTTCGTGATACCTCACCTAGGGATTCTCTCATTTTATTCTGCCTAGTCTGTTGGTACCCAGGTTCTTCTTATTAACTTGTCAAAAACTTTCACACACACATACTTGACCAAAAATACCAAACCTTATAGACTCTCTGAGATCTTTCTCACTCTGATACTAAACTAATGCACCCTTGTTTAAGTTCCAACTATTTGCAAGAACAAGCGACAACAAAACAACAAAGCATACCCAAGAAATTGAAGTAATCTCCTACAACCGATTTCGATCAACTATGCAACCTCAGCCAAGGGTGACAAAAACATGAACTCATTCTTCTAGCAAGGAACATAATACAAGAGTTTACAATCTTCAATGGAATTAAAAGAAGTTCGGTTGCTGCCCAAGCAACAAACCGATCCTTAAGTAAACACAACGGGAACAAATAAATGCATTCCTTATTCAAGTAATATAGAATCAAGTTTTCGAACACCCGCGATAGAAAACAGAGGATAATGGTTTTAAAAAAATGATACATTGAAAACAATATAGTCGATTCTCAAAGAATCGATTCCATGTTTGTTACCCGAATAACACCAATTGGAACCCCACGTCGACTATCTTTGTCATGGTGCCATCCACATGAGCTCCTCTTTTGAACTCAACTGTCAAATCCCCTTTCCAATCACATACCTCTTTGTCCTCTATTCTCCTACTCCATCAGTATCTTTATGATTGTTTTCTTTTGCATCACCGGTTCAGGCCTCCTCCAAAATCGTCAACACTTCTTTCCCCACGTTCAACTCCCTATCTCCCTTATACGCCAAACTTCAACTACCTGTCTTGAACTTTTTGCGCTCCCCTTAATTGCCCAATTTTTACCATTGAAAATCTATTTCACATAACTGAAATGGTAACTATGCATAACTTCCCTCTTGTATCATGGATGTATGTGAGATAAAGTTTATTTGGCATCAATCAAGATTTGAAATAAAGCACCAAACTCAAATTTAAAGAGAAACCAAAAATTGGGGAAAAGTGGATCGATGCTCCTACATCATGACCGCTAGTGATTAAACACTGATAGTAACTACTCAAAACACCCGCCACCAAATTTCACCGCTCAACCACCCTCTAGCCACCAAGGGGCCACTAGGGCCCTCCTATAGGCCAAAATCTTTTCACCATAATGTCCATTTTTCAAAAATGAGATATCGTCGAAAAGATAGAAATTAGAACTTTCCATCCACGAAGGTATTGAATTTTTTTTTTTCATTTTTGCCAGATATTTCAAGTTGAAGTTGTTTGTTGCTAATTTCTTCAACATGCCATAACTTTCGCCCCAATGCTTCGATTTTCATAAATGAATAGGTGTTGGAAAGGTGGTGAAGAGAACTATACACCTATAAGGCTATTTTTTCCAAATTTTATCTTAGATTCATTTTATATTAAAATTTCTAATTTTGGATATTGTGAGCCTTTGAGCATTTTATCTTGGAAAACGATTTGTAAACACACTAAACTATAAAGTGTCAACCTTATAATATTTGGGGGGGGTGATTTTTGATACTAGTGAAAAGGGTGGGGGTGTTTTGGCATTCTTGTGTTCACTTTTTTTTCTCTTCTTTTTGTATCTCTTCATCATGGTTCAATCAATAGTTCCTATTCTAACTACATACAACTATTTTGAGTGGAAGTCTAAAATGAAAATTCACTTAAGAAGTTTTGTTTTTTATAGAATAGCAATGGGATTATAAATTGAACCTAATAAAGATGAATAAAAGCCTAAGTGGTTTAATAGATGTGATGAAGCATATGGAGCATTGTGTTTGTTTGTATCTCATGATTTGCTCTTTCATATTGAATCTTTGAAAACTCTAAATTAAATATGGAAAAAGATAGAATCTCTTTTTGGCACTCAAGATTCTATGAGGGGTCGTATGTTGGAAAATTAACTAATCAATTTAAGTCTAGGAAACTTCAACATAGTTTAGAATTTCTTCACCAAATTGAAATCATTAAGGCTACAACTAAAGCAATGTGGAATTGATAAGAAATATGAACAACTGATTCTAAGCATTATCTCTAAGCTAATTTTTGAATATTTAGTATTTGTTTCTACCTTCTATGCCACTAAGGATGCATTTGGGTCTAAATTCACATGCCATCTTTGGATGATTTTGATACTTCTCTCACATGGGAGCAAGATAAGCTAATCGAAATGGGAACTCTAAATTCTTCTAAGTCACATGCCTTGGCTACCAACCATGGCACAAATAAACAATGAGGACAAAGTGGTAATAAGGATAAGAAACAAAATAATAACAAAGAGAAGAAGTATAAAATATCAGCTGCTCCAAAAGTGGCTAATGAGACCTATTCAAAAGGTGACAAGTCTAAGAAAGAGAAGTTCAAATGTGCCTATTGTAAATGACCGATCACAATGCGCATAATTTTTTGAATAAATAAGCAGATCATTTGACACACATTCTTGAAAATAATAATCCGTGTTCTTGATTCCATCAAACAGAGTTCAGGTGAGGGGTCTCACAAAGCCGAATACAACAAGGGGAAATGAAAGGGTAAGGCCCTTGTAGCAATTGCTTCTCCACCATCCATTTGGGTTCCTTGCACCAAATGGCTTCTTTTGAAGATGAAATTATATCTTTGGAGCCATCTTCTATGCCTTCCATTTTGATGGGAAATGACAATCCTATTGATGTGTGTGGGAGAGGGTTTTTTGATATGGGGGATGACACATTTTAGGATGTTATTTGTGTGCCCTCATTATCAACGAATCTCTTATTGATCTATCAAATCACTCACACAAGTGTAGGCAAGATGGTAGAGTTTACTCCAAATTCAATGGTGATTCATGAATTACACAATGATTCTACAGTTGTAGCTGGGAGAGAAAATCATCCATTACGAATTCATTTGTTCTCTCACTTAAATGTTCTCGATCCATTTTCATCTATTCTACTCACTCATTCAAATGATGTGAGTAATTTATGGAATTAGCGCTTTGACCACTTGAACTATTGTTATTTGCAATAGCTAAGCCAACAAGACATGGTTACAAGATTGCCTATAGTTCATTTTTTTTTATGGTGTTCATCAAGGATGTATTATTGGAAAGCATCCTGAAGAGAAATTTGACAAAGGAAAAGCTTGGAGAGCCTCTCATATTTTGGAGTTGGTACATAGTGATTTGGCAAGGCCATTTCCATAGCCATCTTTTAATAGAGCCTAATATGTTTTGACATTCATTGATGACTTTTTTAGATACACCCTTGTGTACTTTCTCAAACAAAAGTCTGAAGTCTTCATTTTATTCTTGTAATTCAAGGATTTTGCAAAGAAACTGAAATGATGAAAAATAGGGTTTTGTAAATGTGGGGTTCACCAAGATGATAATAAATAGACCTACCCTCCACTATTTTATTTAGGAAATGAGATCCACTCAACGAAAAGGTGAGTCAATTCAAGCTGTGAATTTGAAAATTTCCCTTTTATGCAAGGGCGGGGGTCCTGATTAAACAACACTTCGGGAGAAAGATTAACAATAGAAAATCAAACCCAAAATGCAAGCTATAAAGTGCATCTAATAGATTAAGCTTAATTCTAATCAAACGAGAAACTAAATTGTAGATCTTAGAATGGAAAAGTGATGTGTACCAGTCACCAAAAGTGTTTTTTCAAAGCTTATTAAGGACTCATTCACCCTATGGCGAATGGGTCCTGGCTAGGGCTCCTGAAAGTCTGTTTCTGGGTTTTGTTCTACTATGTCTACACTCCCATATTTCAAAATCTCATAGTCGAAAAGCCATAAATAAATCTTGTAGGTAGTTTCCGTGAAATTGCAAGAATGGTGACAACAAATGCAACTTTGACAACTTTGCAATTTTTGCTTCTTCAAGAAATCTTCCACCTAAAATTTGCAAACACACATCAAGAGCGGAAAATGTTGTTTTGTTAGGTGAATGGGGGTTTGCCTTGGTCAAACCCCGTTTTGGTAATTAAACCTTGTAATGAAATGAAATACCATGAAGGGATGATGAATGGAAAAATTCAATGTCACAACTCACTAAACCCTTATTTGAACCTTGGAATATGGATTTGCAACTTGCATGAAATGGCTTCAATGGATGTGGATCTTGATCATGAAACTTGACTTGAAACAATGCGTTTGAGTGCTTGAAGGGATCTTGAACACCACATCAATATATTAGCTTAAATAACATGCATGATGCAAGAGGACTTTGACATGATAATAGGATCTTGATTGCTGCTATAATCTTCAATAATTCTACCTTTGAGTGCCTTGAAATTCTCTTGAAATTCTCTTGATAATGCTCAACTAAATGCTCTAGGTGCTCATGAAAGTTTTCTCTCTAGGTGAAACATAATGAAATGACCTCTTATTTATACATATGCTAACATTGATTCCCAAAATTCAAATAACACAAGCCGACATGTGAATACACATTTGAAAAAATTGAAATACCGCCAAAAACAAATTTGAAATTTAGGTCCTAGGTCTAAGTGAGGACCCATTCGCCCTTGGGCGAATGGGTCCTATGTCACTTACCTTGGACACACATTCTCCAATGTTAAGTGTTATGTTATGGCATTAATGAATTCTGGGTTTTCCCCTTCAAAAATTGTAATTAATTAGGCTTGGATTTGAATTAAAGGGGCCAATTAAGGAAAATTAACCTCAATTAATTAATAAAGTCTTGTATTAGTGTGTAAGTGTAAAGATACACCTTACAACACCAAAAATAAGGCACAATTAAGTCCATTTTATTTAATAGGGCCCTAAACTTAATGTGAATATGTAAAATACATATTACAACACTAAATTAAGGCATAATTTAATCCTTTTATTATTATTATTATTATTTCCCAAATTAAGTGTGAAAAAGGGATAATTTTTCCTACACTACAAAAACAAACTAGGAAACTCATAAAGGTTTTGTCTAATATAATGGGAGGAATATGCCAACCATAGGTTTATGTAGTATTTTGCAATAGAAGGCATTGATTTGCAACATATAGTTCCCTACAATCCTCAATAGAAAGGGGTTGAAGAATAAAATAATCAGTCCTTGAAAGAGGGCCAATTTTATGATTCACTCCATGTCTTTGGCACCACCTTTCTAGGAAGACACCATTAACTATGTGTGTTATATATAGAACCATGCTCCTCGCAAAGTTGTGAAGGGGGTAACTCCTTTTCAAGTTTGGTATGGTTGGAAACCCTTAGCTAAGCACTTTCGAGTGTTTGGCTCCAGTGCACGAGTCCACATTCTAGTAGAGAAATGGCTATGGATTCGTAGAGCAAGCCTTGCATATTTGTTGGATACTTAGATGATGTCAATGGCTATAGGATTCTTCATACTACCACAAATGAGTTGTTCATTGAGAGGAGCAAACATTTTGAGGATATTCCTTCTATTTCTTCTCTCGACACTTCTCCAACCACCATCAGATTGGAGTCCTTGCATCATGATGGTTTTTAAAGGATCATAATCCTTTCAACCATGATGAGAATTCTTCTTCCTCTACTTTAGATGATGGCAATGATGACGAGGGTACACATAACCCACCTTCAGAGTATGATGACTTTCCTCTTGACTCTCCTCCTTCTCTAGTTGCAGGACCTCTTTGGGCTTGAAAAACATTGCCATTAGTAGGGGATTGGGTAGGGAAACCTTCAAATCATAGGAGAACATGATCACAATTTTAGGAGGTTCCACATCTCTTCCTTGCTACAACTATCGATCCACAATCCTTTTGAGAAGCTTTTGGTGTCCCCGTGTGGGATGCCACGATGTAGGAAGAGTTCAGTTCCTTAGAGAGGAACCACACTTGGGATCTTGTCTCACTCCCTAAGGGAAGGAAACTTGTTCGATGCAAGTGGGTCTATAAAACAAAAATTTTAGTAGATGGGTTGGTTGGCAAGCATAATTCTTGCTTGGTTGCCAAAGGATTCTCCCAAGTTCTCACAATTGACCACTCTAAGACTTTTACACTAGTGACCAAAATGAATTCCATCTGACTTGTCCTTGTTATCGCTGTAACACATAGATGAGAAGTTCATCAGATGGATGTGAAGAGTGATTTTATTTATGGTTATCGCTGTAACACATAGATGAGAAGTTCATCAGATGGATGTGAAGAGTGATTTTATTTATGGTGATCTTTAGGAGGAGATATACATGGAGCAACCACAATGGTTCATTCAAGTTCCTTCACTTGTGTTTTTTCTTCAAAAGTCCCTCTATGACCTCAAATAGGCCCCTCGGGCTTGGTATGCCAAGATGGAATGCTTACTTCAGAAATTTGGGTTCACTCAATGCCATTTTGATCCTAATGTCTATTTTTTTTAGCAAGATGATACTGACACCTTTCTAGTTCTCTACGCTAATGACTTGTTGATCACAGGAAGTCACTCATCTACCATTCGGGCAGTGAAAACTTCATGATTAATTTTTTATTTCAGACTTGGGCTTATTTTATTACTTCTTGGGGGTTGAAATCACACAGTATTATTTATGTATCTCTCTTGCACAACCTAAGTATACACTTGATATGATCCATAGGTTTCACATGATTGATTGTAAGCTTGCACTGACTCTATTTTTGTTAGGGGTCAAACTTGAGGCTAAGTGTTCTTCACCCTTGGTGAATGACACCTTGTATCAAAAACTTGTTGGTAGTCTTATCTATTTGACTCACATGAGACCTAACATTTCATATGTCATAGGCATGGTCTGTCGATTTATGCAAGAGCCACATGAGTTGCACTAGAAAGTAGCTAAGTGGATTATTCACTACATAAAGGGTACTCACAATTATGGCATTCACTATGCACCGGGTGTTGATTTTTACTTGGTGGGACATATAGATTCAAATTGGGTAGGTGATTCTCAAGATCACAAGTCTACTTCAAGGTATTGCTTCTCCCTCAGTTTCAGTCTAGGTTTTTGGTCAAGCAAGAAGTTGTCTACTGTTGCTCTTTCATCTAGAGAGGTTGAGTATTGAGGAGTGGCTAATGATACTACTGAGGCCATATACCTTCAAAAAATTCTCAATGAGTTTGGCATTCCCTTTTGAAATACAACAGTCATCTTATTTGACAACCAAAGTCCTGTTAAGATCTCTTGCAATCTAGTTTATCATCAAAAGACCAAGCACATTGAAATCCAAACTCTCTATCTTACCAAAATCCATATGAAATGCATACAAAAACTTCCTATTCACTTGTAAACTACTTTCTTCTACAAGAAACCTGAGAAGCCTCTTCCCAATACCCATAATCAACATAACACATATCTAAATTTCTCCACATTCTCACTCGTCATTGTCATTGTTTGCAACCTTATCTTTCCTCCACCTTGGAAGTCTCAACGAATCTGATCTTTGGGAAAAGGGTTGTGAGAGTTCAAGAAAATACCACAAAGGTTTTGAAATCCTAGTTTCATTCCTTCTTCACCCAGTTTGTGTCACGAAGTGGGGGGATATGAGGCTAAAAAATGAAGCCATACTGTTGGGAGGAAGTTGTTCAAAGGAAGGAGACATTTTTATGGAGGAAGTTGGCAATGGCGAGGGTTTTATTCCTGCAAATGGAGATTTGACTCTAGACATGATATTAACTAGGCAGGTGAAGATGGAGAGAGGGAGGTGTCAAAAATGGAAGAACTAAGAGATACAAAATCAGGTAAAATTTTAGAATTTCTCCTTCTTGATGATTTTATGGATTGCATTGCTGAATGTCAACATAGATCAATCAGTTTGTTTTTTTAAGAGGAGTTCCTTCTGAAATAAATTTCTATAAATGGGAAAATAGGGGATGGGAAAGTGAAGCTCAGAGGGGTTTAGGGAAAGGTTATGTTTCTTGCAAATTTAAAAATGCTAAACATGCTCAAGTAGTGTTGCAATATGGAACTTGGGTTATTTGTAGCTATTTGTTATTTACAAGCATGAACATTAGACTTCCACCCCAAGGGTCCCTTTAGATCAAGATATCCTATGTGGGTGGAACTACCATTTTTGAATCTAGCTTTCAGACCATTCCTGTAAGAAATAACTACCTAGTTGGGAAGAGTTATTTGGTGCAAAAATAATTTTGATAAAGTTTTTAGTTTAAAAGTACATCCCAAGGTTTGTGTGGAGATGGACTTGAACACCAACTACTTGAAAACATTAGCTTATTAGCCTAATATTTGAGTTTTACTAGCTAGTAGTCCGCCTAAATAAGCTTAATGCTTGTTTTTATTGTCGACAAGAAGGCCACTTGATAAGAGATTGTCTAGCCAAAAAGAACAAAATGGCTCAATCACAAGTTCTAGCACAATCCAAACAACATCAAATTGAAAATCAATCTTTGGTTCCTATAATGAATAAATACCTAACACTTACACAAATTCCAAGTAAATATGTTGATGTTACCTAGAATAAAAAGGTCTCTGAGCAGATGACCCCTCCCTACAAGGATGTTGTGATGGAAGATGGATGGAGAGTTATTAGAAAAAGAAAAGTGACATTGGAGCCTACTGTTAGGAAGGGTGGTGTATTCCATTATCTAGGGATGAATCACCTTTTTTCATTATCCAATCCTAAATCCTTGGATGAAAATTCTACTTCACATTCCCCTTCTACAAGACAAAGGTCTAGGTCTCCATCCCCAACTAATGCTGACTTGGACACCTTTGATCAAACTAATTCAACAAGATAAAGATCAAGGTCACCATCTCCTTCTATTTCTAATACAGGTCTCCTTGATCAACCTATTTCTGTTGCTAACTGTTATGAAGCCTTACCACTAGAGGATGGCCATTCTTCCTCCTCTTTGCCATAATTTACAAAGATGTCTTGGAATGTGAGAGGGATTTCTCTCCCTCACCATAAATATGTTGTAAAGGATATGATTGCTAAGTGGAAGCCCGATATTGTGTTCCTTCAAGAAGTTAAACTTGTTGGTCCTCACCTTGTTTGTTCTTTATCCAACGTATATAGAGATGCATGTTTTCTTCATATGCTACATAAAGAAGGCAAGGTGGGAGGGGTTATTGGTTTAGCTTCTTGGATGTATAAGCTTGCCATTGATAAAGGTGAGGAGCCATCACATAGTTGTGTTTGGGCCTTGACTTTTATTAATGGTCAACCTATTGGTTTTTGCTTAGTCTATGCTCCTAATATTGAGAAAGACAAAAGTGAATTTTGGGATTAGATGTGTAAGACCTCCCTAATTTAGTTTGGATAATAGGAGGTGATTTTAATATGGTTGAATATCATAGTGACCATAGTTGGAAAAATCATATGTAGTTAAGCAACGAAGAATATGATAAATGGTTGCTTTGCCCCAACTTTGTTGGGGTGATTGATCCAATCCATAACAAGAGCTTCAACCATGGCAATATCTGGTACACATGGTCTAATTATAGATTTGGAGAGGATAGAAAGCTAGGTAGACTTGATAAATTTTACATCTCCCTTAATTTACATTTTATTCATGATACTATAGGATGTAGTGTGAGAGTTGACGACTATTTTGCTACTCTCTCATATCATTATCCAATTTTTCGTTCAGTTTTAGGAGATGACAACAACAGTGAGGCTACAAATTTGCCTTATAAACTAAATACTTCCCTTCTAAAAAACCAAGCCTATGTGGCTGTTATTGTTGGCATTTGGAATTCCATCCCTAAACCTAATGAAGGTGAGTCCTATAGGGATTGGTGGAATTTGTCGATTTCATAATGTGTTGAATTCCTTCGTGCCTTTGGTAAGAGATTAGCTTGGCAACAAAAACACAAGGAAAAATCAGTACAAAGAAACTTGAACACAACAAAAATTTGCTTAATGCTAATCGTAATAATATTAAGTTGCAAACTACCATAGCATCTTTAGAAACCTATCTTAGAAAAATGGATATGTACAAGGGTCAAGGAGTTAAAATAAGGGCCAAATTACATTGGGAAAGGTTCTAAATACTTCTTCAAATTTATTAATTACAAACATAAGAAAGAGTATACTGGAGCCATTCAAGATGATTCAAGTGTTGTTCATACTAATCTGAAAGAGGTTAAGGGTCCATTTCAGGGATTTTATGAGAATCTTTTTAAGGAAGACCACCATTGGTGTGACACTCAAACAATTTTGGAAGATATGGTCAAAGATCTTATTCCTAAAAAGGTTGATACCAATTATAGTCATTTTTTAGATAGAAATTTGTCTACGGAAGATCTTGTTGTCTTCTCAATGTCTCATGACAAAATTCTTGGGATTGATGTGCTTTCAGTGGAATTTTACCAAATCATGTGGCAACACATTAATGATGACTTCTATCTTGTTTACTTAGAGGCATTAGAGTGTTGCTCTTTAGGACCCAATATTAATAAAGGGATTATTAAGCTGCTTCTAAAGGGGAAGAATGATGATACTATTTCTAGTTGGTGTCCCATCACCTTGCTTAACACTTCATATAAAATTATTGCTAAAGTTATTGCTGATAAGATCAAAATAGTGGCAAAGTTGGTAGTTTGGCCAGAACAAACTAGGTTCCTTGGTGGGAGATTTATCCTTGATAACCTCATTCTTGCTTGGGAAACTATGGAATGTGCCCAACAATTGAGGCAAAATGCTTTATTGGTGAAGCTAGATTTTGATAAAGCATATAATAGAATGCCTTGGAGTTTTATTCTTAAGATGCTTCAATGGTTGGGTTTTGGACCTAAAATATGTAAACATGTCCAAATGCTATTTGTTGATGCTAATGCTTAGTTGGTTATAAACACAGAGTTTTTGGACACCTTTCCCTTGCAATGTTCAATTAGGCAAGGTTATCCATTGTCACCTTTTCTATATATCCTTATTTCTAATGCTCTTGGATATCTTTTGTAGAAGTATAGCTAAATGAACTTGATAAGGGATATTTATTTACCTAACAATGTTGCTATTCTTAATTCACACTTTGCAAATGACAACATGCTTTACTTGCAAAACTTGAAAGAGGAGATTGAGAAAGTGATGGGGGCACTTGATCTTTACTGTGCTATGTCTGGTTCTAAGTTAGCCCATCATAAAATTGAATTCCTCATGGTAAAAGTAGATCTTACTTCTTTTTGGATACCAAAAGAATGAAAATAAATTAAACATGGTTAGATTTCTTGCTACTTGGGCATTTCGTTCGGGATGGGTGTTTCACTTTCTAATATGTGGAATTGGTTTTTAAAGAAGTTGAGGAATAAACTTTGCACTTAGGGGAATAAATCTGTCTTTAGCAAGAAAAATATAAGTTGTGAATAAGATATTTTAGCTTCACATGTGTACTATTCCTCATGTTGGATGCCTTTAGAAAAAGGCTATGAAGACTTAAGCAAAATTATTTGATATTTTCTATGGTCAAATTGGAATGGTGATGCCAAATTTAAATCTACCTCTTGGTTGCATTGTATCCAACCTATATCTAAAGGGCTTTAGGTCTTTTGGACCCTAGAACACAAGGAGTTTGTTTGTCAACAAAATGGATAGTTAAAGTGGTTAATGGTGATGAGTTGTGGAAGATTTTGGTTTGATATTAGATTGAACATGCTACTGCTAGAAGGAAATGGCAGGTAGTTAGTTGGTTAGATAACATTTTGATGGCTCCTTATTTTAAGTTAAAAGCTTCATTCTCCCTTCTGTCAATATGGAAGGCTTGGCATCAGGTTTATAAATGTCTTAATTGGAAAAGTGCTTTCTTGCAACATGGCTTCAGTTTTGGTTCATCCATTTGTTGGAATAGGATGGTTCAATACCAAGGTCAATCCATTGCCGTTGCATTTCCTAGATATGCTTATGCTATTTTTAATAAAGGGACTCATGAATATAGGGATCTTTGGAATTTTAATGCTATGGATTGAGTTAATTGACAAATCATTAAGAAGCTTTTATCAAAATAATAAGTTTCAAGGCTTTGTTATTTTTCTGAAAGCCTTGGTTCCTATGAATCTAATTATAAAATTATGCACTCCCATGCAATGCAATTTTCTAAAGGACTAGTGGTGGCTGTCCAGGTTTTAGTTTGGGTACTTTCCTTTAAAAAAATATATCTAAGCATTCTACCTACTTTGTCATTAAATCTTAGACTTAACCTGAATGGGAATGTAAGCATAGAAAAAAGGCATGGGGAAGATTGAGTGCCCAGATATGGAGATTGGAAGTTGAAACTAATGCTCAAATTTTGACATGGAAAATTTTACACTTCAAATTGTTAGTTGGTGACATATTGAAATACAGTGTGGTGCAACCAGTTAAAATGCCCTTTATGTGAGCACAATGAAATTTGAAGCATGTTTTTTGGGACTGTTTGTGGGCTAAAATAAAATGGAATAGTATTTTCAAATTACTTCCAGATATTTTTGAACATACATTAAACTAGAAAGCAACTATTTTGGGCTTCGACCTTCAAAACAATGTTGTGGCTGATTCAATGAGACATACCATTTTGCTTAATATATGTAAAAGTAGAAACTTAACACTTTTTTCAAAACACAATGTTCATCAGAAAGAAGAAATGTTAAAGTTTTACTCTAATATCATCTTCCAAATTGTGTTTTTGTGCTCTCAATTGTAAGGGGTCCCAAAGAATAATGTGAAGATTAACAACCACTTGAACAAGATAAAGGTTCAATTGTTGTAGCTTCATAAAAATGATATCTTGTACTCCAAACAACTATAATATATGATGAAATTCAAAATTTAAAATAATATCTTATATTATATAGAATCTTTTCATTACCCCTAGAGTGTTATAGATTTTTTAAAGCTGTGTGTATTTATGTATCTCATTTTATTTGTGTGACCATCAACTGATTGCTTTTTATATATATATATATTTCATTGTTTCAATCAACGAATCTTAGGAGTGGGGCATGTAAGGCTTTGGTACATACTACTATTAGTGTAGAACAAATTTATCTACTTTTCATGTAATACAAAGTTCATATTAAAGCATTTCTCCGGCACGAGATAATTCCGGCAATTGCAAAAAAAATTCGCATTGAATTTATTTCCACGTGAGACAAACACTTAAGCCGTTTTTTGGACTCGTTAGTCAATTTCAAAAGCCTGCCGTTTAATTAAAAGTATAGGCTTCAACTCGAGTGTGAGGCAAAACTAGATTATTATCCTTGCATTTGGTTGGTAGTTTCAAGAATAAATATGCTGATAAGGATGAACCAATGAAAGATCCATATGTAAAGAAATTCGATTCTATGCTGAATTTGTGAGCCATTCCATCTTGGGGTCTTAAAATTATTAGAGATGTGTCTGATAAAGAAATATTCATCCTTTTTGGATAGATAAATTAATCATGTTGATTTTAATTAAATTGTTAAACAAGACCTTGGTAACATTTGAGTAAATATTATGATTAATTAAAATTAGAATTAGAATTAAGAATTCTTATAAAGGAGTTTATTTGAGTAAAGAAAAAGAAATTGGATGAAGTGAATTGATGTGAAAAGATGGTTAAAGAGATTTCATTCATGAGAGAAAATATTATGGATACACAATCTTATAAAATAAAATAAGATGGTTTTCATTAAAACAGTTGATAAATCTTTAATATTTTAAATTAAGCAAAGAAAGTGTAAAAGGCACTTGCAATGTTATGTCATAAAGATTTGATATAAAAGATAAAATTGATAATTTGCAAGATATCACTATTACAAAAGTATGGTAAAACTTGTGACCAAGGTAGAGTGGACAATTTCAAAGCAATTTCAATAAAACAATAACCATAAATTTATAGTGAATTTTAGCATCAACACTATACATTTAGAAATCTCATTGTAGAGTAATGTGCATTGGCAAATATAAATTTAAAGCAAGTATATTTTTATATTCTTCTATCAAATGTAGGGAAAACAATAGATGAAATAAAAGTTGGACAAAATAAACGTTTTGCTTTTAATCCAAGGGTGGAGAATAGAAAAATGTGCAATGATTTGCTTTTAATCTAAGGGTGGAGAATAGAAAAATGTGTAATGTTTTGCTTTTAATCTAAGGGTGGAGAATAGAAAAATGGTTCAATATGTGTACAATGGTACATGAAAGCTTTTACAATGAGACGACAAAATAACAATGACACTAAAAATCTTCCAAATTTTCAAGCAAAAAGTATATATAGACTAATAAATGTAAAATCCAAATCTTTCTTCATACAAGAAATAATCCCCTATAGAATTAAATACAATGCTTATCTCATCTAGAATTCCAACAATTCCAAATAAATCCAATAATTTTAAAAAATCTTAAATGTTAAACATAAATATCCACACAAAAAACATATAAAATAATAACAATATATTTTATAAAAAATAATATTATATCTATATTAGGGTTCAATTGCATAGTTTTTGATTCAAACTCATTGGCTCATATTTCATTAGTAGTTCACACGAACTCGTCTCTCATGAGAACAAATGATTCATTTAACACCTACTACTAACAAGAATAAAGCATTGACACTTCCCATAAGATCATCCATCCCAAATCAAACTCATTGACTCATATTTCATGATTAATAGTTCATACGAACCCATCTCTAATGAGAATGATTGATCCATTGCGTATTGGTTGTATCTAGGTGATGCTCATAGAGACCAAAACATTGAGACTTTTTTGAAGGTCACCCCTCCCAATACTACTTCGACTCAAGTATACTTAATCATGTTTGCTTAATTTTGAAGGAAAACTTCATAATTTTCTACGCTCAAGTAAAAATAATAATAAGATAGGTGACCTCCCAAAAATATCAAATACTTTACTCTTTTAAACATCACCTGTGGATCATTCATTCTTATAAAAGATGAACTTATATAAATCACTACTCATAAATTAAAAAAAAAACAAATTTGAATTAAAAACAATATAATTAAATCTTAATATAAGTATCATAATTTTTTAAAAATATCCCTACTTATCAAATCACAATATAATATAAACTATGAAAGCTCGGAACTAAATCCTTTAGTACTTCAAAAAATTCCCCGTCTCTGCGATGCCAGAAAACATGAACGAGGGTAATAAATTCCCTACAGTTACACCAACTCATACCTGGATACAATTTAACGCCTTTCTATCTCGAATTCGGTGGCTTCATTCTATATCCGCCGACATACAACACGTGATCTGTTTTCTCTTGTACTGACGAGTTGTTCAAGATTAAAAACTGACAAATCAGGGGTTGCACATCAAAATAAGCTAGAGATCCCACGACATAAGCCGAAATAATATCCACACATAATCATAATGTGACTCGTATTTTAAGAACGATTCAAAACGGTGCCCATTCCCACAAAATCCGATGATTCTGACATCTCAACAAAAACACGCAATGATAATAAAGACATCACTCCTTCCTGGAATAAGAATGTTCACAGGGAAAGAACTGTAGTGGGAAAAAAATCTGAGATCCAAGCCAGTAAAGATTTGGGCAATGGCAAAACACTGCAGGAAAGAGGTGGGATTCGAAACCGGGAGCTCTGAGGAAGATTGGGTGGTGGTTCCTCGCAATGAAAGAAGCATTATGTTTTCTTCATCTGCAATGGAGGAGGTGGTGGCTGAGGAGGATCTGAAAGTGGAGTTTTTTAAGCCTGCTGAGTACTGGACAGATGCACTGCCCGTGGGAAATGGGAGGCTGGGTGCTATGGTGTGGGGTGGAGTACAGCAAGAGTTGTTGCAACTTAATGGTATGCGTTGGATATATGCTTTATTCATTTTTCCCCTATCCACATTAATATTCTATTTACATCTGTACCCAATTTTGGGGATGTTTCATTTCGCTAGCTTCAATGTCGGTTCTTCTCTACTATATGGTGTAGTGGGTCGTTCAAGCTCACAAGATCTTGGCTGTTGTGATAAGTTATTAGGAATGACTATTTATGAGAGATGGGTTATTGTCTTTACCGTCTTTTAAGGGATGGGTTATCACGAGTAGGTTGATAATTGAGAGATTTGTTACGGCGAATAGCTATTTATGAGATAGGGGTCGCCAGCAATAGCTATAACTGAGAGATGGACCATCCAAGTATAAACTGGAGGAATGTTTTATATACTTAGATTGGTTGTTGAAGAAATGGGTAATTGTCAGGGCTAAGTTTGTCCAGAATAGTTAGTAGTGAGGGTATCGTCATCTATAACCGAGAATTGAGTTATTGCCAATGGCCATTTGAAGTATAAAGTATTTAGTTGGCTCATTCGATGGAACGATTCGTTCTCAGATGGGTCATACAATAGATGATTCATATGCTCTGATTTCATTGGAGGACTGGCTCAATATTAGAATAGTCTTTGAAAGAATGACTTAATATTCAGATGGGTCATTGAATAAATGATTCATATGCTCTGATGCTTCATTGGAGGAATGCCTCAACACACTTATTTTCATTGGAGGACTGGCTCAATATTTGAATAGTCTTTGAAATAGACTTAATATTCAGATGGGTCATTGAATAAAATTTAAATGATTCATATGCTCTGATGCTTCATTGGAGGAATGCCTCAATACACTTATTTGCATTGGAGGACTGGCTCAATATTTGAATAGTCTTTGAAAGAGTAACTTAATATTCAATTGGATGTAAGGAATGGCTCAAGACTTACTTGGAAGAATGATATTCATATTCAGATGGGCCGTTGAAGGGATAAGTCATTTTCATTTGTGCCATTGGAGGTGTGATTCAATTTCCAGGTGGGTTACTGATGGAATCTTATTCAGATAATGTTGAAGAATGATTCACAATCAGATAGAGTGTCGATGTCTGGCTAGGATTTGGAAAACAGAAATATGTAAGCAGAACAGAATTGTAAATTTATAGTTTTTTTAAATAAAGCTTTACACATTTATTTATAGGCAGTGAAGAAGTTAAACTGCCATAAATAAAACAAAACTACCAACAATCGAATTAGTTAATATTAAACTGTAGGATTAATATTTACATTGCCCCTGTAATCTAAAGGGTTTACTGTTAAACCGAGCATTCCTCTGAAATTCTCAAGCTTCTCTCTGCCAGGAGTATCTGATGGCTGGTCTGCAGTAGGACAATACTTGAGTTGTACATTGCCATCTTTCATGAATCAAATGAAACTTTGTGTTAAGTGATAAAACAATATTCGTATGTGGTAGGCTTTGGGCCTTCGAAAACCCATGATTCATATGATAAAACAATATTCAAACTAAGCTGCGATTTAAAGTGTATGGCAATATTCCTGGGAATCGTACAGCCCATTAAGTGCAGCAAATGTCTATCTGGCTATAATTTACATATTAAATTTTCCAGATTTGATAATATAATATGATTTCTGCCAAAATACTGTAATACGATATAATATCTGACAACCTTCAGAACTGGAACATCAATTCAAAAAATATATGAAATGCAACGCAATGAGATCCAAACCAGCAACACTTGATTGATATTGCAATATGAAGTATGGGCAATGCCCTAGTACAGAGCTGAGGTTATATCAAATTTTCCCCCACACCCATTGAAACCTGAAAAACTTTGCAAGCCACACTCCACACTGACTATATACTGCAAACCACATCACACTGAGATACTTAAACATTGGAGGCACATACTTTGAAACAAAAATGGAAAATCTGCAAATCTTTGCAAACTGCACAATTTCTAAATTCTTCAATATGCTTTTAAATAATAAATATGAATTGAACAATTGCAATTAATGTGCTCAAATGCAATCCTTGAGTATAATTGTCTCAAAGGAAATAAGGGTTTTCATCCCAAAATCCCAAAATGGAAAATCAGAAGGCTTTGTATCCTCCAAATCTTCAATACCAAGGGTGTTCATCCTCCAAATATCCAACACCAAGGGTTTCCATCCTTGAATGCTTCAAAATTTGGGGATTAGTTAGCCATGCCTTAACTTGGTATGAAATTTCTATTCTTGGAATGCTGCAAGATTTCCCCAATTTCCAAACGGGAAGACTTCAAGGATCTGCTAAAGAAGCAATTTTATCCAATTTGTTATAAAGAGGAGAGGGTTATGTGTAATGTCCCCACTTTTGGTATAACATCATGGTGGCCCAATTCTAGCCCATCCTGCATTCCTGTGGGTTAGAAGGCATAAAAAGGGATGTTAAGGAATAAGATTGTCTAGAAAAACTAGAAGATGTTTCTAGAAAAGAAGTAGAATCTTCTAAAAAAGTTAGAAGATGTTTCTAGAAGAACTAGAATCTTCTAGAAAGGTTAGAAGTAATTCTAGAAGAACTAGAATCTTCTAGAAAGGTTAGAAGATGTCTCTAGAAGAACTAGAATCTTCTAGAAGGGCTAGAACTTTCTGGAAACTAGACCATAGGGCGGCCTTGCCTTAAGGTCTTATTTAAAGGAGGCTGGGGTAAAGGGGAAGATATGCTTGGTTTTATGCTTGGTTAATATATTCTCTTGGAGAATTCAGGGAAGCTTTGGCTTTTCAGCAGGTTTGAGGACGAAAACCCTTGAGCTGGGAGACAGTGGACGAAAACCTATTGTCTGTTGGAGATATTATTTAGATATCTCACTCTGTGCTTCAGATTCAAGCTATTTCTAAGGGGTTGTCAGATTTGCAGTAGCTGTTGTATTGCTGCAAAAATATTTGTATCTGTAAGTTGCCATAGCTGATGTATTATTGCAACTACTTCTAAATAAATGCAAAAGTTGGATTATTTTTGCAGTTCATTATTGTACAAGAATTTCATATCTTCAGAATAGATTCTATAGAAGTTTTTATTTTAAACTAAAAATTTAGGGCAAGAAATTGGAGGTTTTTGAGTCAGATCTAGTTTGGCTCATTACATTATGCAATGGCATTACTTCTGACAAAGGCAAGGGCAAAGTGTTCTAGAGTACACTAATGAGTTTTAGAAGGCAGTCGTGCGATTGGGAAAAGATGTTATGGACAAGGTGGTCTTGATGAAATACATAGGTGGGCTGTTTGGGCATGTAAAGGGACCTGCCTTAATGACAAAACCTCATGATATAGAGGAAACTTGTGCCCAAACACACTATAATGAATGAGACAAGAAGAAATCTTCATCTTTCAAGAAAAAGCAAAAGGATAAAGGATAACAGCAAATAGGAAGCAAGAATAGGGACAAAGGCAAGGGAAAACACAGGATGAATGCCAGTACTTTAGTAAGGGGAAAGACAAATTTTATCATTCACATTGTGATAAGGACAGATATTTGGGTGAAAGGTATTGGAAACTACACTCAGATTTAGCACCATCGTGGAGGAAGAAGAAGAGAGATAAGAACACTACATTCATGAGCAAACGAAAAGAGATTAATGGTGATTCCAATTCCAATGAGAAGTTGTCATATGTGGTGTGGAAGGAGACTTGCATGGTGGTAGAGAGTTCCAAGGAGGAAGATGAGTTCACTAAGCTCTTTCACATTGAAATCTGAATCGGGAACAAAAGGGTAGGCTCACTTTTTGATGCATGTTCACAAACTAATCTAAATTCTCAAAAGTTGATTAGCCAGATTTGCAAACCATGGAGCGCACTCAATGTTATTCACTTTGTTGAGACAAGGAGTGGATGATATCTCCTTGAAGAAAAAATGAAAGTTGAAGTTTTGCATGGGTGTTGATTATAAGTGTGAGGTTCTTGTTGATGCCATTCCTCTTGATGTATGTGGAGTGATATTTGGAAGTCCATACTTGTTCACATGTGATGCTATTCACTCTCAAAGAATGAATTAGTATATGAATGTGTTGAATGTTGAGGCATAGACTTTGAACTCATTTGTGAAAAAATTGCCATGGTTATTGCTATTGAAGCAAAGAGAGTCATTAATGCAAGTGGAAAGTTTTCTCTCTTGTTTCAAAGTGGAAATGGAGAGCAAGGAGAGGTAGAGATAAATAGGTTACATTGGCTACACACTCATCATGATTAATGTGAAATATCAAATAGGTAAGTCAGCAAAGTAATTCTTTGAGTTGATTCTAAACCCTAAGGGGCTGCCCCCTAAGTTTTCCATTGAACATGAAATACAATTGTTGCCCAATTGCCCTTTGCCTAATATAGGGTAGTGTCATAATAATTTATTTGAAGCAAATGAATAAAAGAGCAGCTGAAAAACTCGTTGGAACAAGGGGTCACTAGGCCAATCTAATCTCTCTGTGGTTCTCCTACGATCATTGTACCAAAGAAGGGTGGAACATGGTGGATGTGTATTGATTTTGAGGCATTAAACAAGATCACAATCAAGAAAAGGGATCTGCTGTCCCAGATTGATGGTTTACTTGATCAACTTCAGCTCATCAATTATTTCACTAAGTTGGGTTTAAAGTCAGCATATCATTGAGTTTGCATAAAAGAAGATGTTTGAAGACCACTTTTAAGGCCAAACAAGGACTTTGTAAGTTGCTTGTTTTGTCATTTGGTTTGTGCAATGATCCAACCACTTTCTTGTGCTTAATGAATGAGGTGTTGAGGCCTCTTATTGGTTCTTCTGTGATTGTTTGCTTAGATGACATTTTGGTGTGTAGTAAGTCCTATGAAAAGCATGTTGTCCATCAAAGAAGGGTGCTCAAAATTTTGAGGGAGAACAAATTGTTATTGAATGAAAAGAAGTGTGAGTTTGCAAGGATTTTTCTTGTGTACCTTGGGTATATTGTGCCAAAGCCCATACACATATTTGAAACTAGGAGCCTCATTGGAGCAGCTCACCTTCAAAAGTTTGAAATCTTTTTCACATGTTGTTGCTATGTTACATATGCGGACTAGAAAGAGCTTTCATCGAGGTACAAAACAATACTATTGTTTTGGTGATGTCATGCATAAAATCAGCAATACACAAGTTCTAGCATTTACCAAATTACGACAATTGTTTGGAGAATAGTCCAGATAACTGAGAGGAGGGGGGCGAGGGGGTGGGGTGGTGAATCAGTTATCACGAAACTCTTTTTTCTTTAATTAATTTGGAGCAATCTTAGACCAATCATATGTTAATTAAAACAGATATGAACATGTAAGCACTTAACAACACCATGCACAATGAACACCATAATTTACGTGGAAACCCAAGATGGGAAAAACCATGGAGAATGCTTATTCTCAATTATAAAGCATCGGTTATGGTGACACCGGTTAAGGTGATTTTTACAAGGGCTCATTGCCTAAAATGTTCATTGCAGGTAAGGCTCACTGCTGGCGGTCTCATTGCCAAAATGCTCACTGTAGGTGGGCTCATTGCTTGATTAATACAAAAATCATTGATTACAAAAATGGACAAAACATGAACTGATGAAGTTGCATCTACATATGCATGAATTCAGTTCCGGTTAGGAGCACAATATCTGACTGTAGCAGATTCAGTGAAGAATCTTCTGCACATCGTCCTTGCACAACCTTTGCAATACATATTGCTTCTTCTTGACACTTGCCTTCACTTCCTTCTTTGTTTCTTGTCGCACAATCTTTCACACCCTTATCACTGTTCACACATACCACACTTCTTGTTTGGATTCCAAAAGATGTTCCAAATATATGTATATATACATACCTGGAGAACAAAATGAGTTGGCCTAGCAAAACATGTCGGCTTGAAGAACAACCTTGAAATATTCAATAAGGCTTGGCATGCTAGCATCAGACCCAATAGATAGGTCGTACATAAAGATCTTACCATGTTACATCGGGACCCATAAATAGGTCATAAATAAGATATAGCATTATTACCAAAAGATAGCTAACTTTGAATTACATGAGATACATTCTGGAGCTGATGGAAATGCCACAACCAAGGCCAAATCTTGATCAACATCAATTTCAGTATCAACCAGAGGAATTGTTACACCCCGGAATTTGTATAGTTACTATTTTAGTAATGCTTAGAGCATTCTGATTGTAAGGAAGATTTTGAATGAATAAAATGTGATTGAACCTTGTTATCAATTTGAGAATCTGTTTACATGTTATGATTGGCTCATTCTATATTCTTGATTGATGTTATTCTTGGATAAAATAATGCATAGAGGAGAATAATTAGTCCTGTTTTATGTATTTGATTTATATATATTGCATATGTTATGAGCAAGTGACTGCCGTGGTTTTGTGCCAATGGATGCAGGAACAGGAACTATTCCTCCAGGTGGAGGGGAAACATCACTCGGGAGAGGAACTTGGTTGGCTAAACGGTAAAGTTGATCATATGAGTATACACACACTTCACTGAGGGTTTTGGGAACTGAGTCAGATTGAGTTGTCATGATAAGTCATCCTTAGGCTTAGGAGTTTTGGATTACTTCTTTATGCTTTATGAGTGGTGTTACTTGACTGACTGACTAATTGTTCTGTGAACCTTGAATGTGAAATGTGAACTGATAAGTTATACTGATGCCTGGAATTTACAGTTAAACGTATATATACACGTTTGTGCAAATACGTGTATTAAGGGTACTCTGACTGGCCTGTAATACACATAATTGGATAATTGAATACAAACATGTATAGATATATTTAAGTGTAAATATGGATATGTTTATAAATATATTTAATAGTATATTTAAAATGGACATTATTATAGTTTTACCGATAAAATAATATATTGATATATCTATAGTAATATTTAAATATTATATAGATATATTCATATATTTAAATAAAGGTAAAATAAAACTATAATAAGTTATATTAAATATAATGCAAAATATATTCATAACATTTTAATTTATAAATTAAAATGACCTTGCCTTGGAAATAATTGAAATGGACTTATATAGTCATTTGGTAATTAATTGCATTTACCATAAGGAATAAAAGTATTTCGAATTTCATGGACCATTGGAAAATAGATGGAAAATATTATGGGAAATTTAAATGATAGACTATAGTCTTGTTAAATGATTTGAATCAAAAGTTTGAAGAAGCTAAAAATCGCGGATTCCTTCACGGGAAAACACGCGAACTGTGAAAGGCTGAAAACGATGAAAATGGTGGAGGAAGAATCTCGCGCGTAGCTCCTCACGCTTGGACCTGGTCGCAAATGCTAGTATGCCACCATGTTGGAAACGCGTGGGCGGAATGAGGCCAGGTGGCTGCGTGTTTAACCTTGACATTTTCGACTGTAACTTTACCCGCCATTGTTCATGCATTCCGCCATTTTTGGGGGCGTTTTTGGTGAATACGCCTGTAGGTGGCTGTCTCTCGAATTTTACCATGTGAGAGTGGAAACATTCTTCAAAAATGAGGTTGAATCATCTCTTATTTTGCTGAGTGTCTTGCTATATGATTGCCACTACATATTTTGACAATGTCAATAAGAAAGGTGTCGAATTCTCATGCCTACAATATAGTAAGCATGAGAATTCAAAACCTATATAAGAGGTTGCTCTCATTGTCACTTACACCACTTTTTGCTATCTGCACTTGCAATTACGAATTTCATTGTAGAGAGTTGCAATCTATCATTGCTGTTGCTGAGAGCCATATGTCATCATTACTGTTTTGCATTTGCTGTGAGCCTTAATCCCTCATTGCTGTTTAGTGTTGTGAGAGCCATATACTATCTTGCTGTGACTGTAATTGTTGAGAGCTATATTCCCTCATTGCTGTACTGCTTTTACCTGAGAGCCATGCTTTGTTCATTTTGGGATAAGTAACTGGAAAAGACTGTGAAGGATTGTGGAGAAAGAGCAGAAGCTACTGATTGAACTCATTCGCAGCAAGAGAAACAGGCATGAGAAAATGTCTTCTTAATACTTCTGTCATTTGAGATAAAATGTGTTGCTTGCTTTGATTATGCTTTGCATTATGTTATGAAGTAGGAAAGGAAAATGTTAGAAGGTCTCCATTTTCTGAAGAATTATATTAAATTGGGAATAGCTTAATTTCATTAGAAAAGGCTTATTGAATTAGGAATAACTTGTTTCATAGTGAAAGCATGGAATAGCTTAACAGCTTGTTGAAATGAAATAGTTTAATTTCATAGGAAAGAGCTTGTTGAATAGAGATAGCTTAAATTCATAGGGGAAAGCTTGTTGAAATGAAATAGTTTAATTTCATAGGAAGGAGCTTATTGAATAGAGATAGCTTGAATTCATAGTAAAGTTTGTTAAAAGAAATAGCATGCAAGGGAAATGTTTGAATACTTTTTAATAGAAGTATATTATGTATTGTATTACTTGAATACTGCTTGAACTCCTTAAATAAAGGAAAAGGGACTAGTTATTTAATACTAGGATGAGGGTGGATTCAGTACCAAGGTAGTCTAAAGCTTTAAAGTTAAATAGGTTAACTAGAGAAAGCTATGTACTCCATGGATAAAGATTTCCATGTTAGGAGGTACCAGAGGGACCCCTTGTTGACTGTACTCCATTTCCTGTTTAAGTAGTTGAAGTAGGAAATCTAGGGTGATTGACTACCCACGGAAAGGACTCAACCTACGCGTAGGATAAGGCAGCCTTAAGTCAAACTGAACCTGACTTAGTGCAAGTGATAGATGACCGTCAGTTTGAGTACTGCCAAAACACTTTGGCCAAAGTAGTGTAGTATACCTAACGTCCACTTAGACTGTGAGACGAATTACATTGTCAGTTCACAGTAGTCCAGGTTGCATGCTAGATTGAGATTGTGAGGGCACAAGGATTTAGTTATTTAGGATTACACACTATGCTCAGTTGGTCATACAGAACCGGTTACCCAACCAATCTCTTCGTAGAAGGGAGGGCCGTCTACTTAACAGTAAACGTGCGGGGGACCGCAATATAAGTCCGTGGTTGGTGGAAAAGCACCTGAGTGATGTTTCTCCTCCACAAAAGACTTCTGATGAACCAAGGTTTGAAAGGGAAGATCCTGGACAGTCTTATTCCTATTTGCTCAAAAGCTTCCGAGCTATGTTTGAAACTTGTAAGATTCTTACCTTGCTTTTTATTTAGAAAAGTAATCATGAAAGCGTACTTTGTTATTTACTTGGAAAATAGAACAATGAAGTATTGTGTCATTTATTTCTTTATGATGAAATATTCAATTAGAATGAAAAGAAAAGTTTATTTACTTTGTCATTATAAATGTATTTCCTTGTATCTTATTAGTGAAAGTAGAAAATTTTTGTTTACCCGATTTTGGGGTTGTTACATAGAGGCAGTTCAAGCTGAGTTCAAAGAGTTAGTTCGGGATAACCTATGTGGAGGGCCAGAGGCGTCCAAGATGGAGGAGTTTACAATGCTGACTATCAGTTTCAAAAAGGTGACAACAGAGGTTAGAGATAGTCAGAGGGAAATCCGGGATGGAGACAAAGAGTTAGACAAACAGTTAATGATCGTGGACAGCGTCAGAGTGCCAAATGATGATACTATTGATAAATTCCTGGAGGAGATGATAAACTTGGAGTAGACTTTCAATTAGACCATGCAGTTGTTTACAAGGATGAGTCATAAGAAGCAGTTAACTCGAGGCTTCTTTCCGAGTTAACTTGCTGTGATACATTGCGTGCATGTCTTTCTTGGAAACATCTACGTATACTTGGAGATTAGATTAGATTTTTCAGTTGACTGATGATAGCATTCCAGTTGACTTGCTTTCAATAAGGACGTGCATGTTGCACTTTGTCCATTTAGATTAGATATTTCAGTTAACTGATGATAGTTTCCCAGTGAATTGTATAGTTTCATTCAATTAGGGTTTAGGAATAAGATCTTGCATGCATTGCAAGACTGTAGTTGACTCAAGGTGATTTTAGGGTTGCCTACACCTTGAAGTCTATAAATAAGAGCTTTAAGCTCATTTGTAATTTAACTTTTGCTTGATAGCATACATGTTGCGCCTACCTTGCCTGTAGTATTGCTATTATTGTATCTGTTCAAGGAACTTTTACAGGAGATTAATATATGCTGTGCCTACCTTGCCTGTAATATTGTCTTTGTTGGATCTGTTCTAGAGTATTTGTTTTGATAATGAATTGTTATGCCACTCAGGTTCCATGCAATTATTATGATGAATGCTTGCCTTAGTTAGATATAGTGGCTAGTTCGATCGTAAATTGTACGCGTGTCTCGCCTATGCAATTTGCTGTCCTAGTTGGCTATCTTTTGGGTTTTGTTATCAATAGGCCTATTCGAATTAAGCAAATAGTTGTGCCCACCTTGCCTTCATGTTGAGAATTCGTACTTAAAGCCTATCGTATGATGTGTGTCATAATAAGCTTATTCAACCAAGCAGATAGTTGTGCCCACCTTGCCTTCATGTTGCAAATCTGTACCCAACTTATTGTATAAAACCATTCCCGCTCCATTTCCTCACTCTCTGTTTTCTTGAGGAAACTGGATAGATTTTAAAGAAGTTAGCTTAGTTGTAGTTAGATGATCTGCGAAACTAGAAAATACTTAGCTTCAATGTTCTAGGTTTTCTTAACCTTGTGCCTCTACCAGTTGAGAACAAAAAGATAGGACATTAGTTTAGTTTTCTATTTCATGCATTCCAGCACAATGAGGGAGTTTCCCCTCCTAATTTGAAGAGCACTCATTACGTAGTGTGCATAGTTGTGCGTACAAACTCACACTCCAGAGGTGTTAGTTCTTACGCCAACACACCCCCACCACTTCGCCTTTTAATTTGCATTTCAACTTCACTATCACTTCCATTCTCACTGCTGCTCATGTTTTTTGGTTTTAGAATGCAAGTTTAAACTGAAAATGCAAAAAAATAAAAAAAATCAGACAATGTATGCTTCACATTTTGCAAAAAAATGAATAGAAAAAAATAGGGAAATAAAATGCATACCTCTTTAGTGGATTTGCATTCCCTTCAACACTATTTCAACCTCCTCTTCTCCTTCAAGCTGCTGCTCCTTCTCCTTCAATGGATGCAACTTCTTTTGCTCTCAAACCCTTGGCTGCTCAAACAAACAAAATGCACATATTGAGGTTAGAGAGGCCCTTTTTCTTTCATAAGAGAGTCAAAATCCATGGGGCCCACACATGCCACGTAGGTTGGGCCGAATTTTTTAAAATTTATGATTTTTTTTTTAAAGTTAGAAGTGACTAAAGCGCGGGGGACGGCCGGCCGTCCGGACGGTTGAGGGACGGCTTAGCCGTCCCCTGGCTGTCCCCAGGGACGGTCAACCGTCCCTCTTCCAGTCAATGTCGTCCCCCTGTCCTTGGTACGTTTCTTGGGTTTTCTGGAAAAATAGGGACGGTCCCATGCTGTCCCCCGGTACCTGGGAACGGGTATGGGGCATTTTGGGGGGGGCGGGGGGCCGTCCTCGGGTTCCCTGATATTTTGTCATTAAATTTTGCAAGAAAAATGTGTTTTTAAAGAAATTTAAGAAGTTTTTTAAGTTGCTTAGTCTTTGCCGAGTCACAAATTTTGGTTCTACCAAGTTTTTGCCAAGTCCGAGTTTTCCAACTATGGTGGAATTGGCCTTGCTAGAACAAATATTTGCGTTGTATTAGAGGATCTTTTGTGTTGATTGTCAAATAGAGTCACAAAGACTTTTGTAGTCTTCTATTGGTCAGTGAAGTATGCTGATTTATTCTTGTTCAGGGGTGTAGGCTGACATACAAGGATACAAGGACATATACGTACCTTTCTAAAGTTCTCTTTTAAGCCCATGATAAAGTCTCCTTGTATTGGGACTGAAATATTTGGTACCCCTTTCCTTAAGATTACAACCAAAAACCTCTTCTCTTCTTTTGATAGGGAAGAA
The DNA here is from genome assembly GCA_007115665.2 of Sequoiadendron giganteum. NCBI lineage: Eukaryota > Viridiplantae > Streptophyta > Pinopsida > Cupressales > Cupressaceae > Sequoiadendron > Sequoiadendron giganteum. The sequence goes on from CM021103.1 coordinate 581,094,786, forward strand.
TGATTGACATTATAAGTGTGATTTATGAACATTCACAGCTCTGTAAATAGAAGTTTGATTTACTTGGAACTTTCTCTTTATGTGTAGGTGAGGAAGGACCAAATTCTAACACAACCGCATTATGTGTTGGTTATATGTACTGTAATTGAGCAGGGTTGGGGGTGTTTTTTCATATTTGGAATCACTTCCTTTGGTGATGCTCAAGATAATGGCATTCTTGATAGCATTGCCAACATCTCATTTAATATTATTAGTTATTAGGCTAGTGGCATTGGATCTTAGTTTTCCTTCATGTTCCGCTACAATATGCTGCCTTCTCAAACTCTTGATAGTCTCATTCTTGGAAATGTCTGACATAAAACTAATGACGTCATTAGTATCTACTTTCCAAGATACTCAGAATCCAGGCTGACTTATTATCTTAATTAACATACAGCATGGCAATCGTGACATGTATTCTGGATTTACAATTTGAATTTCCTCTTATCTTTATTATACAGCTTAGCACAGTTATTTAAGAGGGTTAATTAAGAATAGAGAATTGAGTAGGATTAAGTGTATTTAGAGCAATGTTAGCTAATTCAGATAGCTATGATGATTATCTTAATGAAGTTGAACTGTCTGCATTTATGTTGGACAAACAGCTGCCTGTTTGGAAGTTTGATGTGTGGGTTAGTACATGTTGGTTCATTTGTTATTGGCAATTCGATCTTTGCTAGTCTCATAAGATACATCAGGCTATTAATCTTACTAATATACAATTCATTTTCATTTCTCATATTTTCATTATGGTAGAATTCTTGATTTCATTAGAGCGATACACATTTTTCTTTTGTAGCTGAACATTGTTAATGCTTCCTCTATATAAACCTTACCATTTTTATATACACAGAGACACAATGATCTTACTGCTTATCTTTTTTTTCGTGTGTGTGATAATGCAATGTCTTTTTGCATAGCTTTGATACCAATGTCGATATGTGCATCTCAAAACAGTTTTGAATTTCACTACAATAGAACTTACATTGAGCAAGCATTCTGACCGAGGATATTCTAATGAGAAAGAAAGTACCTTTAAGCTCCAAATATTGTTTCAGCAACTCTATTGATCCTTTATAAGGGAAAATTTGTTGCAACTATATTGTATCCTCTGTATGGACATGGCGTATATTTTAGAGTGTCTTGGTAAGCTGTTTAAGAAATACGTATTTCCTATGATATTATAGTTTGTAAACAGCATTTTCATTCTTATATTGTGAGAAGGTCCCAACAAAAAATTGTCATTTTGTTATCTGTTAAAGTGTGAAGATAGAAGTTGCTTTTTCATGATATTCAACTTTCATCTTATTGCTTACTGCTAGAAATTCTGCAGAGGATACTCTGTGGACTGGAGAACCAAGTGACTTCACGGATCCAAGGGTTACAACTGTTCTCCCTCAGGTTAGGAAGCTTGTGACAGATGGTAAATTTGCAGATGCTTCAACTGCAGCAAAGGCTATGACCGGTCAACCCACTGAGGTAGATATGATTCTTTCTGTTTGCAGAGGGTTTTATGGATTCTTCTATTTTCTTTTCCATATTTTAGAATGCAAAATATATGGAACTATATACACTTTATGCATGTTAAATTTCCAGTGATGTTCTTTGTTAACTCACACCTGAAAATAAATTCTCTGAAGAGCACTTTTCTTTTGACAGTCTATTCTCCCTGCAATCTGTCAATATTCATTAATGCAAAGTGCAATAACACACATGAAATATGTAGCCTGGCTTAAAGAAGGAAGGAACAGACCCTTAACCAACTTATGACAGTTTTAAATTGTTTAGAGGCTTCTTGCATTTGATATATTACAAATTGAGGTGAGTGATTGATCAAAAGTTAGATCATGTAATTCACTGTATACCATACTATTTTGAAGCATGGATTAATAGAAGTAAATAAACATATGTTTATTCCATTAAAGTCTTAAACCCCTTTCTTCTGTTTAACATGGGTCATAAATATCCTTTAGGCTGGTTAAAATAATATCTTTTAGCACCAACTCCACTACAAGTATATTGTATTTACTATTGTCTTCTTGAGATGTGCAGACAATATGAACTTTCTCTTGACTCAAAGTATTAGGATGATTTCATCAAACCAAATTGAGAAGACAGTTTCAATGCCAAATGCAAAATTTTATCAGCCCGAAACAGCCGGAAAAGGTCCACAGGCATCTGTAGCAGTAGATGGGTATATCTGAATTGCTACACATGGAATCAAGACAATGATAATTGAATCCAGATACAAACTCTATCATATTTGAAGCATTCTATGCCATTTGATTTTGATAGGTCTCCCGTCTCAGAGAATTACCTGCCACTAATAGATTGATATGCTAAGGTTCCCACATTAAGTGCTTGGGCCTATTTATTCTTGTCAGAGATAGCAATAACATACTGTCAATAGGAATTAGTCTAGCTGGATAAATCTAAATTATTGAATAGAATCAAATTGTAATTTGTTCCATTTCTTGGATGGGTGTAAAGTTAAACCATATTATCCTCAGCCCTTTGGTTGCTGAGCTTTATGGAATCTTTAGAATGCTCCTCATTTGGTAATCAACAATGGTTGCTGCAAGCATTTTCTGCCTGATATATATATTTAAACTTATCAATTTCAGAAGTTGCCATTATAAAATTAGTTGAAGCATACACTGCTTATCTCTGTTAAGATACATTCAGTATATGAATGTCCAATGGAGAAATAAAACAAATGAAGATTACTTTAACAAGTTTTTTGAAAATTATTTCTAATGTCAGGAGCAGGATACTTCAGAGTAAATTTTTCAGAAAACTGCGCTGAATAGCTTGTTGAAGTTTATACTTATTTGTTTGTGATGAAGGTTTATCAGCCACTAGGTGATATCAAGATTGATTTTGGCGCATCTCATAAAGTTTTTGATGCTGATAGTTATAAAAGAGAGCTGGATTTAGACACAGCAACAGTTACAGTGAAGTATGTTGCTGAGGGCATAGAGTTTACCAGGGAAGTTTTTTCATCCTATCCACATCAAATAATAGCTACAAAGATATCTGCAAACAAATCAGGCGCTGTTTCTTTTACAGTGGCTCTTGATAGTCCATTGCAACATGAATCACATATAAATGGTAAAAATCAAATTATTATGCAGGGTGAATGCCCTGGGAAGAGACCTCCTCCCCAAAAAAGTTTACATGCAAGCAGACAGGGAATCAAATTTTGTGCAATTCTTGAATTACACATTAGCAGTGATGCAGGTGTAGTATCCAGCATTGAAGACAAGCAACTGAAAGTTGAAGGTTCAAACTGGGCTGTTTTTCTTTTAGCAGCTTCATCATCGTATGATGGCCCTTTCACCAATCCTGCTGAATCTAAGAAGGATCCAATGTCTGCGTCATTAACTACCCTAAATTCCATAAAGGATGTTTCATTTTCTGAACTTTATGCATCTCACTTGGCAGACTATCAGCAACTTTTCCATCGGGTTTCCCTTCAGCTCTCTAATAGCACAAAGAGTAGTTCTCAGAATGATAGAAATTTGCCTTCAACAGTTAAAAACACGTGTCAAGATATGCCTTGTGTAGACAAGCAACAAAAATTACTTGCAGGGAAGATATCAACAGCTGACAGAATAAACAATTTCACGAAGGATGAGGACCCAAGTTTAGTGACACTGCTCTTCCAGTATGGCCGATATTTGCTGATTACATCATCTCGACCTGGAACGTTGGTCTCAAACTTGCAGGGAATATGGAGCCAAAAAGTTGCACCAGCCTGGGAGTAATATATCTCTTTCTTTTATTCACTATTGAGATTCTTAGCTACATGTATATTTTTGTTCATGGATTTATTGTTAAGCAAAGCATGTTCTTGATCATAGTACTATGTTTTTCTGGATAATATACTTAAACAGGGTTCCTACAACGATGGTACATATAGTTCAAATATCTTAAATAGTCATTGCTTTCTGGTATACCTTGTGGAGAATGTATTTGTACAAGGGGGGTCAACAAGGTTCCTGCAAATAGTTCAAAAAATATATAAATCTTAGCATGAAATTTGATAGAAACAAACTCACACGCTACTCTTCAAATTATGCTATGTCATATCATTAAGTTTTGTATTCATCATTCAGTTGATTCCAATTTTATTTTTTATTTCATTATCTGAGTCATTTTCAGGTTTCTTTCTCTTGAGAAAAGCCTGAATTACATTTTGTTTTCTTTATTAAATATAAGGTGATGAAGTATGAGGCAATAAAAGATGGGTCTATCTTTGTGTAGGGAAACTAATTTAATATTCTGAAATTCCTTGTTGTAATGGTTGAGAAAAGGTGTGCAAACCTACCTTTCATTAAAGGCCCAAAAGGAAAATGTATTGGGAATTTCACATGCGAAGTTCAATACTATAGCCTGTTTTGAGTCTCAATTTTTAGATAAGAAACAAATAGGAAATATTAACATTTGAAAATAAACACACAGTCAATGGGAGCACTGAGTTTGTTCTCATGACTGACAACAATAAAATGTGATGTGTCTCAATTATGGCAAGATGAGTCCAAGGGGTTAAAGCATTGGGTTCTCATTGTGGGGACCCAAGTTCAAATGTAGTGTCCCCAAATTGGGATCTTGTACAAGATGCAATTTTTATAATGTTTTTGTGGATATGCAAAGTGAAAATAAAATATGAAAATGCTGATTAACTATGGTAATTTCTAGAGTATAACACTAATTTATTAATGCTGAAAATAAAATATAAAACTGAAATTCTATACATGCTAATAATTTATAATAATTTTCAGAACATAATACTTATTTAAAATTAAAAAAAAAAATTCCAATCCAAACTCTATGCATGATTGCTGATCAAGAATAATGATTTTGATATATTGCACAAATCCTTTTTCAATCAACAACTAAATAAATAGCAGATCCAAGGATAATAATGCCACAACACATATAAAGCCCTTATGAATGATTTATAACAGCAGAAGTTAGTTATAGCCCTCATATGTGTTGGTGTTACAATTCACACCTCTGGAGTGCGTATTGGCAACAAACAGCTATGCACAATGCGTAATGACTACTCTTCAAATTAGGAGGGGAAGCTTCCACTTTTGCTGATATGCCTGAAAAATTAAATGTTCTAAATCCTATCTTTTTGACTCAACTGGAAGAGGCACAAGGTTAAGAAAACCAATACATTGTAGCTAAGGTTTTTTTTCTGTGGTTTTGCAGATCTTAACTACAACTAACTTAATGCTTAATCTATCCTATTTCCTCAAGAGAAACAAAGCATGAGGACTTAGGAGCAGGGAATATTTGACGATAATCTTTAAGTCAAGATTTCCAAGGAGGCGGAACACCTATCCGAGGCATAGACTGAAATGAAGGTTATTGGAAACGACATCAAACGGTAAGTTAGTTCTCAGGATTCCTAAGGAGGCGGGACACCTATCCGAAGTGTAGGCTGAAAGTAACTTACTGGAAACAACACTTAGACGACAATCTCTATCTCTAAATTCCCAAGGAGGAGGGACTCCTATCCAAGGTGTAGATATGAAACAAAGATTATTAATAACAACACCACACGATAAACTTTATTTCTAAATTCCCAAAAAGGAGGGACTCCTATCCGAGGTGTAGATATGAAACAAGCTTATTAGAAACGAATATAACCTAGGACAACAAATTGTATGAAGGACCTATAACACAAATAAACGATCAACCAACTTTATATTAACAAAAGTGAACAAGTACAAAATAACAATATTGCACAGCATGGCGGCTCAACAATTTATTATTGCAGCAAAAGTTCTAATTACAATGTGAACAGATACTGAATAGCGATACTACAGGCAAGGTGGCTTAGCATGTTCGCTATCACGAGCAAAAGTTCTAATTACAATGCGAACAGATACTGAATAGCGATACTACAGGCAAGGTGGCTTAACATGTTCGCTATTATGAGCAAAAGTTAATTACAAATGAGAAAGGGTGCTTTTATTTATAGAACTTCAAGGAGTAGGGAACCCTAAAATCTTCTTGAGTTTACAATTAGTCTTGCAAACATTCAAGAGTTTATTCTCTAAGTCTAAATGTATGCAACCTAGCAGTTAACTGGAAAAACAACATCAGTTAATTGAACTATATAAAATAAATGGACGTGCAAGTCCTTATTGAAATGAAAGTCAATTGATAACTAACATTAGTTAATTAGAACCTAATTGAAAGTCCAACCAATATCCTCAAGATAGACATGCAATGATATGTGGGACAACGAGTTAATTTGGAAAGAGGCATCAAGTTAACTGCTGTGTCAAATGTCTATCCTGAACACTGTAAGACCCAACTGCCGGTCTATTCCAAGCCATCATGGGCTATCATCTCCTCCATGAATTCACTAACAGTCTGTTGGTTGAAAATTTTGTATACTTGGGAAAGCGTACAAAATTGTGGTTTCAGCCACAGTACGTGAGATAAACTCTCCTATTTTCAAAGGGAAGGCTCCCCCTTTGCTTTCTATTTTACCAATTCAGAAATTAATTCTAGCTACAAATCTATTCTAAACCTGGGTGAAACTCTTGTTTTGTTCTCTTTTTCCAGAAAAGACAATTATCCTTTTCTCTTATTTCAAAAAAGAATCACAATTGAAAGCATAAATGATTAATGAAGTAAAGGAAGAAGCAAAGTTTTCATGAAGGCACAAAGTCCTCCGTTGCTCCTCCGGGACGGGAAAACAAATCAAAAGCTCAAAGTCTTTGACAACTTACTCTCCTATCAACCTTTTTAAAATAATACTATGAGGCAACATATAACAGCACAAAGTCTGTAAATATAATGCACTTGTGAGTCACAATTCCTAACTGTAAACCAATTTAATTTAACCCTTCAAACTTGAAGCACAAAGACTGCAAGAAATCAGACTAAAGTCTTTTCACAATAACTCCACAACCTCTCAAGAAGAATTCAGAAAATTACATTACCATGACATAAGAACACAGTAATGAAATGCAACAAGATTCAACACAAAGTCTGAAATCTTTATGCCTTCTTTATACCACTTGAAAATTAAGTTCACACACACAAAGCTCAAAGTCTCTTTGCTGTAAATTTCTCCAGAGTTTTCTCTATTGCCAAAAAGATAAGATTACAAAGGACCTCCTCAAGTATTTATAGGAGAGAGGCCTTGAGAAAAAGGTGGGAGGATCTCAACAAACTTGAGAAAATCTCTCAACTGCTAACTAACTGTAATTGACTTATTCAACATTACAAGTCCTATTGCAATTTGACTTGTAATGTTTTACATGTAATTACATTTTACAACTTTGCAAGTGATATGATTACTTGCAATTACATTTTTCCATTTTACATGTAATTTGTCAAAACTAAATTACAAATACATAACTAAAATTATTTGAAGTGTCCAAAGACACGACTTAAACTACATCATCCTTGATTGGGTCTTCATGCTGCTGTTTGGAAAACATGTTTCCATCTCTGTTTTGAAAGCAGTCCATACTCAATCATGTCACTTGTTCAACTCCTTGTGTGGCTTCGTCATGTTGTTGTTCTTTCTTTGTTTCATTCTCTAGCCTTAGAATTTGCTTGAAAAATAAGGCCCATGCCTTATATTATTGATTTGGTAGGTCATGTGTGCAAACAGGAGTAATGAGAATGAGACAAAGGGGCTGCAAAAATGAGGCCAAAGCTCAATTTCGGGTTTTGGAAGACTGACTGCAAGTGCAAATGAAAGGTGACTTACTTGCAATATGGAAAAACATTATTACAAGTAAACTTTACAAGTATGGGAAGGAAAAATGATGAGACTAGTGAGATAATGGCAAGGTAAATGGAAGAGAAAAATGGCAAATGGAAAGCAAACAACATACCTTGTGTTGTACCCAAACCAATTTTTTTGCTTCATTGAGGCATTTTGCTTAAAATGGTTTAAACCTTGTAAATATGGAGTCAAAACTCAATTTTTGGGCAAATAAAGTATGGGATTTTAGTCAGTGTGATGCCAGGAAGATATTGGCAAAATTTGAAAATTTTGAAAATTAGGGTTTCTGAAATCTATTTTTAGCTCAAAACCCTAAAAAATAGGAACTTGTCAAAATTGGCCGAAATTAATTTTAATTGGCTTATTTCACATCACAATCACAGTGGTGAAGTCGGTTTCAGTTAAAAGTCAGTTTAAGGCTGGTGGGTAGTTTTCACTTTTTCAAGAGAAAAGTTAGGACCTCCGAGGTCGTCAATGGCAATTGGCCAGTACCAGGTATCAATATCTAAGCCCGAAACTCAAAGCAGAATGCTTTACGATGAAAGATGTTGAAAAATATGTTTTTTGATGGAGGGGATTTTCAAATTGGCAAAAAGAGACCAAATCGGGTTTTTGAAGCCTTTCAACAACTTTTCTTTTGACAATTTGGAAAAAATAGGAACTTTTGGCTCGTTTAGCAATTTTAGGAACTTTTTTTTGACGCTTTAGCAATTTCACTTAAAGCACCATAGGAACTTTTTGACACTTTAGCAATTTTATTTTTGTCAAATAAGTGAAATCAGACTTTTTAGCTCTTTTAACAATTTTTGCTTTTAGCAAAGTAGGGATTTTTGGCAACTTAAGCAATTTCGGACCTTTTTGAAGTTTTAGCAATTTTACTTTTAGCAAAGTAGGAACTTTTCACAACTTAAGCAATTTCACTTAAAGCACCATAGGAACTTTTTGACACTTTAGCAATTTTGCTTTATGACTTAAAATTTCCTATTTCGCTGAGCTACCTTAAAAACCTGAATTTGACCAAAAAGACAAGAAAAATGACTCAAAATTTGACAAAAACGGAAAGAGGAGCTGATGAAAGGATGCCCAAGGGAATCATCAATTGAAATATAAAGCTTTAAAACCTCAACACCTCGTAAAACGTGCCTTAACACACAAAAATCCCTACTTGCAATGGTGATAAAATCCCGAAATTGGACAAAACAAGGGGAAAAACATGTCGAAATGTTCCCAAATTTCACACAAGGCAAAATAGGAAGGAGACCAATGGTTGCACAATTCAATTGGAGAATTTTGGTGCCTCGAAATGCGTGCCTTAGAGATTTATGAAGAAATTTTTAGGCAAAATTTCATATGGGTTGTCCAATTTTGAGAATTCAAAATTGAGGACAACACAGTCTCATCGTTTGGCACTTTGACGCTATCCACGATGATGAACTGTCTGCTCAACTCCTTCTTTGTATCCTTGATCACTTTTTGACGCCCCTTGATCTCTTCAGCTAACTAGTCGAACTTTGTTGACATCATTGAGAAGTGATTCAACTTGGATGCCATAGGATCACCATCAAGACCATCATGAACCAGATTCTGGAACTCAATTTGTACAACCTCGAGCTCAACATAGGTGCCATCCTCATGAAGATAACGACATGGGATCCAATTGACAAATCCACTCACAAGTTGGATGGCAGCAACAACATCTTGTTTGATCACAACCAACTTTGTAGAGATTCTCTCATATGTTTCCGCCTTGAAAAGGTTTTGTTCTCTCCAAGCAAAAATCTTTCTTTTATCCTCCTCTGCTACAATGGTGTTGTATGCAACTGCCAACTAAGAGATGACAATCAAGTCCTTCGGTTTGCCCTCTGCCATAATCAACTCAAGCCGCTAGATTCCTTGACAAAGATCATGCACATCATACCTCAACTAATATAACTCGGTGAGAAGGTATCTGCCAACAACAATAAAATCCTCGATCTAGTTCTCCAAGAGCTTTCCACGATTGACTAACTGACCAAGTCTCTGTTGATCTGTAGGTGTCACTCGAAGCTATGGGAGCATAGGTGCCTGGCTTGCGGTTCCATGAAAAAGATCCGAGATATACTGTCGGAGTTGCTTGACCTCAGTCTTGAGGGTTGCCTTATCTTCTTTGTCCTTCATGACACACTCTTCGAGATTACTTGCGACAACATTGCAAAGGCTCACGTCCATGTGTCGGGTGCTCCTGCCAAGATTTGCTTTAATGAAGGTGAATCACCAACCTCAACTTTATCCAGACCCTTGCCTTTTGGTGGTGTAGCAATTTCAACGATGATCTCTGCTTCAGGAGTCTTCTCAATATGCACCTGCGTATTGACCTTATTGTTTGACTTATCTTGATAAGGACTGCCAAACTTAGAGAGATCAAGTTGATATGAAGGTTTCCGCCTCCTTCCCAAAGCTCTCTCGAGCCAACACGAATGATTAATGTTATCCTCTCGAGGAGAAACTGCTGCTGTTGCTGTATCAACCATTGGTGGGTCAACTGGTACGGAAGTTTCATGAATAGGTGATTCTGGCTCCAAGTCAATATCGATGGGAGATGACTGTGGAGAAGAATTTTCCCTTCAGTTATTGTTTTATATCAATTCTTGAAATTGCTGGCGCTCCCATGTGGCAGCAGAAAATAAAATAAAATCAGATGTTAACATAAAAGTCAAAAGTCAGTTCTAAAACCTTGAGGGGACATTTAATAGATAAACTCCAGCGCTGCCTATAATAAATATTTCTTGTATCCTTCTAATAGTAGGCTAGCATGTATGAAGAGGAGGTCGGCTACTTAAATAAATATCAATTTATATAATGCAGTTTAGAACTCTAATTTACTTCAATATCATTCTTTCATTTTTTCAATGTTGATGCAGTCAGCTATGATCTTGGAACATGATTAATGGCCTTTGGTCCATGATTTGCATCCTTCACCCTTTGACATCAATGAATTCCTTCAACAATTTCCCATACGCCTTTGACATCATCGATGACAACAAACTTAAACAGTGAATTCCATCTTGACATGAATGACAACTATTTCTTATACTCATCTATTCATTAATGGTAACAATAATTACTACCTTCTTGACATCAATGACAACATGTCCAACAAGTGACATCTAAGGTGGAATTCTAAGTGGTGACTCTTGGTCTTCCACTATTTGGCTTCGAGTAGTAATTTCTAAGTTTTTGCTCTTTAGAAGCTAAGTATTTTATTGTGCATAAAAAGCTACGTAATTGTATTTGTTGGCTCAAAAGCTTGTTGAGCTATATTTGTAGACTATGTTGTACCCAAACCAATTTTTTTTGCTTCATTAAGGCATTTTGCTTAAAGAGTCTAAACTTTGTTAAAATGATGTTAAAATACAAGTTTTTGGGCGGGTCAAGTATGGACTTTGGTTAGTATAATGTCAGTCGTCAATGACAACTGGTAAGTACCTGGAGGTCAGAACTTGAACCTAAGATCCAGAGCAGAACATGTTATGAGGGAGAAGTATTTCACAACGGAATTATACTCCTACAAGGTCAATTCAGTGGTCGGAGGTGTTTTTCAAAGCAAAGACAAATGTAAATTTCAAGCAGAAAACAGATATGCGCCCCTGTAGCTCAGGGGCGTCGTTCTTTTTGGAGGCTCAGATCTCATTGCATGTGATTGCTAATGGATCCAATCTCTTCAGAATTAGCCCAGGTTTTCGATGAGCTATTGAGCGAAGACGTATGTAGTGCAAAACTTCGGTCATCAAGGTCAAAAGCTGGAGGTACAAGGAGGTTGCAAGTCACAAAGATTGTCATGTTCATGGTTTTTGTTCCCCTGTAGCTCAGGGGCACCCTTGAATTTGCTCTCCCAGATGAATGAATTTGCAAATGGGGTCTTCCTGAGATCTTTTCTGATCTAGTCTGGCTTCGCAACGCATCAGTTCGCAAGGTGATCCAACATTCCAAGTGACCATGACAAAGGTTCTACCGAGCACATAAATCAGAGGATGGAGAAACGTGGCAATACACAGCTGCACATCTATAAGCCAGGGGCACCCAACCTTTAGGCCTACCAGATGAGGTTTTTAGCCTTCGCAGTCTTCACGAGACGTGCGCAATTACTCCAGCTATCCAATGAGTCCAACTGCCAGCCTCCGGGTTTTGGAAAACGCTTGTACGTGTGAGGTTATTGTGAGAATGCTGAAAAGTGAAAGCAACTGAAAAATTGCTAAGTATGGGAAGTACACATCTCCTTGAAAAAGGCGCCCTTATCTTTGAGGTCTTAGAAGCAATTTTCTTGCTTCGTCACCTCCAGAGACATCTCTTGTAAGTTGATCTAGCTACGCAAAGAGATAGATGGTGCGTGAATCGGAGCACTCCAGCTCTCGGTGTCAGGGGTCAAAGTATGGTGTTCAAATGAAAGTCACACTTTTGTCAAAAGGGTATTTGCGCCTTCACAGGCCAGGGGCACCCATCTTTTTGGGGTTCCTAATGCAGCTTTCCGATGCCTTACATACAGTCATTGGATGTGGAATACTTTCAATCACGTAATGAACCTATCATCCAGTCAACAAGGTTCATCATTCATCGGTAATGGCAGTTTGAAGCGTCAAATGGCAAAACAGAGAAATGGCTAAGTTTGGAATCATTGCATCAATTTAATCAAAGGCGCCTAATTGTTTGAGGTGTCAAATGTTGATTTTAGCAGTTGCAGTTCCCAACAGACATTTCATCCTCGCTATGCAGGCTTCGTAGTGGTTATCTCAAATCAGTCACAGGTTCACTCAGTCATCCAGAAATCAGAGGTGAACATGGTCAACTGTAACTTTGCAGTCAGCTATAAAGTAGGAGAGTCAAAAATTCAATAACTCTTGCAAATGGATGCCTAAAAGGTCAAATTTGGACTTTCTAGAATCGGTGAAGTTTGCCAAACACATCTAGATGTTGTATATTTTTGGCTAAATGATTAAAATAATATTTTAATATTTGTTTTGCATGCAAAGTGTTAAAAGGCGATTTTCTTCAATGATTTATTATTGACACCTCCTTAATGCTAAGTCTTAAGTTCACATGCTAAAACAATATTATTTTAATTCTCAAGACTCAGAGTCGGTGGTAGTTCAGCTGGTGCAGGGCCAATCGAATTCTTTCCTTCAAAGTTAGGGTTTTCAGAGCTTGCAGTCTTGCTTTTGTGGCACGATTTTGCTCTATTTATACAAGCATGACGTCATTTCTCATTCATCCAGCTTAGAGAATTCAAATTTCTTCAAGAGATTGGCAAATTTTCATCAGATAATCAAATTCAAAGGCAGCAAAAACATTCTTTTGTAGGTACAGGTCCAGATTCAACAACAAAATTTAAGGCAGAGTGGCGATTTTGACAAAAGAAGACAAAATATTTAAAAATTAAAAAACGTCTTTCTTCATTTCTAAAATTCTTCCATTTTCTTGTCTAAAATTCTCACATTTTTGAAGAATTGGCAAATTTTGACAAAACAAAACAGCTGGATTGATTCAAAATGATTTCCTCAGACAAAACCATGCGCTAGAATTTTCAGGAAAATTTGTTCCAAAGCATTAGTTCTTGAGGCTCTAATTTTCTTAACTGAAATTCCTTTGCATGGCTGAGTAGAAGTCAAATTTTTACATTTCTGACATTCCGGGTTGTCTTAGAATCATTTTTTGAGCAAAACCCATATCTCAAAATTTTTCGTGAAAAGTTACTTCAGACGAGCTATTTTTAGCTTTCTAGAAAACTTGTCAGAATATAGCCGTGTTCTAAGTCACCAGGTTCGAATTCGAATTCGAGTTCGGCAACATTGAAATTCGACAAGGAAAAAATTCAAAAAGTATAAAATTCGAATGAAATTCGACAAGGAAAAAATTCGAAAAGTATAAAATTCGAATAAAATTCGACATATGTAATTTTCTTATTTTTTTTATAAATATAAGTAATATATCCATACACTTATCTAAATGGTTTAACATTGATAGATAAATTTGAACCATTACAAATCGATGACACATTTATAAAATATAAACCATAAAAAACATGTGAAATCACGATTGCAAAGATGTTCTTTTGTCAAAAAGGTACAATAACAGTAAAGACTTTAGAACTTCAAAAAATCTCCAAGTCATCAAGAGCACTTGGCTGAGATGCTAAATCATCATTTGTATCACTACTCAATTCATCATCAGCAAAGTTAGGCTCATCTGCAACTAGCATTGCTATGTCTTCAAGAATTTGTTGTGAGGAAGAGTCCTTTGCTGATTTGTTCATGAGCAATTTTAAATTGCTGCGAACATAGACAACTTTCCAGACAACAATTTATTCCTCTTTTTGGAATGGATGCGATCAAAGCAACTCCAGTTTCTCTCACAAGTTGATGAACTTACTCCCTGACTCAAAACTCGAATAGCAAACCTTTGTAGCTCAGGAGCTTGTGCTCCATAGGTCATCCACCATTTATGCCCAGGTACATGTGCCATGTCATATTTGGCTGCTTGCATTCCAAACAACCCTTCTCCACCCTTGTATACCCAAAATTGACTTCTGATTAGTGCTGAAATTGTGTGATTTGATTCATACGTTCCAACCGCTTCTAAAGGCCCTACCATAATTTGAGTGTCACCTTCTCTATCAATAGAGAATAACTTAGGCTCCAAAAAGCAAGCTGCTGCATGTAAAGGTGTGTGCATCATTTTCCATCTACAATCAACTGTCTCCCATATCTCCATATATTCTGCTTCTACATTGTTTAGTGCTTTTTGAATAGCTTCCTTACAACGGTCCATGCTTTCATAAAGCATGCCAAGGCAAGGAGTGTCACCATGAACCATACGAAGCACATCAACAATTGGTTCACATATAAGCAAAACCTTTGCTGCACTTTCCCAGAAATTGCTGTTTAGAATTATTTGCTCTATGTTCTTCCCCTTAGGACCTTTTGAAAGCATCGAGTGTTCCCACTCATTGGAACAAATAACTTACCTCAAAGCCGCTTTTTCTTCAACTTCTCTTTTCAAAGTGATATAAAATGAAGCAAATCTTGTTTCACAAGGCCTCAACAACTCCTTGGATGCATGTTGCCTATAAAGATTCAATGTGAGACGATGATTCCTTATGAAATTTGCAATTGCTCTCCCCCTGTGAATAGCTTCATGTACCCATGGGAATTTAGCCAAGTCATGAAGCAACAAATCGAGACAATGGGCTGCACATGGGCTCCAATATATTTGTGGGTACTTCTCTGCAATCAGCTTCCCAGCTCCCACACAATTTGCTGCACTATCAGTGATGCAGAAAAACTACAAACTCAACCACAAACCTTCATGGTTCTTCAAACAAAACTCTATTAGGAGAAGGTTAAATTGAACAAGCATCTTTGATTTACTTATCTTTTCAACTTATTCCACAAGGCAAAATATCAACAACCCAAGTAGTCTTGCTTTCAAATCTTTACCAGACCTTAGTACACTTTATTCACCTTTATTTTGACAGGAACAAAGCTAAAACACCTTCTTACAACATTGTTTCATCAGATTTCTCAATTGCTTGCACTAGAAGACCAAATTTGCTTGTAAGTACCAAAACACTAAATCGGGTGTATATTGCAAACCACATTGAATCTCTACAATATAAATACATTTTTGGAAACCCATTTCAGCCTTATTAAACATACTTCAACAGCAGGTACTGGTGGTTTGAAAATAATCAACATAAAATTGACTATCCCATTTCAATCATGGGCTCAATTAGTCCAAAATTACAAGGAAGGTCACCATAAAACAACTCCAAACCACTAAATAACCTGAAACAGTCCTAATTCATGTTGAAAAACTCAAGATTCAACAAACTTCAGGAAGAAAGAGGCCCCATAAAACGCTGATCCAACAAACCCTTGCTTTTTTGCTCAAAATTAGCTTAATGAGTGAGGGTTTCAAGGAAATATTCTCTCCAAACCTTCTTCCTCATTGAAATTTATTCAAAAACATTCTTTTTTTTGGTGTGCACCAACTGTATAAACCCACTCCCAACTGGTTTGCATGCTTTCACATCATTTTCTATCATGGAGCCATTCATTTTCATGAAGAAATCACTGTTTTTCTGTCAGGACAGCAGCTCTCACGTTGTAATCTCGCCTTTCCCTGCACAAATAAACACAAAGACAATCTAAATCATCCTATCTCACTATACTCCACCATTCTACAATTCCTACTTTGGTGGAGTAGAGAACATTTTCCTATTTGACTCTCAAAACCTTACTGCTTTTAAGCCCGTTTTGCAAAAATTTACAATAACCAGCACCAAACTCAAATGTAACCCCTCAAGCCTACTTATTTTGATGGTACACCTATTCCATTAAGAAATCACAACAAATTTATAACCCAAGAACTTCTGTGCAGTCCATACAGGACTGGTAATTGAACAAAAATCAGGAAAAACACCAAAACAAGGGACTTTATTTCCTAAAAATGAACAAGATTGCAAAAGATCTGCCTCTTCCTTTCTTTTTCAAATATTTTAAAGAAGTTTCCGAATTCATAACTACCTCCTCAACTACTTCCATCGGCCTATTCCTCTAACTACTCATCATATATTTTTTTGATTTTTCTTGCTTTTCCTTCAATTTTAGCAACTTTCCATAATCCAATATTTGCAAGATTTGTATTTTCATCCCTTTGACCACCTTGGACCTATTACATGGCTTGAATACATTCAAATTGGACTTTACATGGCCTTGACACATTATTTTAAACTTGAACACACAAATTTTACAAATTAGCCTTTTG
This sequence comes from Sequoiadendron giganteum, assembly GCA_007115665.2. Taxonomy (NCBI): domain Eukaryota; kingdom Viridiplantae; phylum Streptophyta; class Pinopsida; order Cupressales; family Cupressaceae; genus Sequoiadendron; species Sequoiadendron giganteum. The sequence continues at coordinate 581,111,389 of CM021103.1, forward strand.
AAGGCATTTAAAAAAAATCAAGGTGCTCTTGCACCAATCAGTTACCACTTGAACCACATTTTCCACCCCTACTTCAAGAATGACTTCCTCTAATATTTGAAAAATGTACTCGAAAGTTTTCTTGTGGTTCATGGTGTCAATCACTTTCAAGAACACAACACCCTCAAGACAAGACACCAAAATATTAATCAATGGCCTTTGACATATATCCAACCATCCATCACTCAATATAGTGCAACCTGTTTTCCTCTAGGAGGCTTTGACAATAGCTAATTTCTCAATCACTCTATCTTTTGACCTCCGTAGAAGAGTTGTCCTGATAGCCTCTGAACCTGGGGGGGTGTACCCTTTGCCAAACTCTGCAATTTTGTGAACTGCATTACGAAAATGTGGGTTTCTCGCAACATTGAATGGAATAGCATTTGTGTAAAAACAAATCAGCTACTGCATCATCCACCTCTTGTTTCTCTACTGGTTTCCAAAAGCTATTCAATGTTCTTTGCTCCTTTGATACCCTCACCGGTTTGGATTGAGAAGAAGAGGAAGACATAACAGATGTGAATCTAGATACATCTTCTTCAATTCTCTGTTTCTTTTGTGCCATCTTCATTTTTCCTACAATTGAATTGGACTGCTCTTTCTCTAAAACAATTCTCATTTCTGGAGTAACTTGAGGACATGCTGAAACACCTCCTCCTGCACCATTTGTAATACCAAGTAAATGGTCCATTGCCCTTGTCAAACCCCCTGTAAAAGGTTTCTGACACTTGGTACATTTGAGATCAGTACCATTGCGAGTGACATATTTCCATGCCTCGGCTGTTGATTTCTAAGGAGCCATAATCTAACAATCTGCATGTTTCAAAGGCAAAATAATATTTATTATTTAATATTTAAAACATTCAGTAAATTTTATTTCAAAAGACATTAGAACATAATATACACATTTCTTATTTTCAACTTTAAAAACAAAATAAAAAATAAAAAAATCTATTTTTGTAAACATTAAAAAAATTAACATATTTATATTTTTAACTTTAAATACAAATAAAACTAAAAGCACTAAATTTTATTTTTAAAAACATAAATATAAAATATTTTAATTTTAAAAACAACATAAAACACCATATTTTACAACATAAAATAATAAATAGTGTAATTTTTTATTTTAATTTTTAGACATAGAATAATAGTTACTGTATTTTTTTAGTTTAAATTAAAAAAAAAGAATATTGAAATTAAGATAAGAGTAAATTTGCATTCATTAAATATTATTTGATTAATATAAATCTAATACAAATAAAATAATAAAATATTTGATCTTTCACATTTTATAAAATATTAAAAACTGCATGCAAGAAAACCTTATTTAAGTAAAATAATACAATACTAAAACTCTAAAACTTAAATTATACAATTTTAAAATAAATAAATATTTTTATTTATAACTTTAAAAATAAAATAAAATATATTCAACTTTGAACGCTAATATTTTATTTTTAAACAGTATGCTATATTTTATGTGTAAAACATAAGCTGATATTTTATTTTTAAAGCATACGGTTAAAAATATTAGCGTATACTTTAAAAATAAAATATTAATGTATGCTTTAAAAATAAAATTTTAGCATATGCTTTAAAAAAAATACAACTTTAAAAAAAAAAAAAACAAAACATGGCGTTGAAAATTAAATCCATACCTATTTATTTAAATTTGGGTAATTAATAATTTAGTTATTTCTTTCAAAGATTTATTTAAATTTGGGTGATTTAGTATTTCTTTCAACCCTAAAATTATAGCTTATTTTTTAAGCTATAGTTTTGAAAATAAAACTATATTTATTTAACCTGGGCGATTTATTATTTTTTAGCTGAAAACAAATCACGGGGGATGCCATGGACGCTGGCTGCAACGGAAAAACGAATCACAGGGAAGAATAAAGGCTTAAGAAAAACAAAAATGAATAGAAGACTGCAGGTTTCAAACAAAAAATATGCAGGTTTCAGACAAGAAAACAAAAAACGAAAATGAAGTAGATAAAAAATGCAATAACAAAGGTTTCTGGGAAAATGAAAAATGGTTGCAGCGCCTACCTTTTGTGCAAAAGTGATTGGCGAGGGAGATGCAAGGCTTCAGATAAAAAACGACTCAGAAGCTTCCTTCAAATGCTTTAGAAATTCCTTCAACAACTCTAGCCGACCTTCAAACACCTTCAAACAACTTTAGACCACGTTCAAAGAAGTCGCGCTTCAGAAAGATGTGATTTCTGCATGTCGCGCCTGGTTTTTATAAAAAAAAAATCACGAAAACCCTAAAAAAAAAGTGCTTTTTCAAAACTCGTATGTATTAAAATGAATTTAATCGAATTTTAGGGTTTTTTGAAACATTCTCCGAATTTCGAATTTCAAGCCAAAAATTCAGCGAATGCGGTGACTTAGGCCGTGTTCACAGTCAACAGGCGAATTTTTCAGAACGCAGTTCACTCAACTCGAATTCAAGACCAAGTCGGTCTGAACTCATGACTTCATCAGGACGGTTGATACAAATGGTCTTGACTCATGACTTCATCGGGACGGTTGATACAAATCTACATAAGGTGCTTCCAGAAGCAGTTTTGGATCCACTCAAAATCAGAGATTCGATAATCCAAAACATTCAGCAGTCCGGGTTACTTGAGGCAGCTTCCATACCTTTCTCAGTTCATTGCGTAGAATTCATAATGTCTTGTATTAAGCATTACAATTCTGTTGCACGGGAGATGCAGTCAGTAGATGGGCATGTTATTTGCAATCTCAAACCCTTGGATATCAAGAGAAGTCTGGGTATTCCTCAGCATCCAGATGGTCTGGTCATTTCTATGAGTCATAGTGAGCAAACATTCAATGCTGAATTGGATAAGTGTTAGAGTAAGATGACGAAAAGGTAGTTGAAACAGATAAAGACCAAGTTGCCAAACAATGTAGGTCGGGGTGAATACAAAGATGAGCATGCAATTCTGATTACACTGCTTTATTGTGTCTCGGGGCATGTAGATGCCAATAAATTTCACCCATGGATGTATTATATCATCAGTCGAATCATCTATGGGCAAGAGCATTATGACTGGGCATCCTTCATTAGTGATGCTATTCACGAGCAAATCACCGGTTTCCTAGTTGCGCACCAGTTTCATGTGTTCCTACCTAGTATACTCGATTGCCTACCAGGGTCAATTTAGAGGGTTGAACACGGTGGGTATACTTAGTGCACATAAAGTCTATCCTTACTATGATCAGCTTGAGTTCACGAAGGCTGAAAGACATTTCAAACGTGTGCAGGAGGCTTTCTTGACATATACAGTGAGAAACTTGGACCGGGAGTTGCACATTCGTATCTCAGCAGTTGCTAGAGAAGCAATGGAAGATTGGGCAGACTGGTTCATTTAGCTCCCTACATACACCTACATCCGTGTCTATCGATTCACAGGAAATCCAGCTATGTTACCACGCTATCCTTCGGATAAGACAGTGTTCATGGAGTTTCCAAGGTAGCTGTATGAGGTTCATAAACGTTTGCGCCACAAGCGTAAACATGTTGCCAACTTTCCTTTGCAGTTCGGGATATATTGGTGCAAGACAACAGTTGATGCTAAAGCTGCAAGGCAGGAGTTAGAGAATTGCAAACTCAAGTACCTGGTTGACACACGCACATATGATCCTTGGGGTCATTACGCAACACGCCTTGGTAGTCGCTCTTATCACAAACCTACAATGGAGGACTACTGGGTGAATTGCGAGGATGACTTTGAGGTACGCAGACGCAGCTACAATAGGTTCTCTCTTCTGCAGATATTTGTCTTCTTGGTAGAAGAGGTGGAAGGTTTGTCAGATGATGAGGGAGATGCACTTCCTCAGTGTTATAGAGATCAGGTTGATGGACAACGACTGCCGACAGTTGATTGGTACGCCAAAGAGTTCTCATCGGTGTAGGAGAGGTCGAGCAGGGTTATTCAAAATAGTATGCTTTATCTAGAAAGTAGAAGGACCAGGAGGGTAACTATGCCTAGAGAAGAGCTGCCACCAGTGGGAGTTTCATTACCTTCGTCAAAACCCAAGTAGAAGAAGAGGAGTAACCCTCCTAAGAAGAATCCGGTGCCTAATAACTCAAAGGGAAAGGCACCCATTGCTGTTTCACATGTAGAGCCTGTCAGAGAAGTTGTTCAGAGTTCACCGCAACCTGAGGTTCACCGCAACCTGAGGTTCAGCCACATATGTCGTCACTGACACTAGAGTAGCCTCCTGTTCCAATTCACATCGATTTGGACTTGGACTCACCACCTCGCAGTGACACCTCTATGCATTCACTTTCGTCAGAGCCTCCCATGACTAGTACATATCCTTCTAGTGGGATTAGTCGGGATTCGTCTTGGCTTGAGAGTCAGTTGGGAAGAAAGAGGAGACAACCATCTTATGTGCTTGATCATTCAGATTTCGATCATGCTTATCAAGATGCACTTGATAAGAGGATCAAGAAATAGGTGCACATTGAGAGGAATGCAGGTAAGGAGATCATCATTGAGATTGCCGCACCTCCAGAGGATAAGAGTCTGAACGAGATGGAAGCTCAGGACTTCGAAGTGATTATAGTCAACTTTGGTAAAAGTACTCGCTAGACGGAGATTGATCTCCTAGAGGTTGCTACAGATAGCGCAAGAGATAGAATGGTGAAAGATGGAGAAGATAAGTCAGCCCTCAAGGCTGAAATACAGCAGCTTCGCCAATACATTTCTAACCTTGTACACAGAACAAGAAACGTTGTCACCACACTCCCATCGATGCTAGAACCACCAGCAGAACAGGGTCAGCTTGATCACTTGGTTGCATATGGCAAGCGGTTAGATGAGTGGGGGGAGTTTGCTACTAGAGGCTGCCTTGTACTTTCAGAGTTATACCAGTTGCAGTACAATGCATGCGAGCTTCGTCTACAACTTCAGGATGAGGAGCGTGACTTGGCTATTAGTAGACCCAGGGATGAGATCCTGATTGCTAACCTGGGATTGTCATATGAATCAGTCACAGATGCAAAAGATAAAGAGGCTGTCTACACTTGGAGAACACAATTGATCTTCAAGGCTAAGATAGAAGAAACAATAGCATTAGAGTTGGTTGAGAGTAGAGAGCATGTCACCAGTGCACTCTGTTACGTGAGAAACTTTGTGTCTCAACTACCATGCCAGTATCAACGTGTGGGTGGTGACTATGATGAGCTTGCTGATGTTCAGTCAGAGCTCCAAGCACTCATGCACGGTATTTTTAGTGGTGAGACCATTGGCTGTAAGATGAATCAACTTACAGTCATGTCAGCATTGTTTGATGAGGCAACTAGGAGTAAAGACGAGTTTCAGTGTTAGATCACTGGTGGAGAAGACATGCTGCATAGGCATGGGATACTTTGTCGGAGCTTCAGTTCCCTAGAAGGTGACGTAGTCAACAACCTCGTGGATGGGTTGATTGCTTGAGATCAGGGCCAGTAGACTTCAGTTCCAGCCTTTCGGGATAGACTTCATGCACGACAGTTAACTTGACGCTTCTTTCTAAGTTAACTCGCTGTTTCACATCTCACACATGTCTATCTTGGAAGTATGGACATTCACTTGGAGTTTCTTTTCTAGGTTTTTACGTTAACTGATGGTAGTATTCCAGTTAACTTGCTTTCAATAAAGACGTGCATGCTTGCACATTGTCCACTTAGATTAGATGTTTCGGTTAACTGATGGTAGCTTGCCAGTTAACTGTATAGTTTGCTTTATAGGGTTTAGCAATAAAATCTTGCATGCATTGTAAGACTGTAGTTGACTCAAGGTGATTTTAGGGTTGCCTACACCTTTGATGTCTATAAATAAGAGCTTTCAGCTCATTTGTAAATAACTTTTGCACGAGAGAGTAATATATGTTGTGCCTACCTTGCTTGTAATATTGCCTATTTTGTATCTGTTCACGAGTATTTATTATGATAATGAATTGTTATGCCACTTGGGTTTCATGCAATTATTATGGTTAATGCTTACCTTAGTTAAATATAGTGGCTAGTTTAATCGTAGATTGTACGCGTGTCTCACCTATGCAATTTATTGTCCTAGTTGGCTATCCTTTATGTTTTGTTATCAATAAGCCTATTCAAATTGAGCAAATTGTTGTGCCACCTTGCCTTCATGTTGAGAGTTTGTACCTAAAGCTTATCGTGTGATGTGTGTGATAATAAACCTATTAAGTCAAGCAAATTGTTGTGCCACCTTGCCTTCATGTTGTGAGTCTGTACTCAGTTTATCGTGTAAAACCATTCCCGCTCCTTTTCCTCATGCTCTATTTTTTGAGGAAATTGGATAGATTAAAGTATTTAGTTTTAGTTGTAGTTAAGACCTGCGAAACCAGAGAAAACCCTTAGCTGCAACGTCCTTGGTTTCCTTAACCTTGTGCCTCTTCCAGTTGAGTCGAAAAAGATAGGTTTAGATTACTTTACTTTTAGAACATATACCAGCAAAAGAGGGAGCTTCCCTTCCTAATTTGAAAAGCACTCGTCACCTAGTGTGCATAGCTGTCAGTACAAACTTACACTCCAGAGGTGTTAGTTATTACGCCAATAGACTATTAGAAAATATTAATTTTGGCAGGATTGGAAGAGAATGTGCTATATGAATAGTGTAAGAAAGGACTGGCTGATAGTGTAGGGAGGATAATGTAATGGAAAGCATTCTGGCTGCAACATTGTATGGCCTAAGGAGCTGATAAAATGTTGTACAATTAATGTGGTCCATTAGTGGTGGTTTCCTAGATTTCTGGATTTGAGGTTGTGTTAACCACAAATTTGTCTGCCTATGAGTGTCTGAATTGGATGTGGGTTTGTAGTTTATAACAACCCAATCTTTTACTACATGTATGACAATCACCTTCAGCTACATAACACATTCTGATAATTTGCATTTCATGAGCAGTTTTAGACATGGGAAGTACCATATGATCATCAAGAGAAACCATTTGATCATTTTAACTTCCTGACATGCAAGTAAACTGTAACTGCTATACCAACATCAACAAGAATTGAAGCTAATCCTTATTAGAAAATTCTTAATTTTCATCTTCTAGGAATGCTCTCTCAATTTAATATCTTGGCTACCTATTAAGCCATAGTATGTACAGTATACCGGGGATTCCTCCTTTAATCAAGTTTTACAAATGCATAAGCATGAACTCCTTTGGGTTTAAGATATCAAATTGGTTTTGTAATAGATTCTAATGACACACTGAACGAGTCAACAGGCAAAAAATTATTTCAAAATCACAAACACTTGTTCCTAATAAAATGAATTATTCAACAAATACCTCTTAGAGATTTAGAATCAAATGAATGTGCAAGGCCAGGTGGACCAATTTTAGTTATTTATTCTGAAGAAGGATCTTTCACAAAGATAACTGCCATTGTTGGCCAAAAGAACACCAAGGGTCCTACGTGATGATTAACTACAACCATGTATAAGGAAAATGTCAATGTCAATGTTAATGGGATCAGGTAAATTTCTGTCTGACATTGATGGGATTGCAAATGGAGCATTTATGATATTGTGCATGGTGATAGATAGGTATAAAATGCCTGGGATCTAATAATCATCTGAATCCTAAATATCAATAGTTAATAATTCTAAAAATAGTAATCTTTAGGCTTATAGTAATTATTATAATTTGTAATAATAATATGAATATGAAAGATAATGACTGTCTTAAAGAGACTTAAACATCAATTACTTGATGGAGATGTTTTTGGCAACCTTCTAATTTCATATATTGTGACTATTTAATAATATATCACTGAAAAGGGGTCTAGAGAGTAGAACTGAGATTCATACTTTTACTATTTGGTAAGGTGGATTGAACACAGCAATGAACGGTTATATGTTTTGAAAATGAATATGTGTGGAAATAATCTAAAAAATGTATTAAGATTAGGTTACTATATAAGAACCCGATATTACTGAGTCACAATTTTATATTTTGAGTTAATGCTTAAGAAATATTGCATCGATTCTATGTGCACTATTACATATTCAATTTTAAAATTTTGTTAAAAATGAACATTCCTTCACAGTATCAACCATCTTATTTACACATTTGTGCTTCATTTATATGTGTCTTCTAGTTACGGTTGTCTCTATTCATGGCATTGCCTTAAATCCAAATAAGGGTTTTCTGTCTTGTGTATGTCTGGTGAAATTTTCTTCTTTATAACTGTATTCTATTTAGGTCTTACTTTCTTTTATGTTCACTGATAACAATGCTTTAAAATATGCAGTGCTTCCCCACACCTTAATATCAACTTGCAAATGAATTATTGGCCAGCTCTCAGCTGCAATCTTGCTGAATGCCAGGAACCACTTTTTGACTTAATTTCCAACCTTTCTATCAATGGTCGCAAGACATCACAAGTGAGTCCCATTTCAGCAATAAGTTTTATACCATTTTGAATGTCTCAAGTTGGGTGTTTGTAACAATTATTGTTCATATTGTGCTGAAATGAAATTATAATACATACAATTTCCTTTATAGTAAGACTCTATTTTGGGTTATAAATGAGTATTAGGTGAAAGTTTTGGTCTAATATGCTATTAATTTTTATACCTTTTGACTTTGTATAGTGCTAAAGGCTGCTAGATTCACATTACTTTGATCTTGGTGAAGAAATTATGTCAAATGTGTAATTCTTCATATTGAGAACTATTCTTGTTGTGTTTTGAGTTTCAAGATGAGCAATCTCAGCGCAGTGCTATGTAAAAAAGAGAAACCTTGAGAACAACTTCAAATTCTTTGCATATTTAAGACATGGGAAATAATGGGAAACAGATTAGAGCTTGAATGGATATCAAATGCAATAGAAGTGAAATCAATGATGAATTAATTGTTGACCTTACAACAGTGGCTCCTATTTTTATCATAGATTTCTACAAGAATTTCTGATTATGATTACAGCTAATAATTAAGGTGTGCAACTGAATTCATGAGCGCACATTCTCTGACACAACTTATTAGGAAAGATTAAGTCTAGCAATAACATCAATGTCTTCAAAATAGTGAAGTTTTTGAAGGTGAAATGACATTGTAGCTTCATGTTTTAACTCACTGAGCTATTTAGAGATGTGATTCCAGATGATTTTGTGAAGATAACAAGTAGGTTGGTCAATCCTTTGGTATCAACATACAAAGACTCGCGATTCAGTAAAAAGTCAAAGGACTCTTAAAATAAATATCCTTAGTTTTTTGAATTGCAGAGGCCTTTTCAATTCAGTTTTCTTGATTTTTGTTTTGTTTGTATTGATAGCTGTTGATCCCACCACACTATTGGCTATGCCACCTCTTATTGACTTAGCTGCGCACACAAAAACCTTTTTATAGAGAACTTCACCATATACGTATATGAATAGAAAACACTTACATGCATGAACCTACAGGGTATGTTATTTATTCAAGTAGTATAGAAGCAAATACTTTTGAAAATACCATCATATGATCATTCAATAATGTCAATACAGGAGGTCATTTGACATATTTATACTTTCTATAACATTTCTATTGCACAAGACTGCATAGATTATTTCTATCCCATAAAATCCTGGTCTGGTTGAATAGGGCATGAGAAATAGCAGGTAGTATTATTATGTCAAATTGTATAAACTGGTAAATAGGTAGTGCCTTCTCTTTTATAAAGGTGTCTTTAGTTATTGGTGAATGATACTGTGTGGATTAGAGACATTTGTGTACTCTATGAGTATAGGGGCCATGTCTTTTGATATATGCACGTTAATACTTTGAGATGGCAGTTTAGATGAGTCTTGTGGATTTGGCTGTCCATGTTTGGTACTTATTGTAAGGTAGGGGTGGGTTAATTATTCATACTGTAAGTTATAATGTAGTTGAAAATCACTGGATCCAAGTTCCAGGTAATTTGAGTATCATGGTTTGTTTATCTGCTTTGTACTTGGATTTTTATGCTTAAAGATTAGGTTTAATTGGTTGAGGATGTATCTTTAGAGTGTTATTAATCCATCACTCAGCATTGATGATTTATGGTTTGTAGGAGGGGATACACTGGTCCTAGGATTCTCTGTATTATAATAAGTTCAAATTTCCTTCTGCGAATGGTGTCTAAGGGCACTCCTTAAGGATTATTATCATGGATATGCTGTTTTAGGGACCTTTTTGTGTGCTTGTTCATATTTTGTCTAAAGTTCTAAGCTGGTCAAGAGTTCGGTTGAGGATAATTCCTTTTAGAATGGTTAGTGTGGATGCATTCTCTTTGGGCTTGGGTTTGTTGTTATCTTCAAGTTGTTTAATATGATAGTTTTTGTTATTTATTCTGGGGGTTCAAATTTCTAAGTCCACGTGTTTTCTTTCTGCAGTGAATGTATATAAGATTATTTATGATATTTCTCTGAATTCATAGAACTTTGGTTGCTTTCATCCAATACCATCTATGAATAGTGGGAAGTTTTCTTTTAACATTGTTGTGAATAGTTGATGGCTGGTTTCATCATGCTATAGTTCTTCTTTGATGAAAACTCACGAGTTCTAATCTCTTTAAACTTTTACACCTCTGTATTAAGAATTTAATGAGACAAAGTTTCCTCAAGAAATGGTGACATACATACAACCTATGCATTTACCATTCATACATGGGCTGCATATATACTCAAAATAAATCTGAGTTACACTTCTTATTTCTGCCCTTTACTTACTTTTCAATCTGCTCTTATTCTTATAATAATCATTAATTGTGTTATCACAATTCTCGTTACTTAAATATCCCGTCGCACCTCTTTATGAAATGATGCATCGCATTTGAAAGAACATAACCTTGGTAGAACTGATCACTGCCTTTTCATATATTTAATTGCTCCCCTTTCAACATATTAATCACTACCTTTATTGTTGCCACTTATCAATGTTGCTCCTTAATTTTTGCTTCCTTCTTAATCATCCTTTTAAATGAAATATAATTGCTGTTCTTTAACATCAATTTTAATTACTACATATCATAAACTCCTTAATAAGTAATTGCTGCACTTGTTAATTCATCACTACCTCCATAATCATCTTGGATGGTTTCATAACATTATATATGCTTTTACTTGGGCGACTAAAGGTGGTCGGCCAAAATAATATTTAAATTTAATTTTTGTTTTAAATGTGTCGCCAAAACAATGAAGGTCGGCCAAGATAGATATGAGAAGATTTAAATTTAAATCTTGGCACCGATAGTATGTCTTATTTTCAAGCTCTCCATATTTTAACATTAGACTTAGCCTTTTTTTGAAATCACATGAAATTCTGCCCAAGGGGTCATACACCTTTTGAAGCATAAAAGCTTTGAAAAATCAGAAATAAACCTCCTTCCTAGGTGTCACATAAAATAAAGCACTGGCCCCTTTTTTAAAATCAACGTTACTTGACTAGGCCAAGGGGGCCTCTTATGAACCCATGCCCTCCTCACTTAAGTTAATTAGCAACATTATAAAACTTAAGTGGCAATAAATCAAATATTAATCCGACCACCAAGAGAACTCATCACTGTCAAAAATAGAAAGCTCTACATTGAACTACTAGATGAATGAAGCCAATACCAGGTACTAAAAATAACACTTGCTAAAAATAGTGAGTCAAATCACCAAATTGCCCCAAATGGAGCTCGATTGGAACTTACTAAAAATAGGCTCTAATAAAAATAGTTGTTTTTGTTAGAAAGGACCCAAAAAAAACCCACAAAACTCATCATAGGGTGTCGAGTCCCCTAACCAAATCCGCTTAGCCTAAGGGAATTGGAATAGGTTAATGGAAACTTAGGCTGACTATGAGCAAGAAGGGGACAATACACATGCCTTGTACTTGTTCAAGAACTACATTCGATTTAGGATTGTCATATACATGAAGGTTCAGAAGGTCTGCAAGGAGTACAATAGCAGTGCATGAATGCTTTAGACATATATAGTGTAGCATTCCATGCATGTTAAATAGGTATCAGACAAACTAATACATGCTTTGAGAGAAGTCGTGCTCTAGTCTTGTAGGCTTATCTTAATCCCTCTGGAAGCAAGCCTCGTATATTTTCTCTTTAACGATCCAAATTGATTTCAACAACTATTGCCCCATTGAAAGGGAATGTTCCTCATGCTTTGATTTTCCATTAAAACTTGTACCTATAATCTCTCAAATTCTCAACTCAAAGTCCATCAATGTTTTTAACTCCATCAACCACTTATTCACAAAATCTAGGAAAATTTACTTGAATAATAATAGCTAAAATTGTGGATCAAATAGTTGTTTTCTTCTTTTGTACTAGTAGGTCTTTATTATGTAATGAAAAAATATTTAACATTCCCTTTACTCTTTTACAAATCTGCTAAAATAGTTATCAATGAGAACATTTCAATATGATTTATGGTCTTTTAAGATATAAGATTTTGTTTCAAAAGTATTTTCTATTACTGTATCTTGAGCTATTTGATTCAAAACCTATTAAGTTGAACTTTGCAATTGCTTCCTTTGTCATATAATTTCCCTTTCACATTCTTCATATGGTTCTCTGACATTGTTCTAGAAATTGCAAGTACTATTAAATCAGAAATATGAACTAGTTGATTCCCATTTTGTAATTTATGATGTTATCTCAGCAAAAGAAAATCGTCTTTTTAATGACTTTCTTGAGCCTAAGGATTTTGAGATCCTAGAAACCAACTTGGATATCTTGAGGTTGAATGACTTAGGAGAAGCTTTGAACCAGAGCTTCATTATTAGGACTTTCAGCCCTCTAGGATAGCTCTATTTGTAGTAGCAAGAGTCATTGGTTACGTATGATTTTTTGGAACTTTTTACTTGCTTTATAGGTTGACTTTGTACAAACTATATTTTAATTGAAATTTTATCAACTGTAGCCATGTAGTTATTATTGTAATTGAAATTTTATCAACTGCAATGCAATGTAATCAGCGATATGAATATAAACAACAAAATCCTATTTTCTACAAGTCATGTGTTAAACACTCTATTTTATTTTCTCTCTATATCTCTATGATATGGAAATGCCCTTAAATTTTAAAAAAGTAGTTTTTGTATCTTTTTCTAAAAAAATGTACATTTTTTCTTATGTCCAATTTTTTCTGATTTTTTCCCGTTTTTTTCCCGATTATTTCAAAAAATCTTATACTTTGGATTTGCCGATTTTTTCCCCAAATGATTTTTTCTGCTATGCCAATTATTATGTTTCGATAATATTGGTTATTTGACAATGAATTAACTTTTTGTCGGCTTTGGGTAGTTATAAGCGTTGGTCGGTTGTTGGTTGTGTTCCCTTTGGCAACTGTTAGGTCTTTTAAATAGATTATGTATCGTCAAGGAAAGTAGTATGATCTAGTTTGATTGACTTTGATCCTTGGTTGACCATCTTTGGCCCTCTTTTGTAATAATTTATTGTATGAATAAACATATATTTTACTCCTGTATCTTAATATGCATTGTTATCTCTATTAATTCATGTATTTATTTTATCAGATAGAGCAGTAAATAGTGTATGCCTTTGTGTAAATAACTATTGAATGAGTATATGAAGATGTGTGTAAGTAATCTTATGAGTGAATGCATATATCTATTGTAAGAATGCATTGAGATGAACCTATATTGATATGCAAGGATGTTGATTTGCCCATATATTCCTACGAGTGTATGTAAATAGCTAAGAATGAATAAGAGCTTATAAAAAAATTACAATGTGAGAATAAATGAGAATATAAGAATGTATTTATGTTCTTTTATTTGGATATGTTTTCTAATATATAATTTTTATATATTTTTATAAACCTATTTGTAGATAAAAAATTGTTTATATAAGGATGTGATTATATTTTCATAACTTGGGAACCCAGGTGCATTTGCATTTTTATGTTTATGCATGAATAATTATATACTTACATGAATACCTTTTAAAGAAATAAAATCTACATGTGTATGCCTATATAATCAATGTTCCAGGGGGTTTCGAGAACGGGGATGGCAGGGGACGTGTGGATGGGGGGTCTAAGTTTGGGGGTGGCGAGGGGGGGAGGAGCAGTGCAGTGAAATACATATAGTACTTGAAAAATTAGTTATAAAAAGATGTATAACTGTAGAAGCCTAAGGAATAAGTGAAGTTTAAAGTTTAAACACATTGCAATGATTTTGTTGAGAACATTGAAAATCAAAATGAAAATATACTTTAACTTAATAGACATTGGAACGAGAACTCGATGTTTCATAATTTAAATTTCATAATCATGATTCATAATTACAATCAACAATGTTTAAAGTTCAAACTTCAAAAACAAAATACTAAATAGTAAATGGCTAATGGTTTGATGCCTCTAATGATCTAATCATCCCCGCATCTCATAAACAAAATAAAATTATAAAAATGATACTATACTAACTTCTAAGTCTTTGACTTTTTACTGTTTAGGGTAACAAATAATAAATTTAACTTAGAACTTTTATGATTTAATAGTTTTCACTATTGTTTTTTAAATTAAAAAAAAACCATTATTTTTATGCATTTTTGTGGAGGATGCCCAGGAGTTTCCTCGGAGTCTTGGAGATACCTGAAATTCCCCTTTTGGGAGAAAAATTCAGGGGATAGCGAAGAAATGGGGGAGGGGGGGGGACGTTTCCCAGGCATCCCCACGTCTCGGAAACATCTCCGTCCCGGGTTCGTCTAGAATTTCGAGGGGACACGTCCTCGTGGAACACTGTAATATAATAGATGCATTTAATACCATAATTGAGGAAATATATTTGTATGAAAACAAAGATAAATGGTAGAAACGATCTTATAAATGGATGCATAAGACTATGAATGCATGGATATAAAATAGGAGAATAAGAATAAAAGGCATATATACTAGAGTAGGAATGCAAAAGTCTATGAGTGCTTGAAAGAGATTAAATAAGAGCATAAAAGTGAATATAGAACTGTACATGTGTTCTTTTTTATTTTATTGTCATGGGGGATGCTTGGAAGTTCATGGGATAGATGGGAGACTCCTTGGAGTCCCCTGGACGTCTCGAGGACATCCTAGAGTCTGCAAGCCATCCCCAAACCAAGTGATGTCTTGGAAATGTCCCCTCCTTGAGGAGGACATCTTGTAGTCCTTGGATCTTGAGCAGTAGTGATTGATGATGGGGGGAAATCCCCTCGAATTCCCCACGTCTCAAAGATGTCCCTATCTTGGAAACGTGGGGATTTTGGGGGGGACATGTCTTGGTGGAAGATTGGTATGGGTCAAATAAAAATAATATGAACCCATTCGACACATTATTGATAGATAGGAGATGGAATTGACAACTCCATTAACATATTCATGTTGTTTCCTACTTGAACCCAAATATATTCTTCACTTGTTCATTTGCAGTAGACACAAGGAGATGAAATTGACAACTCCATTGACATATTCATGTTGTTGCCTACTTGAACCCAAAGATATTCTTCACTTGTTCATTTGGAGTAGATGAGGAGGTTATGGATGCCTCAACATGTGTATGGTAAGAGTGTAATGCCCCCTTTTCTAGGCAGTCAGTAGGAGTTGTGGTTAGTTTATCACCTTGGTTCCTGTAGACTAACATGGTGGTTAGGGGACCCCTTTGAGGGGGTTTATGGCTTGCCAGTCAACCAATTGTGCTTAATTGGTGTTTCCCCAACTCAATGTATTCCAGGGTTTTCGCAGTGTGCTTTCCAGAGCATTCTTTGGACACTTTGTTCACACTTACTATTTTTAGTAAGTCATAGGGTGGTCAACGACCTGGTCAATTGGCAATATTTCTATGTTGGGAATGCCAACAAATTACTACTATGGTTTAATCTCGACAATTATCATGGTCCAAAGCTTTAAGTTTAAATAACATTAATATTAAAGTTAAATTTAAAGTTTTAAGTGTTATTTTTATATTCCAATGACTTTATGATAAAGGCACTATAAAAGGGGATTTTAAAAGATTATTTTATATCATAAAGTTGGCTGCCCAACTTGAGGGAGATATAAGGTGATAAAAGCAAATTAAATAAATTAAATTAAAAAGCCAACTTGAGCGTGGGAAATTGGAGGGAGTATAAAAAGCACTTAGTGTGCTTTTTGCTGGTTGGACTGAGGTCTTGGCTTTGTGAGGACGAAAATCCTCATGAGGAACTTCAATTGTAGGATTGGAAGACATCCCAAGGTTGAATGTTGATAGCTCCATTCAGGGGTTATGCATTGCATGTTCACAATTTCAAAGAAAGCTTCAATTCAGGGTTGGAAGGTTTTATCAGGAACTTGCAGATATATTGATCATAATTTCAGAGTTGAGGTATTCACAAAGGCTTATGATAAATTTCAGAATATAAAGATTTGAGGTTATTTGTAGGAGAAAGTCTCAAATAGTATTCATCTAATAATTTGATTAAGTTGCACATGGCATTGGAGGTATTTTGAATATTTAAAGGGATCGCCCATATTAATTATACTAGCTGCACCACTCTTAGTGAGCCGTGACACTACATCTAGTCTACCACCGCTCATATTATGAGCTCTGCAAGTTGCATGGTAAATGATACTGGTTTGCAGGATTAAAGGAAGTCCACGCTCAGCTGTGTTGTCCCTAATTTTTGACTTGTTAAAAATTGGGATAACCAATGAAAATTTTGTTTAAATTTGAAGGTTTTCTTCTCTATGGCACGTACTTCGAGGTGCAAAGATTAGCAAATCTCAATTTTTAAGTCTATAGTCCTTTGGGTTATCACTTTTTACTCATTCTCGCCTGTTTACGTGAAATTCTGAGTCATTTTTAGTGTGTTTTTGATCCAATTCGGGTTTTTTTGACATCCTTGGAAGTAGGAGTTTTTGAACTTAATTGCAAGTTACTTTAAAAATGTCTTTAATAGGAACTTTTTGAGATACTTGCAATTATAGGAACTTTTTAAGTTCATTACAAGTCATTTTTCATAAAATACTTGTAATTGTTTGAAAAAGGTCCGATTTCCTTTAAGTCACTTGTAATTGTTTGAAAAAGGTCCGATTTCCTTTAAAATACTTGTAATTGTTTGGAAAAGGTCCGATTTCCTTTAAGTCACTTGTAATTGTTTGAAAAAGGTCCGATTTCCTTTAAAAGTCACTTGCAATAGCATTTCAAAACCCCGATTTGCTTATAAAGTGTTTTTAAATGTCTGATTTTATTTTAAGTGACTTGCATTTGTCTTTGAAAGACCCGATTTACTTGCAAAGAATTTCAAAAACCCCGATTTCATGTTGAGTAACTTGCTAAAGGCGTGTAAAAGTCCGACGTCATTCATCATTGAAGCAGTTTGATTCCTATTTCGCCTCTTTTCCTTTGAGGATCTCATAAATTCGTTTGCTTAAAGATCGGGCTTTCAACTGCAAATATCCTGGCCTTTGTCATTTTCTGAGTTTGCAATCGCGCCTAGGGTTTCTTCTTCTTGTTTGTCTGCAATTTTTGTTTCAGGTATGTTTCTTCTTCTTTTCTTTGTCCTTCTTTATTTTATATTCTTGTAAGTTGTTTCTTTGTGTGCGTTTTGTTCACCAAATGACTTTGCTGAAAATGTTTTCACCAAAACACGTTTCTCTTTTCCACGCCTTCATGCTATTCACCAACGTCATTGTCTTTCCATACGCATTTACGCATCTTTTCGCAAAAGTGTTTCTTCCTCATTTTCGCCATTCCATTCATGAACATATCTAATGCATGATAACGCATTTCTCATTCCATATAACTACATTCATTCCACTTCATATGTTATCATCTTCCTTTCAGCTGGAAATGCATTTTTTGTTCTTTATTTGGAAAACGTTTTTCTTCATATTTCATATGCCTCCATTTGCCTCATACCCAAATGCGTTTTGCTCATGGCGTCCATTTTCTTCACTTCATCCCATTTACCATTTTTGAAAATAGAAAGAAACAAAAAAGAAAAGAAAAATGATAAATGTTAGTGAAGCAAAGTAATTTGGGTTTTTATTCACCCATTGCAAGTCGGAGATTTTAATCAAATACTCAAGTTCAAAAAGTAGTGTTCTTTTACTTGCAATGTCTCTCTAAAATCCCGACATTCACTTTCCACTTGCAGTCGGCCTTCAAAATCCCAAAATACTCTTAAAGTGCCTTAAAAACGGACTTTTTATCCTTGACTTTAAATACAATTTAAAAAGTTGTGACTTACACTTTGTAAAGTTGTAGTCTAGCTTTTTCATTTGTCATAAAAGCATATGTCCTTTTCACTCGCAATCAGCCTCCAAAAACCTGAAATGAGTTATAATGCTCATTTTTTGACCTCAAACAACCAACATACCATTCTGAGTTTGAGCCTTCGCTATGTCTACGCTTGTAAACGTTGATGACGTCTTGACCTTATGGAACTTTCATCGCAGTCTTGTAGATTCTTGTTCAATGACGGAGGAACCTTCTTCTCCACCGAACAAAAAGATGTAGTACAAATATGACAAATACCAAAATGAGATTTCACCTTCTCATGTTGTCTCAAACATTGAAGAAATCAGGGACACGGAGATTGGGCATGTTGATATGTCCGAGTTTTTGGGGAGAGCTGAGAAATCAATTTCTCATCATATGCAGTTGATGTTTAAAAGTCATATTCATTTGGTTGCTTCCTTTCCTGTTGCTGTCCTAGAACCAGAGTTCATCCTTGCGTGCGCGGCTCATTTTGACAGAGAATCCAGAACCATTAAAGATGATGATGGGAATGTAGTCATACGGCTCGATCCAGAAACCATTCATAGGGTTTTCAAAGTTCTGGATTCATCCATATATTCACATATCTCAGTGAAGAGTGCTCTAGATCATTGTGAGCAAAAGAAAGATGATTGTAAACAGCACATCAATACCAAATGGCTTCTCAAGCGTCGAGCTGGTGTGTCTCGATGGGCTAAGCTGTATCGATCTGACTTCAAAGAAGAAATTAATGATACTATCACTCTCTTGAGCAGAATCATGGGGTTGAAATTCTCTAATGTCTTTGAGAAGTGGATGTACAAATTCATAGTGGTGATTAGAAAGGCACAACACCCAATCTTCTGGGGTGAAATAATCAGTGATAGCTTATGTGAGCAGCTTGCACAAGTTCCTACCACGCTCACTTTCTATATGAATTCCTATCTAGTTTATATAGCAGCTTCATTGAGACAGTTTCCAGGTCTTTCTACCGTCGGAGATAGATCCCTAGTCCCAGTTTGGGAATACTATGATCAGCTGCCTTTGATTCCTAGCAGGATTCATCACAGAAGATTTCAAGATGTGTTCCTTGGCTATTTCATGTGCCTTTTTGACAAGAACTTGCAGAACAACAGAGTATCAAATGTTGCTTGGAAAAAAGTCAATGAATTTGGTTGCCTTTTTCTTCAGTTTCCTACTTTTACCTACATGAGGGTTGGCTGTTTTGAAGATCAGCCATACATGTTGCCGAGGTATCCAACTGATAAGATCATTTTAATGGAGCTAGCAAGACAGTTGATGACGGTGCATGCACGACAAGCTTTGCAACATAAAACTGGAGTGAGTATCTCATCTCATAAACCATTACAGATTGGGAGATAGTCCTTGACAAGTACTCCAAAGGCAAAAGCTATGCAAACTGAGATTCAGGAGGTTAAGATGAAAAGATTCAAAGCTAGAGCAGATTTTGATTACAGAGGCATGAAGGACAAGATAAAGAGGGCCTTCACTCATGTGCATCGCCTTGAAGATATTTGGGCAGATCTCCGAACAGAGAAGGATATCTATAAAATGGACTATTGCAAGCTTACAGTTGAGCAGGTTATTGATTTTAATCTAACCTTGATTCCAGAAGGAGTAATTGATGATGGGCTGATTTTAGATCCAGAATATGAAGAACAAAGAGTTGTTGATGCTTCTATTCCAGCAATACAATGGTCTAATAAAGAATCAGTTTCTATCTTCAATAGATTTCAGTCAATCTTGGCAAATACTAACTCTTGGCTCAAGAGTATAGGTGTCAAGACTATAAAAATCAGGGTTAATAATGAAGTTGATTCAGCTGGACCTGTTGGATTGAAATCAGAAGTCAGGGATAAATCCAAGGAAGGTGCTTCTTCTTCAGGAACGAGGATCAAGCTAAGAGTCAACTGTGCCATAGAACAACCTCTGGAGGAACCAACATTAAAAGGGAAGGAGGTTAGAGAGATGCAGATCCAAGTCATCGATCAGCAGGAAAAAGAAGTTCCTCAGTCTCCTATTACTCTAAGTATAATGTCCCCTCAGATTGATGCTGCACCTGTATCAGTGATGTCTCCGTTGTCTCAATTTGATAGTGATATTGATTCCTTTTCAACGGTTTATGTTCCTCCTATTGAAGCTGCTCCTCATACATCAACTTCATGAATGGTGACTGCTTCTATAGAAAACACGCATGATAATCTGGAGAATGTTTTTGATGCTAATCCAATGTATCCAAACACATCACAGATAACACTTCCAGAAATTGATACATCTGCTGCAAGCTTTGATTGTTTCATGGCTAATGTTGATCACAATGCGCCATCCAGCCAAGCTTTTGTTGCGATTCAAACTGAGACATCTCCAAGAGTGACAACCGTGACTCAAAATGAATCTGTTGCTGTTTCAAATACCGACACATTGGATCTTCCTCCATGGTTGAGTTCAGTCACTCTAAAGAGAAAGAAACAGGCAATCTCTCCAGATGTATTTGATTTCCAGCAATTGAAGAGTTCAAAGCCAAAAGCTGCAAAGAAAGCTAAGACCGTCTCACGAGTAGTTGTGGACAGCAACAAAATGAAATATGCAGAGATAGTTGAACCCCTTGCAAACAAGTCACCAGAAGAAATGCAAGTTTCTGATTATAAATTCACAAGGGTGGATTTAGGCAAGCAGACACATGCTGGTATGATGCAAGACGCTCAAAATTCAGTATCTGTTCTAACACATAGTTACAATGAGCTTCTGGCAAAGAAAGAAAAGCTGAAAGAGGAGAATTCACAGCTTATCTCAGTTATTTAGAAGATTGCCAATTCTTCAGAGCAAGTTAATCCTTTAACTTCTTTCACTTCTGAAGAATCAGTCAAGCAATTGGAGAAAATTGCGCAAAAAGCCAAAGCAGTTGATTCTTGGGTAACGCAATTGATTGATCAAAGCATACCAGTGATTGAAAAGACATTATAGGTTTTGAATAATGTCAGAATAGCAAAGATAAAGCTGAATCAGACTTTGGAAGTTTTTAAGCAAAGTTTGGATCCGCTTGAAAAAGATTTGAAGATTTGGCATGAGATAGATCAGATCAAGTTACAGATTCTATGCAGCAATTCAATTCTACCAAGTAGAGAAAAATACATAGAATTTGAAGAACTCATGACAAATAAAACATTGGTTATTCAAGATCTCATCAAAGATGTCCAAGCTACTCTAGAAATGAGTGATGAAGTTCAGCAAGACATCCTTTCAAGCTTTGAGAAAATCCCTTGCAGAATTCTGAATCATGAAGGAGAATTACTTGCAGCTGATATGGTCACTACATAAATGGCAGCAAATCTTCATCAAGAGCTGGAATCAGAACAGTTTACCATGGATTCGATTCACAAGTTGGTCAACCATAGAATGATCCTTGATAAAATGCAATCTGTTTGTGAAGAACATAGACTAGCGACAATAGGATATTTTGATGTAATCTTGAAGACTGTGGCAGTTGCCAAGAACACACTAGGCCCCGCTCCAGCTGAGTTGCAAGAAATTATCAGCAGATTTCAATCTTTCAAAGCTAGGATTGATGTAGAATAAAATGTTTTATCTTTATGTATTTTGTTTTCGACAAATTACATGTAAAAACAAATTTTGTAATCGCAAGTGTTTCTTTCACTTGCAATTTTGTAAATTGTAATTACATGTAATCTAATTACAAGTCAAAATAGTTTAAGACTGTAATTTTGAATAAGTCAATTGCAAGTAGTTGGTGGTTGAGAGAATTTCTCAAATTAGTTGGGATCCTCCCACCATTTTCTCATGACCTCTCTCCTATAAATACTTGAGAGGGTCCTTTGTAAAGTTATCTTTTTGGCAAGCAAGAAAACTTTGCAGAATTTTGTACTCATAAAGACTTTGAGCTTTATAATTACAAGTTGTTCATTTTCAACTAATATCGAAGAGTTGCAGATTTCAGACTTTGTATTGAATTCTCACTTTGTGTCCATTGTGTTCTTATGTCATTTTGGGGCATTGCTTTGTGATCATTTGAAAATTGAGAAAGATTGCTAGAGAGAGCTTCAATTAATATATTTTCAGACTTTGTGCTGTCAATATTGAAGATTGAATTCATAGATTAGAATTTAAGAAGAATTACAAGTCTTTGTGCTCGTGACGATTCTCGTTCATAGTAGTTAAATAGATACATCATATTTTCAGTCTTTGTGCTGTCATACGTTGTATATTATCATTAAAGTTATCTTTTAAAAGGGTAGATAGGATTACAGATTTTCAAGACTTTGTGCTTGAGGTTGTTTTCCCGTCCCGAAGGAAGTGACGGAAGTCTTTGAGCTTTCAGGAAACTTCATTTCCTTTCTACTGATTTTATTTACAAGCAGCTGTTATAAAATTCATGTTACTTTTTTGCGAAGAGAGAAGAGTTTGATCTTTCCTGAAACAAGAGGAAAGATTATCGTTCCATCCATATTTGTTTTAGTTATTTAGATAGGGGGAGCCTTCCCTTAAATAGGAGAGCTTAACTCACACACTGTGTTGAAATGACCATTTTGCTAAACCTCTTAAGTTTACAAAATATTCAACCAACAAGCTGGAGGGTCAACGTGGAAAATCTTAAGTTGCATATAATATTTAAGGAAGCCACCACCTTGTTTGTATTTCTCTGTCCAACATTGTGAATGCTAAATAAAGCGCAACCTTTAATGGGAGCATCGAGCCTTAAAAGAGCCTCTATAACCCAGTGCATGAGTCCAAGGGAGGTAGACATGGAAAGTGGAAAGTCAAACAATTATTATCTTTGCCAATCGGGACCTTCCTACCTGTATGCTACGCTTGGGAGGAGTAATATTGGGTATTGTTGTGACCTTTTCACACATCACCCCATCCAAGATGTGGACCCCCTAATTTTTGCCCCATTCTGGTCTTTTGGCTTTGGTTCTATCTCTCTCTCAGGTCTTTTGTCTCTCTGGGGATGTCCCGTCATTTGACCTAGGTTGAAATGTTAGCTAAGCCTGCAAAATTAGGGTTTCTATCCTTCAAGCTTGTTTGAGGTCAAATGGAGTCATCGAGGTAAAATCTAAGTGCAGCAGTACAATCAGAAGGCTCAAGACAGGATCCCACTGAAATCTGACAACTTACTATTTTTAGTAAGTACCTAATATGGAGGCCTTTCCTCATGATTTCGGGATTCTAACTACTTAAGCGTATCTAGGCAACTTCAGGGTGCCTACACATGAAATTTGAACAGATTCAAACAACTGGCTATTTTTAGCAGTTCAGCCTTCAGAGGCCATTTTCAGGGTTTAAACATATGATTCTCTACTACGTGACTGGGGAATGGATCTGGGTTTTTCAAGACCTTCGCGATGGTATAACATGCAAATCAAGATGGTGACTTTCAACGATATAGCCTTCAGAGGCTATTTTTAGGGTTTGCATGCAGTAATTTTCAGTGCATGTCCGGATATTCCTTATGGGTTTTGCGAGAGCTTCGCAGTGGTGTGACATGCAAGCAGAATGGATCAGTTTCCAGGGACTTACTATTTTTAGCAAGTGCCCGCATGTTGACCAGTTTTATGGGTTTTTCTAGGTTTTTTGAGATCCCACGGGCACTGTGACATGCAAACTCATCCGACATTAGATTAACCACCTTTCGGACATTTGCTATAAATAGCAATTTCACTCTAGCAGCTACACAACACTTCAGTTCAACAAGTAGAACGACAGGCAGCAAAAATCAAGCCAAGTGGAAACAGTCTGGAGGACATGCAAGTCAGATTAGGGTTTCCAACACTATGCCTAAAAATAGATGGAATGGAATGCAAAGTTGTCAAAACGAAGCACACCACCAAGATCGACATCTTTCAGGCTGCCTACTGGCAAAATTTGAGCACGATCTGAATACTTACTATTTTTAGTAAGTCACCTCATGGCTAAAAATAACACGCTTGTGCCAGAGGCAAGTGTGAACAGGGCACTTAGGTCACCAAGATCGAGCGAGGCGAATTTAAGGACAAACAGAGTTGCAAAGATTGATCAATTTTAGGATTTGCTAAAAATAGCAAATGGCTAAAAATAGCGTGCCAGGCTGAGCAGAGAATATAAACAAGGTAGCAAAGTTAGTAGAAGCACAACCACGCCTGCCCTAGCTCAGAATTGGAAGGATGCATGGAAACCCTAATTTCTCCGAATTGGCTAAAAATAGAAGGCCAAGGTGTGGCTAGGGCGTTGGAAATTCATGGATAAAAACTAGCCTGAACAATCATGAAATACGCCCAAGAGGTGAAGAGGTTGGAAAATCTCTAGGTGTTAAAATTCCTCCTTCATATGTGAAAGGCGCTCACAAATTCCTTCCCACCACATGAAATGCGCCCAAGGCCTAGGAGAAAATTGATGAAAATTTGCTAAGTGTGAAATTTCCTTCACACTAGGTGAAATGCGCCCAAGGATTCCTTGAGCATGGGTCAAATGTGCCCTCAAGGTGAGAGTGAAGTAGCCTAGTCTATTTGCGCCCTCAAATTCCTTCATGCTAGGCTAAACACGCCCAAGGGAGGTGAGAAGTCTCAAGGGCGTGGAATTTCCTTCACCACCCCTCAAATGCGCCTAGGAATGGAAGTAGCCTATGTCATATGCGCCCCCAAGTTGGAGAAGGTAAGAGGAAATGCGCTAAGGCAAAGAAATTCCCTCACACATGGGGAAATGCACTCAAGGTGTCCCTCATGACACATGAAATGCACCCAAGGCAAAGGGGCGTGATTTTGAAAATTTACTAAGTATGAAATCTCCCCCACCTAGTGAAACACGCTCAAAGGTGTAATGAGATTCCCCCTTGCTAGGAGATATGCGCCCTTATTTGTGAAGTAAAGGATAAAATTTCCTAAGGCAAAATTGTTAAAACATGAGATGAAATGCGCCCTTCATGGGTGATTTAAAAATTAATTTGTCTAAGCCATACTACAAGGAAAAAATAAAAATACGCCTAAGGCAGAGATGAAGTTGGAAATTTTCAAGAACAAGTGTGAAGTGTGCCCAGAGCCAATAAAGATTTTTTTTTAGGAAAATCAGGAAAAGTGCCAACGCAGAGAAATTGAAGATTGTAGGTGTGGAAGACATCTAGAGTAAAAATGAATGAACCTTAGCAATTTTATTATTTTTTCAAAATAATAAAAATTAAATGTACCCCTTCATCCGAATACACATGAGAATGACGAGTTTTGAAGGGAGTTTTCTTCTGGGTATTGGACGTTTTCAATTCAAAGATGATTTGAACCTACTCCACGCCTCGCTCGTGTCATTTTGATAGAGAATTTTGCCCGATGCCTGTTTTGATAAATTCCTAAGGCAAATTCAAGAAATTTCTCTAAGGCAAATGAGGAGAATATGTCTTCACGAAATGTTTTTGCTTGAGGATCGAACTAGATGAATAGAGTAATTTTGCCGGAGAAAAAGATGACTTAGCCAGACAAACTAAAATTGTTCGAAAAGGTGATTGATTTAATATTTTAAACAAGCAAATATGATGAAGCAGGCCTGTGCAGGGATGATGAAATTTCAAAATTCTAGAAGTCCAAGATTCCGATGCTCCGGATGACAAGTGTTGCAACTGGCCAAAGGGGGGGAAAATGGAATTCGAAAATTTGCTAAGTATAGCCTCTCCTGGATTTCGACCTGGCTATAATATTCTAAGTCCTTTTCATATCTCTCACAAGTTGCTGAATGCAAAGCACTCTCTGGGGCTGAAGGACGAATTTGTGAAGAAATTTCTAAGTTGTTGAAAGGTACGAGTTTGCAAGCAGAGAAATTGAGTTGACAGAGGCATGGCTTTGCAAAGTTTAAGGATTGTAGTTGCTGAAGGGCGAACTTCTAAGTCCCAGGTTGAGTTGCTGAGAGGTACGATTTGAGGAGAAGCTTCTCAAATTGCTGAAGTGCGACTTGAGTTAAAAGGGTGAAGTTGCTGAGAAGTACGAAGTTGCAAACAAAAATCTCAAATTGCTGAATGCTGAAGTGCGAATTTACAAAACTACTATGAAGTACGAATTTAAGAAGAGGAAGTGAGTTGTTGAAAGTACAGTTTTTAGAAGAGGTGCGAATTTGAAAGAAGTTTCAAAATTGCTGAGGGCGAATTGTTGCAAGCAGACATTCCCAAGCATCTGACATTGTGTTGCTGGAACCAGAGAAACATCTAAAAACGTTGAAGTAGATAGGCACAGTTGAGAATGGTTGAATCAAGCAGAAGAGCTGCAGGCAGAGGAAACCACGCTGAATCCACAAGGGCAAACACATCGAGATAGGCAGTGATAAAGAAATTGAGCAAATCCTTCCTGCCAGAATCAAAATTCTCTTCAAAATTGGGCAAGCTCGTTGACACAAACATTGGCTCGTTCAACTTGGAGACATTCAGGAGAAGAATAATGGGGATTGGAGGCCATCACCCATCAGTTACCTCACATAATATTGTAAGGAGCAGACTCTATGCAGCTACTAGTTTTCCGCTAGCTATCCGGTGTCCAGAGCTAATCACGGAGTGCACCAACTACTACAACTCAGAGCAGAGGACTGTCATTTCGCCAGACGACAAGATATTGGCCAACCTTACACCGGAAGCAATCGGAGAAGCATCCGGAATACCAGTCCATGAGAAGATGATTTATAAAACGAGGGAGAGGGCTCAAAAGATGTACTCATCCACGTTTGATCGGTGTGCTGATTTGATAAATACCAGGTGGATGAACAAGCCCAAGCCAACTCGCACAAAATTGCCCAAACAAATAATCTCAGAAGATTTGAGGCAAGAGTTCTGTGACTTGATAATGATGTTGAGCAGAGTTGGAGGATGCCCTCAAGCGTTCATCTTTGAACCTTGGATGTTTTATTATGTCAACTTGGTGCTGGAAGGCAAAGATTACATGGACTGGGCACTGATGATCAGTGACAACATACATGAGCAGCTCCATGGTTTGAGGAGAACAAAAACATTTTACATGAGCTCTTATATTGTATACATGCTAGCGCGAATGACGAAGTATAGGGGAATTTCATATAAAGAACCAATCGGGTGTGGCTCCCATCAGTTTAAGATACATGAGGCTTGTCTGCAGTTGCATTTGACAAGCACCACCAACTACAAAAGGGTCAATGACGCCTTCGCCATGCACATAACGAGGACCTTGTAGCAAAGGACCCACCACATAATATCTAGAGAGGCGCAGGAGCTGATTGAGAAGTTCAGATGTTGGTTATCCAGTTTCCAAAGTTCACCAACATATGGCTGCAAGGATTTTCCTCTTATCCTTACAGATTGCCCCGGTATCCCACAAACAAAATAGTGATGCTGGAGAGATCTAGGCAACTTATTGCATATGATAAGATTCAAAAGAAGAAGAAAAAAGGTGGACTTGGATTCCCAATTACCATGGGGAATTTTGACGAAATCTGCCCATCACTACAAGCAGCAAGGGAGGTAGAAAACGAGCTCCAATTCTTCCACCTTTCCTACCATACCAGCAGACAGCACTACGATCCCCACAGGAACATTAGATGGATATTGTCTGAGGAATTCATGCACAAAGCATAGATTGAAGACTTTTGGGCAAGTGCAGTGGATGAGATCGAGGTTAGGAGGAGAATGTTTTCTCGGATATCGTTGGTGATGATTAGGGAGTGCAAGATTGTCCCAGTGCTAGACCAAATTGAAGAAGACATAAATGTCGTACAAGTTGATTACGAAACAGTGAGGGATACGCCTTTACCACTCTCGGATTGGTCAGAGCCGGAGATTACCGACTTGGATACACTTTGTATTCCAGTCTTAACATTTACACGAAGTTGGGTGGAGCGGCATGTGAGTCGACTCAAGGGCAGATCAATTCCCCTCACATACAATTTGATGGGAGATCACAAATCACTAGCAGCTAGATAGAGAAGGCAGGTTGATCGAACTCCAAAGCCAAGAGGAAAAGAGCCAGTTCGACCTGAGCCTCTGAGAGTTGAGGAATCCACACATACACCATCACGGGCACATTCTCCGAGTTTGCAGGAAGTGTCACTATTTGTGGATCAGAGAGAAAGATTACATGCAGAGCAGGTGGTGCAAGTGGCAAGTCAGCCACCTCGTAGAGAATTCGTGGGCCAAAGCATCAACATGCCTAGGGAAGAAAATCAGCAAGAAACAGATGAGGGACAGCCACTGATACTTAGTTTCAGCAAGAGATTGAGGCAGCTCTCGAGGATGATGCTACTTCAGATCAGGATGCCCAGAGTTTAGGAGATACTGGGCCAATAGATGATGATGAGCCTCGTCAAAACGAAGGTAGGGAGGAGGTCTGTGAGGTTGAGGCCGAGGTTGAGCAGCCTTTTGTTATCACAGATATGCGATAGGAGGTGCCAGAATGGCTAAGGGACAGGATGAGACATGATCCTATGGACGAGATGGATCCTGCAGCTGAGATGGAAGAGTTATTGACCAGGATCAATGCACCTCCAACAAAGAAGAAGGCTAAGAAGTTCTCCAAAATATCAACACATGAAAATGGCTCTCGAACATTACATGTGGCAGTGCCTAGGGTAGAGTGTGATCGGGATGAGGCCATTCCCGAAAATTATGTGATTACAACTATGGAACTTGGTCGCCCTATTGGAGCACAGGTAGTTGAGGAGTGTGATAATTCATATCAGGCACTCAAAGATAGATTGTCCTATATTGAGGGCAAGTATAAGAAATTGAAGGTAGAGCACAAGACACTGATTGGCTATGTGCAACACTTGTCCCGTCCTTGTGGGCAAGAAAATCCGACGATTGAGCTTCCAACTGAATTCTCCAGGGAGTCAATCAGTGGCTTAGAAGATTTGAAAAGAATGGCACAACAGGCAGACAAGTGAGTTGCCAACGTTTGTGCTGAAACAAAGAAGTTTATGGAGGACCTTGCACATGCCTATCGGTAGGCCTCCGATATTATGGCAAGAATGGATGCGGTCAACCATGCTTGGGGTGAAGCTTGTATCTATCAGACGAGTGTTGTTCTCCGTTTAGGGGCTTTGATGAGCACACCTCTACAAATTTTGGTTGAGGGAGGTGTGATTCAGGAGATGGATAGATATGACTTCGCCGGATGGTACTCTTCAGTGATCATAGGTCGAGGGTTCTATGATGCATCATAGACAGATTCTGTCAGGGTCAGAAGGGCCATGACAAATATCTTTGATGGGGTCCTCAATACGTTGGAGGTAATCTTTGCTAGGAGGCTGACTCCTGAAGAGGTGACTGCAGATGGTTTGAGGAACCGATTAACACCATTCTTTTCTGAGGTGAAGACCTTCACCCAGGATGATTTTGAGAACACTTCTACGTTCTCCAGCATTATTCAGAACACCCAGGACGCCCTTGTTGCCTGGAAGAAATCTTGTGCCCGACATGGGAAAACAGTTACAGTGTTGGAGTTTCAGTTGGATCACATTCCTCCCATTTTGGATCAGGAAGTTGAGGGAGTATTGGCCAGATTCATTAGGTTTGTAGCCAACGAAAAGGAGAAGGGAAACGCCCTTCTGGATGATGATCTTCTGGAAGGGGACAATGTGCATTGATTGCGGATAGTGGTTCCTACAGAGGAGTGGAGAATCTCCAGTGCATTCATTGCCCCACTCCTCTCAGTGGCAGTTTTTAGGGCTAGAACCCTAATCAGGGCTTAGGTGGCTCGATCTGGGCCTTCCATTGTATTTGAATCTAAGCCGTCCACTGGATCGGGCCTAATATAAAAGGGGTATCCCCCCTCATTTGTAATATATTAGAGTTAGACAAAATCAGAGACAGAGTTGAGCTAGAGAGTAGAGAAGGCATTTAGTGAGTAGCTAGAAGTTAGCTTAGATTGGAGAGGAAAGAAAACTTTCCCTTTGAAATTTTTCTAAACGGTTGTTGTGAACACTTTTCATAATACAAAGAGTTTCATTGCTTGGTGATTTTTTCTTTTGTTATGAGTAGCTAGCAAGGCCCTTTCATCTTTCCAATTCAAAGTAGATAGAGTAAAATAGACTTTTATTTTATGCAAGTAGTTGTTAGTCGTGGAATGTGGCATTTAATTTGAGCAAGTCTTCTTTTGTCCATACCATTAGCGGGCTTGCTGATGGTAAGTTCGCCTTGCATGGTCAACTGGGGGCATTAGCACTTAAACTTCGATTGTGGCTCATACGTCCATATGCATCGTTGTGATGGTATGAACATGTTGTGCCATAATTTGAACACTTTTCTCATCCTTTGAAGATTGCATTGATTTTGTGGAAGTTGTTCGAAGGGAGGCAAAGTAGAGTCTGGTTTGAAGATTGTTTAAGTTGATCCCCACATTCCACCCTTTAGAAGTAGATTGTAGAGTTCCTCCCCTATTCCTTTTCAGTTCAGCATTTTCGGATTAGTTTAGAAATCAGAGCATCACAGTCAAATCTTTCATCTACTTCACGAGGTTGAACAATTATGTAAGTCCCCTTGGAATACCCAACATATTCACATCAACCAACTGAGTCTATTCGCGATAAAAGGAACCTTGGAGTTGAACGCATGAACTTTCACGCATTCTTAGCATGCATAATACTTTGATCAAGAGAGAATAGAGTGACTATTGGACATTTTATTCTGTGTTGGTGTGGTCATAAAACACCCGTCAACAGGTATGAAGGCAGCGTATGTGTTATTGGTGAAGGAATTAATATTGAGGAAGTGCCATGACAGTCTTGGAGTATATCGACCTACATCCTATAGTTGCCAACCTTCAGGTATCTGAGTTTTATTTGTTACACCCCTATTGTATAGCTACTATTGCATAGGGCAATTGATTGTAATGTTTGAATCATTGATAAGAATAAAACATGTTGTTTCCTGTTAGCAATATGAGTGTGCTTCCATTCAATGAATGTCTCATTTTATGCTACTTCTATCGATGATATCCTTGATGAATGTTGCATGCATAGTTATCGAGTTGTGAATATTCTAATTTAAGATGTTTTGTATATTGTTAATGTTGTGAACAAGTAACTGTCGAGATTATATTTCTATGGGTGCAGGTACATGAACCATTCCTCTAAGCGGATGAGAAATATCACTCGAGAGAGGGGCTTGGTCGGTTAACCGGTGATGTGAACCATTTGAGCATACACACACATCACTAAGAGTTTGGAGGAACCAAGTCAGATAAGTTGGTCTTGATAAGTCATCCATAGGCTTTAGGAGTTTGGTTTACTTCTTTGTGCTTGGTGAGGATAACGTGGTTGAGCATAAATGAATAGATTAAGTGGGTGTGTATATGCATGTATATAGTATGTACATAGAGGTATTAATTGTTATACACATGTATATACATACACACGCTATCTATTATTTGTGGATAAATAATATTATTATAATATTTGCTTTGGAATTTATATATACACACACACATATATATATATATATATATATATATATATTGTGAAAGTATACTGATTGGCTTGCAATATATGTATTCGACAAATAAATAAATATATATATATATATATATATATATATATAAATATATATATAGTCTTATATAAATATATATTATAGTCTTACTAAAACATATATATATATATATATATATGGAAATATATTTAAATATATATATGTATATATGGTAAAGTAAATAAAACTATAATATATATATATAGTTTAAAAAATATTTTAAATCTCTAAAGTGAAAATTTAAAAGATTATATTTTACTTGGAGTAAATATTAAAGTTTAACTATGGAAAATTAATGAATATTTTCCAGCCAAAAATAAGGAAGTTGAGCTATTCTCATTTGATGAAAAATTAAATCATTCTTATTTGAATCGAGCCTTTGGAGAAAAATAAGCCATAGTGAAATCGAAGTATTTGAGGGAAACATTTAAAAAGGGAACAAAATATTTATGAAGAAGTTCATTTCCCGTGAAATGGCGTGGAAGAGAAACACATGGAATTCTGGAAGAAAATGTCGAAGAGTTGGAAAGAGGGCGACGTAGTTGAAGGGTACGATGTGTTGCAAGAAGTATCTTGACCAATTCGCTGAAATGGTGATTCATTATCTCTTGAGCGCCAAAACTTGTATTTTCCTGTAAGTGGCGTTTCTTCCTTTCTGAGTTGATTAAGTCTTGATTTTCTGGTTCAAATGAGGTCGATGCACTCTCATTTTGATGATTAAGGGTTTAGAAACCTGCCAGGTTTCATTTTGAATGTTTCTGGGCACTTTGTTGTCAATCCACATGCCTCCATTAGTGGAATTCGTTGCATTTTGGGCCTATATATAGACGCCTTGCCATTTAGTGTTTCATCACTTGTGAAATCCGAGTTTATCATTTTCATTGAGCTCCATATCCATTTCTTTGTTTTGTTTGTATTTTCTATTTTGCTGAGTTGAAAATACAGTGAGTTTACCAGCAATTGCCATTAACAAGTTAATATCCCATTTTAAGCTGAGTGAAGTCATTGTGAGCTATAGTTGAGTAAGAAATTACTAGTGAAATCATATTTGAGAGAAGAGACTTAGAAAGATCATTTTTAGAGTGAAATACTATCACAAAGAAGCCATTTTCAGTTGGAATTCTGGAAGCTAATTTGAAGGAGAGTCTAGAAGAGCAATTCTGGAAGAAGAAGATTTAAATCAGGCATGAATCCTCCTTAGTTTATAATTTTTACTGAAGTGTTGTTTCCTTTTTGGTCTTGTGATTGCTGTTTTCAATTAGCTCTAGTAGGAAAGAACTATTTTGATGAATATTTAAAGCAATGCATTGAAGGAGAAAATGTGTAAGGGATTCAATGATTAAGGGATTGTGAAAAAGGGATTATATGAGTAAAGAGCTTAAGGGATTAGTTTACTTATCTTACATTAAAGGGAAATAATGGAAAATGATAAAAAGGGAAGGATTTATATGCATTTTGTGTATGATCTTCGTATATGGAGAATACGTAGAAGTATTTATTATCTACTAGGATCGAAATGAAGACAAAACCAAGTACGGTCTTGAGCTTAAGTTATTAGGATAATTGAGGCAAACTAAGCATTCCTAGGATAAAGATTTCCGGATTAGGAGTTATGTTACAAGACACTTGTAGATTGTTTCATTTTTAAGTAGATAGTTTGATGTAGGAAGTTCGGGGTGATTGATACCTATTGAAGGACATAACCTACGTGTAGTGTAAGATAGCCTTAATTCAAATCAGCAATCATAGATACATGACCTTCATTCGAAGTACTAAATGTAGTGAAATGTACGACATCCACTTAGATGTGAGATAGTTGAGACTACACTGTCAGTTCATTGTGATCCTTGTACTAGATTGAGATTGTGAAATAGCAAGGTTCTAGTTGTGTAGGACACAACACTATGCATGCTTAGTTGGGTTGTCGCAGCCGAATACTCTACCAATCTCTTCGTTCGAAGGGAGGGCCATCTATCCAATGATAGATGTGCGGGGGACCGCATTAATGGTCCGTGGTTGGCGGAAAAGTGCTCGAGTGATGTTTCTCCTCCATAGCAGGCAGCAGATACACCAAGATTTGAAAGGAAGGGAACCTAGACTGTCTTACTAGTATTTGTGCAAAAGCTTACGACCTATGTATGTAATTGTTTTACTTTTGTACTTTGATTTATATTTGCAATGAAAATGAAATTCATGTGGAAATATATTGTAACTTGCATGTATTTATCAATAAAGAAAGGAGGAATTTTATTGTAATGTCTTTGTTACTTGTTACTTTTATATGTTTGAAGTGAAATTTGAAATTTTTTAATTTACGCAAAGGATAGGTCGTTACATTATTGCTGGCTGGACCATTTAATAAGATATTAATATTCAGAACTTCTAGCATTATATGTTATAGATTAAACATTGAATATCAGTTATGTGCAAACTATGGTGTCAAATTGAAGCATGGATGTTAATGTTCAGTCATATTTGCTGATGTGATTTCCATGTATTGTTATCATGCAATGATTAAATGGTAAATATTAAATCAGTGATTTGAATGGAATATTTCCTATGATGAGTTTAGTATATGCAAATATTTTCTAAATATCTCTTGGAAGCAACTTGGATCAGGAAGTAAGCCAACTGTTTGACAAAATGCTTGCATTGTCAAACACGGGGAAATCGTAAAAATTGTTCCAACTAGGGTGGGACATTACAGAGAGTGGTCCCCAATGAAAACCTTAAGAGACATTATCTATGATGAGTTATAGCCAAGGTTACATGGGGACGCGTCCCCTGCCGTCCCGGGGACGGGGGGACGCAAAGGGGACGTCCCCCTGTCGTCCCCGAAATAGCAAAATCAAGAGGAAACGCCAGGAAACGTTTCCTGTCGTTTGGGGATGCCCCCCCGTCCCCGATACGGATTGGGGACAGCTAGCCGTCCCAAATCATACCGGGGACAACTAGCCGTCCCCTCTAGGCAAAAACTATTAAAAAACTTAAATTTTTTGATTTTTTTAATCTTTTTCCTTCTTGTGTGGGGCCCACAAACTCTCCAAGTCAATTAAATATATTTTTTTTGGGGGACTAATGTTTTATGAAGACAAAACATTAAATTTTGTCTTAAGTTCTTAACTATACAGAATGAATTAAGTTTTTTATTTCTCACGGGTGAAGGCACGGATGGGAGTCGCAGCTGTGAGCGGACATTTTTTGAGCCAACTGTGGGAAGCTCGAACCAGGGGCGACACATTAGTTTGTTTCTCAGGCGACTAGGTGACCAGCTAGCAGCAGGGGCGATGCTGGTTTTTTTCATTTTTTTTTTCTGATATTATCATATGTGCTTAAGGCGCACATTTGCAGTGATGGGTGAGGGTTGAGGACTATTTGACAATCTTGTTCATTCCAAGAAACATTCACCAAATTTCACCATGCTGCTTAGAGATGAAAAGCAACATGACACATTATATAAATAGCTCCGTTGCTTAACAATTGATAACTACAGTCATGCTAAGATGTTTGATACTGCTGTGATAAATTTTATAATGCTTTAATGACATTTCTTATGCTGTTATAGTACTACTCTCGCGATTTACTTACATATTGATATTGTTGTTATCAATTATTAATTTATTGGCATATCTCTCTTTCCCTCTCTCTCTCTCTCTAATATATTAATAAATTTTGAAAAAATCATATATATATATATATGTATTTTGTATGTCACCGTCCCTTCCCGTCCCCTAAAAATTGCCCCTTAGGAAACGTCCCGGAAACGTGTCCCTTGCCGTCCCCCCGTCCCCGTCCCCGTCCCCATCCCCGACAGGGCATGTAACATAGGTTATAGCTTTATAAGGGTGTAGTGGGGAGGTTAGTTTTTTTACCTCTATGCATTCAAAATAGAGAGCCATTTTGTAGCCAAATAAAATAAATAAATTTAATCTTAGTTTATTACTAATGTTAGCATTCAAAATAGAGAGCCATTTTGTAGCCAAATAAAATAAATAAATTTAATCTTAGTTTATTACTAATGTTAACTTTAAGCTAAATAATTTTTTTATGGAGTTATAAATGTTGTCCTTGCAGATTTGTGGTAGGAAGGTTTTGGTGCAACAACACCTAATTTGAAAATTTCACCATCCACATTTTTTCCCACTCGTATAGTGCATCAGGTTATAAGCACAATTGGATTGTTTTGAGGCCATTCATGCACAGACGTGCAACATGTTGACTCAAAAGCATTTGAATGATCTTTTCTTTGTGTGGTACAACCTTCGGTTGTGTGCAAAGGTGGAAGGGAAAGAGACATATGAGGTGCTTGACCTTGATGGTATAGCTGATATGGAGAGGAAGGTAGTGAAATGGGTAGCAAATGTAGCAACATGTGAGATGGTGGAAGCTGAGGTGCTAGTGGGAGCTTCATTGCATTCGAATCATGATCATTTGCTTGAGAGTTGAGACTTCCATTGAGGATGATAACGTTTCTCAATAGGAAGTTTGAGGACACCCACAACCGTTTAGGAGCTTTAGTTGTAGAAGGAATTTATAGATTATAAACATTGGAATTGTATTTGTAATTTTTGTTTCTATTGAAACTTGAAGTTGGTATATATTGAACTCAGTTTTTGATTTATGATGTGTACTAAATTGCAATTTTGATCTATGTATGAAGGAAATCAGTTATATGTTCTCTATTCAGTAATACGTATTTTTTGAAGAATATTTAACAAATTTATGTATTTTGAATTGGCAAAATTTTTGGGTCTGCCAAGTTTTTCTTAGTCTGAGTTTTTGAACTATGGCTAGAACACCTCAATAACCCTGGAATGTTTCTTAAATGAGAAAAAGTGTTATAAAGAAGGGAATGCAGGGATGCGTCCCCTTTGCATCCCACCAAAAACCTAGATGGTCCAGGCAAGAGATGTATCCTCGTGGAATATTAGTTATTACTTATTGCTTACACTCAAAACTGTTACAAACAATGTTAAACTTTCCTTGTGCTGCTATGTCAGGTTCACCAATGATATAGGAATATAACAGCAGAATTACATAACAGATATAAGAGCATGCACAATTTGCAAATGATGGCAATGGATTGGTTTACCTATATATGAGAATTAGGTTATGATTGAAGGTTGCAACCTTCGATGGGTTTTTTGATATTAACTCAATTATAATAAAGCAAAGCAACTTGAATCAAACCAAGTGTACTTGGTGCTTAACCATATTCTAAGTGCACTCAAATACCTCTTAAGCTGCTTACCATCTTCCAGACCAACATCTATTTGGAAATGAGAGATTCCAGTTCAACAATCTTTTCATAGGTCATGACAAGCTCCTCAAGCTTATTGGCAGAAAACAAGTGATCGATCACATTTTTTTCATTTTTCTCATCGGACAGCAGAGATGCATCATACAAACATACTGAATTTCACTTTTCACACTTTCAGATATGGTTGAGATGGGCTTTCTTGGCTCATGATAATGGAAGCTGTCAAAACAGAACGGATAATTTACCCAATGACAAATACATGGCAAAGAACATGGAGAATTATAATTTATTATCTATGTTAAACTGACCAACATAAAGACTGAAGAATTTCAGAAACGCACAGAGAAGCACTTTACTTAAAATCATTGTTGATTTGCAAGAACAAAACAACAGACAATCTTAGGAACTTTAGTCATTTGAGGGAACAGAGGGTACTAAAATAGATGTTTAAATTCTTCATGCCAAGATTGAAAATATGGTTTTCTTAGTGACAATGTAGAAAAAATGACAGGCCAAACAGCCAAGTGTGAAGTAAAAAGTAGGGAACATAAACTTTTGTGACCAGTGAGATCAAAGAAGCCCTATCTGGTCATGTAACATGAAATTAAAAGAAAAAAAGTCTGCCATTAAAACAAAATTATACTTGACTAGCATGTAGTGGCCAAAAGGAAGATCATGAATAAAATTCCACTGGGTTATACCTTCTGTGCATAGAACCTTAATAATGTTGGAAATGGAAAATTCTCATGAAGATGTATTGATGTCTTTACCAAAATGAAAAATTAGTCATTTTTTCATCTATATATTAGTTCAGTGAGTTAATATGATAACCAATTCTTCTGTAAAATTGAAGATTACCGAATAGATACATCCTGGGTACAATTCTGGATATGGCCAGGAGATGACCTTGGTATGGTATATATACAATACTGCTGTACATGGTTATGACATGAATTTTTTGGTGTATGGGATACATGTCCGTAAAACATCAATCCAAGCATGTATCATGATGGAGGTAAGACTGCCACCTGGAGTATTGGGTAACATGGTTCTCTTGATCTATATCTGACTAGTATGCAATGCAAAGACTTGTTCATTTTGTTTGTTCATCCCAGTTTTCTGGTATTGTGATATGTATACATTTTCTCTTCAGCTGGATACATTTAAATATCCATGTCTCTTATGCAAACCCTTCTAAATCTAAATACATGAGGTCTATGTAGTCATTTGTCCATTCCGAGATGGCTTGGCCTATAATAAGTAACTGTAACAGATCACCAAGGATGAAACTAGAAAAATACAAGTTTCTTTTTGAGAATAAACACATGGCTTCTTTTTAAATTGGTGGTCACTAACATCAGAGAGTAATTGTGCTACTACAGGTGAATTATAAAACAGGTGGCTGGGTCACCCATCATGTTACAGATATTTGGGCAAAAACCTCTCCTAGTGATGGTGATCCAAAATGGGCATTATGGCCTATGGGTGGAGCATGGCTCTGCACACATCTTTGGGAGCATTATTCATATACTCGCGACAAGGTAATGACTTGAATGTATAATATGAGGTGTCTTTCTAGACCTTTGGTTATTTGTTTGAAGTTGAACTGACCATTTTGTGGGACTTGGGATATCATGATGATTGATTTCTAGGAATCTCTACAAGTTCATGGCCCCACTTCTTTTAAATCAAAGAAAACGTGAATTTAGAAGAGGGATTATAGAATACATTTTTTTTCATCTTATTCTTTTTAACTGTCTGATTTGTCTACCTTATACAGAAACATTAAATGCCATTCTTAGTATCTCTGGATGTTAGTTTTTGTGTGTTTAAAACTAATGAAATGGTGAATATATGTTGCTAAGCTTACAGCATGTCAGAATAGTGATTGAAAGAAGTATGTAGCTCAAGCATTGTCAAGGGGTGAATCCTATAAAGACGAAATAAGGGGCAACAGCAGGTCGGTCATCAAAGTTGTTCATGGTGTAAAATGTTAAAATTAGCCTCTTGGAGGAAATTTTGTTTTGGATACTTAGGTTCCTTACAATTAGATAACCTTGCAAGGACCATGTATCTTTTATGTGGTAGGATGCATGTTCTATATGTTATTGGTATGTGATAGTAAAGTTTCCTTAGTGGACTTGTAGGAGTTCCTCAATATCCTCGTGATTTGGGTTGTGCTGACAAGTGCAATCAAAGTTGAGCTTGCAGTATGGTGGGGAGAGGTTGTGGCAGTTGGATTTTTGGAGTGGAGGAGGTTGTAGGTGTTATGTAATGGGAAATGGGTTGCCATATGCAGTATGGGCTTTGCAAAAGACATGAAAAATGATATATTTCAGTCTGCATTGCAATTTTTCAAATGCACGTATTCAGTTGTCTGATTTTGTATCTGGCTTTTTCCAGCACATTTTATCTGCACACTTAATACACCTTTTTTTTTCTAAATTATTAGTCAATTTAAATATTGGAAAGTAACTTTTTGACAACTTAATTATTTAAATTATTTTCCCTTTTCCAATGCCAATTAGCTTACGGGAAAACTCTGGAAAATAAACTAATGGCTAAACAATTGCTCATGTGCAAGAAGGGGACATTACATTATATTGCGATATAAGCCTCAATCTTAGTGCATCTTTCTGGGATTTTGTCTCTAGTTAGAATCATGAACAGGTCAAGTGGGACTAAAATGTTAGAATCCAAGATCACCTGCATGCAAATGGATACCTGTCACATGCAAAAGACATGCAAAACCAACAAGATGTTTTGTAAACCTCAAAGTGTAAAATGCATTATGAGAATCTCAGTTATTACAAAGAGATCAATCCTTATGAAGGAGATCAAGAAACCCTAAAAGGGAAACCCTAGTGTGCACACTTAATAATTAATCAATTATTAATGTGCCTAAGTTTAGCTTAAGCAACTAGAGGAATAAGTGACTTAATTAATTAACCAATATGATATAATTAATTAAGCATAATAAATTATTACTCTAACACCCCCCCTTAAGATGAACTTAAGAAGAAGCTAAAACACTAGAAGAAGATGTATGCAAGCAAAGATGGGTCCCGGCAACTAGGCCTGATCAGGTACCCATTTACAAATGCAAGAAAGAGGTAGAGGAGGAAAACCCAGTGGGACAAAACCCCCCTACAATGATATAACATGCTGCAAAGAAGCACTGGAAGAACACTATAGAGTAACACTGGAACCGCAATCTGGCAAGCAAGGAAAGATACTTCTGTCTACACGAAACCATATCGGAATCATCATAATGTGACAGCAGACCCGATGCCACAGAACACTCGAAAACTCCAAACGGGAACAATGCTGGAATCTATGAAGCAGCAGTCGATTATTGAATGATGTATCACTGAAAATGAAGTGCAAAGATGCAAGTTGCACTCTCCCAACTGTCAAAATATCCAAGTAATCTCCAAATGACCCATCGGGCCAAATCTGGATTAACGAAAAACCTAGGACAAATACAGAAAAAAGTGCATGGACAACAACATAAAGCTCCTCAATACCTTTCCAACGCCGCAAAGATAGCGAAAATCGGAGATCATGGCAAAAAGTTATGAGCTCGGAAGCATAAAAAGTACATCTGACTTCAAACAGTAATAAATGCAGTAAAACAGGAAAATACTGTAAAATAAACAGCACCACAGGATAGTGCTCGGAACCAACTTTCCGACGATATCTCGTTTGCCCGATTTTGATACCGTATGCCCAAGTTATACAAAAAAGAAAAAACCTGCTTTTTTAGAGAAAACTAGGGTTAGGAGGGGACAAACACCGCCGTACAGACGTTGACGTCATGCTGACGTCAGCGGTTCACGGGCATAAATTTGACGGCTTGGAGGCCGTCGCCGCAAAAAAACACCCCTGCATAAAAAATTTGGCGAAGCCCTTGGTCGCCATATGACCGTGGGCGGGGGCTGGACTGGGCTAGGGGCCGGGCGCGGAGCTCTCGGTCCCCCATATGACCCTGGCGTGGCTGTTTGGGCCCGCGGGGGCTGAAGGCCTGGTGGTCGGTTCTCCATGGGACCGTGGCTGCAGCGCAGGAGCCCTCAAGGGCTGGCGGAGCCGGCGGAGCAGAAGGGGCAGCCACCGGTGGCGGCGGCGGACGGGTGGACGCCTGGTGGCCGCCCGGTGGCAGAGCCAGTTTGCACAGTGAGCGTCGGCGCAAATCCCGAGATCGACCTTTTTTTAAATTTTTTCGATTTTCATGCCTCGGAACGCGTGCTGGGGAGGCCGTACGGCTTCCTTGGCAAATTTTTTTTGCCTCCCAGACCAACTTCACCAAAATCAACCAAACAACAGGCATTCCTAGGGTTTTGAGGCGCTGCGAACGCAATGGCAACGTCCGTTTGAGCCCATAGTGTGCCAAAAAATCGGCTACCCCCAGATCTTGCAGAAAAGATGCTTGTGGAAACCCTTGCATTTGAAACTCACTGAGAAGCCATATCTTCAGATCACGAACAGGCAGTGGCAGGTCTGGAGCTTTGATACCATGTTAGAATCCAAGATCACCTGCATGCAAATGGATACCTGTCACATGCAAAACCAACAAGATGTTCTGTAAACCTCAAAGTGTAAAATGCATTATGAGAATCTCAGTTATTACAAAGAGATCAATCCTTATGAAGGAGATCAAGAAACCCTAAAAGGGAAACCCTAAATGAAACCCTAGTGTGCACACTTAATAATTAATCAATTATTAATGTGCCTAAGTTTAGCTTAAGCAACTAGAGGAATAAGTGACTTAATTAATTAACCAGTATGATATAATTAATTAAGCATAATAAATTATTACTTTAACATAAAAAACCATTGATTTGTAATCCCAATTATTAAAAAAGCCTTAGGAGGAAAGCCTTATGAAACATTGCAATCAGGTAAACGTATGAAACATATTAATTTAAAGCCAACTTGACTAAGTAGAGCTTTCATTAACAATGTTAAAGATAAAATAACTTGTCATACATCATCTATTTTCATATTTCTGATGTAAAATGTATCATAATCCGTTCATTACAGAATGGCCTGCATAAACAAGTATTGGAAGCAGAAATACTTGCAGTTAGCAGTCTTTGGCTCTATTACATGCACGTGAAGTTCCATGTCCTGGAAAAGGCCTTCTTTTGCTATCCTA
The DNA here is from genome assembly GCA_007115665.2 of Sequoiadendron giganteum. Lineage (NCBI taxonomy): Eukaryota > Viridiplantae > Streptophyta > Pinopsida > Cupressales > Cupressaceae > Sequoiadendron > Sequoiadendron giganteum. Next base: position 581,153,545 of record CM021103.1, read on the forward strand.
AGATTTTTTGGATAATAAAAACGATGGATAGAATCTTCAGAGGAAAAAGTAAATCAATTTTAATGACTGAAAAATAATCATGAAAACTCAAAGCAGCAGTAAAAGAGGCATAGATGCAGTAATTTTCATGTATGATTCAGCTGATAACCCTCCTTGCACCAGCAACTGAACAAAGGTGACCTTCAACACTACTGGGACTCCAATGATGACATGCATTAGCACCAAAACTCACATGGAAACCTGAGTTTTAAGTGTTTGCTATATGCTTTAAAGGACTCGGAGATACTAGGGGTGTGAAATCTCCGTACGGGCCAACTTCAACTTGCAAGTTGCACTTCATCACCTACCTAACCTGGCTAGACAGCCATTGTTACCCAATATGAAGACCTTTATTAGACTTGTGAAGCCTGTCATATGATTTAGAAGGATTATCCATGTTGAATCTGCCTGTCACAATATTTAAAGATCCTTGCCTGGAAAAAATGTTCTGATTGCATTGCTGTTGAAAGGCAAGTGATGGCATTGCTGTTGTAATGTTGTGATTGTCCCACATATTTGATGTTATTAGTATGACCACTTAAACTTCCTTCCTTGGCATCCAATCACATTTTTCATTGCTTACTGCCAGATTTTCCATCTTTGATCGTATGATTTGCATGCCATTGTTGGTCTTTTATCCTGCAATCGTGTGAAACATGAACACACTGCTTAACTTCCTTATTGTCACAATTTTTTATAAATCCTGTCCTTTGCATTCTTCATTGTCACGATTTTATACGACCATTGCCACTTAATCCTCCAGTCGCACTTTATCAGCACTCTTGCCTGGTGAACAAACCTTGATCATGCCAATTGGGTGGGATTGCCACATGCTTGGTATCAGATCATGTCTTTAATGCTCATTGCCTCATTTCCACCTGCTTATTGCTTGTAACACCTTATCCAATTTGTTTTTCATTGTTCAGACCCTTCTTTGTACTTGGTGAATTCCAATGATGATCCATTTGGAAAATGTTTTCTTCTGTTCTGTTCCTGTATTCTGTTCTTCCTGCTGCAGATACCTCTTTATCCGTGGGGAAAACTGAAACAAAAGCCTTTATTCTGCTGTGCTGCTGCGAACAAATGAGGGAAATGAAGACAAGGTTTAATCATTTAATGATATCAATACATGGCAGTGTCTGTTATAAAGACAAATAGGTCAGCGAAGATTTAGGGCAAAAATCAGATCACCCCTACTTGAAGAAAACCTGTTTTTACTTTGAAATATTTGCAGGGGTGTAACACTCGAAGAGAAATTATATTTTCCTTTGGTGACTTTTTTGACAATATGATGTCTTGAATCCAATCGAGTGCTCAGTCTCCTTTCCCTAAAGTGTACATTCAAAGTCTGTAAAATGAGAGTTCAGAGCGAAAAAGAAAATTGATAGGAGAAAATCGTACATAAGAATGAGGACACAAATTTTAGAGAGAGAGGGCAGCAGCAGTTGTTTTTAAAAGCACTCCTGTTAAGGTATTTTTACTTTAGGTTTCAGATGGTCATCATGATGGGTGCCACAAGTCAGATTCAATACTCTCAAACTAGTTTTAATATCATCTAATCATCCTTCCTCATGAATTGGTTTGTTTTCTTGACTTCAAGTTGGCCTACAATCCCAATTAATGGATTGCTTCACTACAAATCTTTGTCAGGAAAATGAAATTATGTTTCATGATCATGTATGAGGAGCAAAATTAGAGAACTGATCTGAAATCTCTAGTATCAGAGCACATTTTATCAAAGAATGGACGGAATTGCTTTGTAGAGGTTATAGAAGGTTCTGAGTGGCGGGAAGATTAACAAAGGAGAAGAGCATCTACATTTGTGGATCTGATTTTAGATTATTCAAACAGCGTCTCAACAAGAAGGGAATTGTCTTGAAATTGGATTTGTATTTGAAAGAGGGTGAGCTGCAGTTTCTCTTTATTTTATATAGGTTTGTTGATTTCACAAAGAATGCTTATCCAATTCATCATATATATGCATAATTGCCACTCTCTCTCAACACAAATATACTGATGCCAATTTGTATACCTCTCATGATAGCATATCTCTTGACTGCAATTATAAATGTTCATGGCATATCCAGGCAAACTGTATCTATTATGCAACCCAAATGTTATATTGTAGAGATTTATTTAACTTCTTTAATGGGAGTACTTCCATTTTAAAGATAACACTGTTATTTATGAGTGGCATTTCCTTTTCCATTAAATTTGTATAAGTTAATTTCATAGATAGGTTAAGGCAAGTGATTTTCAATAGTCACAATAATTTGATTTCTGATATTTTTCCTTGGATAGCAGAATTTTTTGGAGCAAAAGGCATACCCATTGCTGAAGGGCTGTGGTGAATTTTTGTTAGATTGGTTAGTGGAGTATCCCAAAAGTGTCCTTGTGACGAATCCTGCAACTTCTCCAGAACATGAGTTCATTGCTCCAGATGGTCAAAAGGCTTCTGTAAGCTATGCAACTGCAATGGACATGGCAATCATCAAAGAAATATTTAATGCCACGATATCTGCAGCTAAGGTATATTTGTGCCATTGGGTGATCTGTGCTTTAATTTTTGCATGTATTCTGCATTAGTAGCATGTCTAAAGCATCGGTGGGACTGTTTTTGTTCTATATTATCAAGATACTTGATGTATGAGCTCTATGAAGGGAATTCAAGATTGTGTATTTTTTTCACTTGAGTGATGGGAAGAGTTAGTGATGATTTATTTGTTTTTGCAGGTGTTGGGAAGCACAAATGATGATTTAATTCAAAAAATGAAGGCTGCACTACCCAATCTCTTTCCACCAAAAGTTGCCAGAGATGGTACTTTAATGGAATGGGTAAGATGATTAACATTAAGTTGTTGAAGGGAAATATATGCATTTGAATATCCTTTTGCAAAATGTGAAATGTGTTGGATTAAAATGATTTTTATTTAATCATTAGATATTTGTTTAGAGTGTGAATATTGATGTGCGCTTCTTTGGAAACATGTCCCTTTATTCTCTTAGAAAGAAGTATGTCTGGAGATTATTGTACAAGGTATCATTATTCTCTATAATACCATGGATCTAGCATGAACATGATCCCAAGCTATGGTTGCAACCCTATCACTGATCTAGAACCATTCTACCTTTTTCTGATCTCTAAACATTGGCAGACTATATGAGCAAGCATTTTTGCTGGTTCTCTGTGCTTACAAATTTTTGTACTCCAGCTCCATATCAATCAGATACCAAGAATGAGATGGGCCAGCCCTAAATGAAAAATAATCATGTCTGGAGAAATTAAAAGGTTATTTTTATTACAAAGTTTCTAGTTAAAGACAATACACAATTGTTTGAAAATAGCTATTTGTGCAAAGAATGCAACAAAATGTATGATAAGACAAATCCTATGTGATCAGCAGTCCAAAATATGATTTCAACTCATTAAACACTTGAACAAATGTAATAGACTGATCCTTCTTTATGATACTTATGTGCCAATCACTTGGCAACTGACATCCATTTTTTTTAACAATACTGATTTACGGAACAAGTATGCAAGATACCATTATTGACTGACCACTGGATGCACTTACAAGTTATTGGTTTTAGTTATAGAACGGAATAGGTTTTCACAGACATTAAATCAAAACAAAGGCTTCATCTGGTTCCAAGAGATTATTTTTTATAGTTTGTACTCATCTTTGGGAGCTTATCCTTAAATGGTTACCTAATTAATATCCATATCACAAGTGAAATTTGAAACGCACTGCTTCCTAAAGATTATTTGCTATAGTTTTTAGTTTTCTTGAGAAGCTTATCCTTAAATGGCCGGTTAAGATGCACCGATATCATAAGTTTAATTTCATAAGGAACATGATATGCTTCTTCTATTTACTCCAAGTTGTTCTATGAATTTTGTTTAAGAATTCAAGTGAGTTGAAACAATAATGAAATTGCTTGTTCCTATTGCTCCCTTTTCCTTAATTTCTAGGATCTATCTTCCTACAATAGACGCTTAATAGAATTTAAATGTGTGAATTGCTTAATACATGTTTCAAATATTTGATGTATTCATTTATTGTTTCATAAGATGTGTATTCTGATGAATTTGGCAGGCGCAAGATTTTCAGGATCCAGAAGTGCAACATCGACATATGTCACATTTGTTTGGGCTCTATCCAGGTCACACAATAACAATGGAGGCCACCCCAGAATTGTGCAAAGCTGCTGTTAATAGCTTGATTAAAAGAGGTCTGAAATCAAAACTTGGTGCAAAATGCTTTTTTCCTATTTCTCACTTGAAGTTTGACTTTGTATTCTTGTTATCTCTGGATAAGTAAAAATAGGATTTCATTTGTTTCCTGAATGGCATTCAGCTATTTTGACAAATATAAGATTTTACAACAGGAATGGTAATGAATATTACAAGCCTTGTGCACGTCTTAACTTTTAACCAGATTGCCACACCAATTCCCATCTCTACTGGAAACTTTTAGGATGTCTTTTGAAATTGGTCTTAACTCTTAAGTTACATGGCTACAAGTCTAGAGTGAAGACCATTCCTTCCTTCCATATTTTATTAATAATTACTGTATGCACTAGTTTCAGAAATCGCTTCACTTCATCTTCGTTTTGTTCGGTGTTAGCTGTGTCAAAAAGGAATGGCAGGCTTTTTACTCTCTTGTTTGTACATGATATTTCACTGTGGGGTATTTATTCTTGACTATTCATTCGAATCTGTGGTGGCCACTATTATGTTATCATATTAAATCATGCTTAGCAGCTCTTGATCACTCTGACTACAATGCTGTATAATCAGGGGAGGACGGACCAGGATGGTCAACTGTATGGAAGACTGCACTCTGGGCACGTCTTCGTGACAGAGACCATGCATATAGAATGGTCAAGAAACTTATTACCCTGGTGGACCCCGCTCATGAAGAAATGTTTGAAGGTGGGCTTTATGCAAACTTATTTACAGCACACCCGCCTTTTCAAATTGATGCAAATTTTGGGTAACAAACTTATCCCATTCATCGCTGTCCCTTTTTCAAATGAAGTTGACAAAGTAGAATGAAAGATATCTTTCCCTAATTGGTCATGATCATTAGCATAGTAGATGAATTCTGTCAGAATTTATAAAATTTCTTTTCTTTATGAGATAGGCTTCTAGTACACAGAAGAACTGAATATGTGTCTGTTGATTGTACATTTTCTGCCAGGTTTGCATCGGCCATCGCAGAAATGCTGGTTCAAAGTGATGATAACAACCTTTTTTTGCTACCTGCATTACCCAGAGACAAATGGCCTAGTGGATGTGTAAACGGGTTGAAGGCCAGAGGCCACACAAAAGTTGCAATCTGCTGGAAACAAGGGGAACTGCATGAAGTTGGTTTGATGGTGCACAATCACAGCTCAACCAAAAAATTGTATTACAATGGGATGAGTGTGACAGTTGAATTATCTGTGGGCTATGTCCACACATTTAACAGAGATCTCAAGATGGTCAGGTCACTCCCATTATTAGGTCTAGAGAAAATGCCACAATCTTCGTGTTGCATCAGCCGAGTATAAATTTGTATCTTTTTAACTTCTTAATTCTGAGAATGACTATAATATCCTACATTTGACTGTTTCGTCTTCTATTTTTGGGCGGCCTATAATCTGGCCAATTCCCTCCACCCACCTATGGGATCATCAAGCTCCTACGTTCTAACCATTATTGGCCTGTTATTTTGACTTGCCAACATTGTCTCCACTATGATCAAGTAAAGGCAAATATATTGTTGCTTATGGGTAATTGTGAAAGAACTGTGTTCACTTTGAGTCTCGTTTGAAGCATAATGTTATGCCAATGTGAGGAGAGTTTCACGCAGAATAAATTTGACCCATTTTGCCAAGGTCAACTATGTGTAATTTTTTTTACAGGACACGATAATGAAATTTCTTCTTTGTTGACATCACTTTATATCTGATTCCTTGATCCAGGATTTTGATATTGGGTGTGGGTGGTGATAATGCTTGCTTTTGCTGCTAGACGCCTTTTCGTGACTGGCAATTTGAAAGCAATGCTCAGAAATGGATTGCTGTCATATTACAAGTCAATAGAATTGCCATATAAGATTTATGCCAATGACTTCAAGTAGCAACTAGTGAGATAATGCATAGGGGCAAGGGATCAGTAGTTGTTAGTGCTAACTTTGTAAGCATGTAGGGGTTGCATGTAATAGCGTAAGATATTTTTGTAAGAAATGTGAACTGACCTCTTATCTATCTGCAACTAAGGTTTGAAGGTGTGATTCATCATGCAACTTGCCACATCAACATGTCTAGTGAGAAGTGTCTAAATTTTGATATTTTAAAGGTTTCAAATAATTGAACAAAAAATGTCATTTGTGGTTAGTAAAATACCATATTTTAATTTAAAATATAAATTATATGCAACCTAAGTGAACCAAATACCTATTGGTAACCATACATTTTTGTTATCTCTAACTTCTATATCCAACACAAATGGACAAATAGTTGAACACAAACAAGTATTTTTTGTTATAAAAACATATTATTTAAAATACAATTTATATCCAACACAAATGGACCGATAGTTGAACACTAAAACTTCTTGATAGTCCTTCACATTTTATAGGAAAATACAAGGTATTTATTGTGCTCACCTCTTATATTTGTGATATGACAAACTATTAATATGAAATACTCCAATGCATATACATTGCTACCCCAATAGTTGTATTCATAAGAATAATATTTTTCACTATGACAACAATACTTGTTTAAATGAACACCTTATTTTATAAATGAAAAACTTATAATGGATAGTATGAATTTTTATTTGAAACAAAAAAGTATTTGTTCTACTTGTTAATGAATGCATTTATGTTGTTTTCATATAACATTCATGGATCCATGTGTCAAGTATGGTTACATCTTGACTAACATTTGGTTATTATTTTATTTACTTGTAGATTAACTATTGACAATATATAGCATAGCTATGTTGGAAGACTAGATATTATAACCACAAATACTATATTGACAATTGGACCTTGTCCAATTATTGGCCCCTTTTCCCTAATTTCTCTTTGTATAATTTGTATTCAATTTAGAACCTTAATTTATTAGAATCCACAAATTTTTGGTAGATCTAAGATGAGTATGAATTTATGTACTTGTCACCAAAAGCAGTTGTTAAGTGTCCTCCTCAAACATATTCACCATAGGGCAAATGGGTCTTGCTACAAGGATCCAAAATTTGTTTTGACAATCCTTTGCTCTTAGATTGGCACTCTCGATTCCTTTGGATTTCACAATCGAAAAGTCAGAAATGAATTCTACAAGTGAGTTTTGTGGCTTGACAACATTGATGGCAATTTTGATAACTTTGCAAAATTACATTTTCAATCAATCTTTAATCCTTCTTCACCTGTAAATCTACAACACAAAGAGAGTAGAATAATTGTTTGTTTTTGGTGAATGAGGGTCAAACCTCGTTTTGGTAATTAAAACTTGAAATGAAATGAAACATGAATTGAAAGAATGATGAATGGACAATGCTATGTTGCAACTCACCAAACTTTTGAATGAAGATCTTTAGAGGATTGTGTTGGGTGAAAATTATGTAATCATCTTTTCAATAGATTACACAACCTAGATTTCAACCACAGTTGTGTGAGATATAATTTTTCATCTTAGAAAGGGGAGGCGCCCTTCTTACTACTTATAGAAGTTAAATGAAACTAACTAAATATTCACAAAATGCACACTACAACTACGAGGTGGGGGGGTGTGTTACATTCATGCTTCCCTTTTTTTTCAGAGAAGATGTTTTACAATGCTTCATGGTTGATAGTTCTGATTCAAAACAATTTTAAACTAAATACAAACAGTAATGTCAATACCTCTATCTAGTCAAAGCAAAGCGTAGAGATACCGGGTATGATAATAATAACAATAAAATGAGAAAGGAAAGCTCACGAAGGCACAAAGTTGTTTCGTAGTTTTTTCACCGATGGATTTGTGAAAGATGCACCGTTTGTCATATTAGAAGCACAAAGTCTTCTAGATACAACAATTCCACAAACAACATGAACAATTACAAGCACAAAGTCTTGTAGATCATCCAACAATAGTTAACCGAACATAAACTTAAATTCAAACAAAGAATGTAACACAAAGTTTACATAAATTTATTCAAAGCCCTTCAGATCTCATCTACTAATCACCACCAATATGATCAATGCACAAGATTATCGATTCCAACACAAAGTTTGGTATGCAATCCTTTTCTTTATTGATCAAATTTTTATTTGCAAACATGAACACAAATTTTCACAAATTTGTTTCAGAAAGGTCAACACTTTGTTGCAAAATACTAAAGGTAAAGATTACAATAGGAATCCCTCTTATTTATAAAGGAGAGGGAAGAGAAAATCTAGGAAAGCAATTGAGTAAAATTAGGAAAGTTAGGTGAGCTAATTTAGGAAAACCTAACTTTGACTTGGTCAAAAATGTAATCCATCTCTGTGAAATTACATCTCATATTTTCAATGTAATTATATTTGCTAAAAATACATTTAAGATGTCAAAAACTATTTACAAGATGCATAAAGGGAAGCATCAAAAAGTTCAACACTGGAAATCAAGAGTCTTCATGGTTCTTTACTTTGGGCACGAAAGTCTTCATACTTCTTCTTGGTATCCTGTATGAACGCATCATCTGGGCCGACTATGTAATCAACAAGGGTGTGAACTCTTGTGATCGACCTTTTGGTGGATGAATGGATTTTCTTACACCTGTGAAGATGCGTGTTGAGATTATCAATGGTCAGTCGTGTATCACAAATGACATGTATTGAGGCTTTGGAAAAGCTAGCGTCCTCAACTTGTTGCATGACGACTTCTTTGTAGATCTTGGAAAGTTCACTGGTCGGGAGAAAAATCTGGTTGTCTTCAAGAAGGTTATCTGAAAACTCCTTGATGCCCTTCTCCAGGATAGCACAATGTCTTTCAACATCTTCTTGTACATGGTGAAGATCTTCGATAAGAGATTTGATCACATTGATACGGTGCTTGAGTGATTCTCTTACCTCTACATATTTTTCCTTGTCGGGAATTACCTTGGCTTGCACCAATTTACTAATCTTTGCTTGTTTCATTTGTGACCAAAATGATAGGCAATTTTCCATCTCTTTTTGCTCTTGAGTAAGAATACTTTCCTCCTTATCAAGCTCTAATTTGAGTTGGGCTATTTGTGTGGCCTTTTCATCTGTAGCAACTATTACTTGTGAACTGTCTTGTATTAATTCATCAATGAAATCATACAATGCTTTACCTTTGGAGGTAAGCTTCTTTTCCTTTTGTACTACTGGTTCTTCAAGGTTTTCAATAGCCATGGGTTGGACATTTCCCGAAGAGTTTGCAAGTCTCTTGAAAACAACTGCATATCGTTCTACCTTTTGCTTGTACATGTCTCGAGCTTGCTCCATTTTGTCAAGCCTTCCTGCCAACATATCCAAAACTACTTGTGCATCTGCCTTTGCACTTTCATTCGTGATCTTGCCAGGCTGGACTCTTGTTACAGTGTAATCCTCCATATTTACATCTCCTTCCTCTTGTAGCAATATGCCAATATCTACAAACTTTTGACCAGATTTTCAACATGGAGTCTGGAATGTACCTTTGCCTTTTTCTTCTCCTTGGCTTTTGGAGGGGCTATCTCTTCAAGATCGAGTTCCTTTAGAGAAATCATTTGATTTTTCCTCTTCGATACTTGAGATAGCAACCAAGGGGGAAGAGAGGAAGTATGAGCTTCTTGGCTGACTGTAAACTCTTTTGTCACGACTGCTTATGTAGAAACAACTGGTATGGTGACGATTGGAGTAGTGTTTGTCATGATTGCACTAGTAGATTGTACACCAAGATGACCATGTAAGTATTCATGCATGAACCTACTGAATTCAACCTGAGAAGTGATGTCATAGGAGGGAGATGACAAACTGGGAATGGATGATGGAGGACTTGACAAAATATCAACCGTTCGTGTATTTGAAACTAATGGAGGAGTATCAAGTACGGTTGATGTTGCAGGAGGAATGGAGACGTCCATTGTATGTATGGTTGATGTAGGAAGAGGTGAAGTAGGAAGAGGGGGTGGAGGAGTGTTAGGATTAGGAGGTGTGTAAGGAATATTTGAAGTCATGGGTGATGACGTTTGAAGTAGATCTTCAACAACATTATCATGTGGAGAAAGGGTTTGTTCTTCGTCATGCCCAAGTTATTTTTTATCACCTTCTTGTCCTTCAGACTCTTGTTCACCTTCTCGTTCACCTTCTTGACCTTTAGACTCTTGTTCACGTGGGAATCTTCTTCCTCATCAGAATCTTCTTCTTGAGAATCTTTCTCTTTAGCATATTCTTCACTTGAATTCTCTTCTTCTTCAGAATCTATCTCTTAAAAAATGGGCCCTTTTCCTTTTGAGTGAGATGTTTTAGATTTCGTGGCTTCTTCTTCTGGAACTGCCCCCATATCCTTCTTGCCAATAATGAACTTTATTCTAGGGCCTCTTCGAGAAGAAGAGGGAATAGCCGCCTACTTATCTTTCCTGCGGAGTTCCTATTGCTAGTTGACTTCTGCTCTTGGTATTTCTGCTTCTGACTCTATCTTGAAGGCTTTCATCTAGAAACCATGTTTGTGTAACCACTTTGTAGTGTTGGCCAATATGGGAGCAAGCCTCTTCCTGATGGAGACACATTCCTTCTTTGACCACTATACTGTAGGCAAGGGTTTCCTAGAAATCTCGTCTTCATCGTAGGAAACATTCATAATGTCACCAGGGTCTGTGAAACCCTCTAGTAGATCAACAACACCAAGATCCTTGATCTGTTATATGGTTAGCCTATAATAATCCATTTTGCAGATAGCCTCTTCATCTTTGCAATCAGCCCAGATGTCTTCAAAGCGGTATTTGTGGTTGTGATCCTTTTTCAACTTCTTTTTTACATTCCAGAAATCAAAGTGAAATATGGATTTATAGGTCCTTATTGTCATGAACTATATTTCTGCATAGACTAATTTGGCTTTTTGCACACTATTGATGGTATATCTACCAATCGTCAATGGAAACTTGAATTCTGGTTTGTGGATCCTCATTCGTTCTTTGTGAACTGAAATTAGTTGTTTGCATAACTCCACGAGTACCCACTTGTTTGAGAGATATCTGGGCAACATGTAAGGGCACCCAGTGTAGCATCCTACCCTCATGTAAGTGAAAGTTGGAAATTGTAAGAATATGCACCCAACCTTGCTTACCACTTTATAGGCCTCGTCTGATACTCTCTTCTTTTCAAGAGTTGGATCAAAAGTGTATAGCAGAGGTGTGAAGAAGGCATCAGTGAGCCTTGAAAAATGGTGAAGACTTTCCTTCAGCTCCAATCGATAGAAATACTTGTACACTGGTACAAAATGTCGGTTCCCATTTGTGAAAATTCTTGGGAATTGTCTCATCACGGTTGTGGCATAAACCAAATAAGAAGTCATATAGAACTTCAAAGTGGTTGGCACATCAATCAACTACTCATGGATGTCATCACTGATTTGAGTTACCCAATCAATATGAGCCTTCTTTCTCCGAATGATCCGAATATATTCATACATCCAGTCATGAAAATGAGATGATTTAGGTAAGCCTTTGACCCTGCTCAAGAGAGTGATCATGTCTCTGATATCCTCTTTGAAGTCACTTCGTGGAAGCCCTTTCAACCATCTTGAGATAGAATGCCTAGGTTCTTTCAACCACTGACTATTTATCAAGTTCTTAGCCTTATTGGGATTTGAGTCATAGACTTCCTGCGCCTACTGAACGAAAATCTCTATGTATTGTTCCATGTGTGGAACTTTTAAAACAATATCAAAGAATTCAGGATCAAGTCTCATTATCACCTGTCCAAAGGAGTCTATCATAGTTCTGCTTTCCTTGATGTAATGGGATGTGACTTGGAGGACGAATTTTGTATTGTGTGTAGAAGTCGAGAATGTGGACACCAAATGTAGATTACTATGTATAATGGCTCTCAAAGAGTCTTCAAGAGGCTTTTGTTCAGTCCTTTTCACAAAGTCTTCAAGGTCCTGATGATTGACTTCAGTGTCATTTATTTCATCTACCTTGGAAATCACCACTGTAGGTGGGAAAACACCTTGATACTTATATTTCATCTTTCGTTCTTTTTTGGAAGACGATGGAGGCTTCTTGGTTGTCATCTAGAAGCAACTGGATGAAAGATGTCACCTTGAAGATCACTTGATGATATTTGGAAAGAAACTGCAAGGATGGTGAATCAACAAGCGTTAGCAGAAAAAGTAGCATTGGGAAGTGTGAAGTGAGCAAACGATGTTGAGCAAGCGTGAAAAGAGAAACTAGGCACAAAAAATGATGCAAGAGCGAAGAAATGAGGTCTAGAGCGAAAACAAAGCAGTTTGAAAGCGTTTAAGGCAAAAATTGCCAAATATGTAGGAGTGCTGAAAATCAATGCTTCTACACTTAGAGAGATAGTTTCAGGTGTAAGGGCGTTGAAAATCGGCGCCCTTACATGTCTTTCATGTAGGTTTGTAAAATGTGTCAAGGCGCTAAAAAATCAGCACCTTGACACATTGTATCAAACAAAAAAAATTGTGAAGTGTGATGGCGGGTTTTTTCAGTACTTTATCATCTGGAAGAAAGTGAAATCCATGAAGGAGCGGTGATTTTCACCGCTCCTACACTTGGACTTGCAGTTAGTGTAAAAAAATCAAGTGTAATGGCGTATAAAAATATCGCTTGGGCATGAGTGAGTGCTAAAAAAATGATGAAAACTTTATCATTTTTGAATGAAAAGATCAAGAATTTCACCGCCTTATGAAAGCTATGTTTGAAAAACAAAAGACACGCATAGGGTTGGTGAAATGTTTGAAGAAATGGATTTGTTTCAACTTCAAAAACCTAGGGCACAAAAAAGAAAGAAGTGCACAAGGGGACAAAGAAAAACTAGGGTGTGACCAAGAGACTGATTGGGCTTTGAAAACAACACACAAAGAAATTCGTTGTAAACACAAACATTTACAAATAAGATCTAAAAGAAACTTACAAAGATTTCTCAAAATAAAAGAGGAAGAGGTAAAACGATGAAGGAGAGAAAAACTAATGGCGTACTTGAGAAAACTCGAAACCCTAACTTGAATGCAAGTTGGAAGAAATCTTCAAAAAAATGTGTTTACAGGAGGTTGGTGATCACCCAGTACGATGAGGAGGAGAGAATGGCGAATGGATTAATGAGTCTAAACATAACCTAAAATCACTTAAAAGTGATTTAAAGTGAAGAATATGAAACATAAGTCATGCATTATTTATGGTGTATTAAGTGGCATAAAACTAGGAAAAGTGTATAGGAGACTAAAATCACCACCCTTGTCATTAGAAAAACTAAGTATAGAGAAAAAGTGCACAAGCACTAAAACTCGGCGCTTGTGCACCAAAAAACGACTTTGGGAAAAAATGCACAAGCGCTTGTGCACTTGACACTAGAAAATTTTACATCAATATGTAGGAGCGTTGTTTTTTAGCACTCCTACAGTTTTCACAATTTCGACTAAGTCTTGACATCTAGACCTCGTGAAGATATTCGTTTCGAAGATCTTCGATAGATGGGCGCAGAGGAACGCTCAAACAGACTGTTTGAGACTTTGGAACACACTTCGAGGTGGATCAAAATTTGTCTCGTTTTGCGTGCTTGAACATCATGAATCTATGAAACAAACAAGTTTTGTAGGGGGTTATCCGTGGATCGAGCACTACTAGATTCCATGATAACAGATTGAAATCTATCACATCTCTCCAAAGTCTTGATCTTGCATGAAATGACTTGATTGGATGTTGATCTTGATGTTTGAAATTTTACTTGAATGCTTGACACCTATATCACAATGTTAGCTCGAAAAACATGCATGAATGAAGATAACTTTGACATGATGCTTGAGATATTTGAATGTTGCAATAAATGGCTGAGAAATCTACTCTTGAATGCTCTTGACATTAATCTTTCCTTTTGAATTTCTTAGCTTGCTTCTCTAGGATTTGAATTGATAAAAAGATCTTGTATTTATAGGTAATTTTTTAATTTCTTGACAATTAAACATCAAAGGTCGAAAATTGCAAATTGAATTTGAGTCATAAAAATGTTTCCAAAAATATAATAAAAATTGGGGTCGTCAATTTAAGGATAGGTTCTAGGATTTAAATCCAAGACACTCCAATTCCAAGGCAATTTAATTAATGTTTGTAATTGTTTAATAAAAGTTTCTTTTTCGAAAAACGAGACTAATTAGAATTTTAAATACATAACTGGGCCAATTAGAGGATTAATTAAGTTCAATTAATTAAAGGACCCAAACATAGTGTGAAAATGTAAAGAAGTACATTTTTCAACATTACATTTAGCCCCTCACTTTAGTGAGATGATGAGTCTTATGCTCAAATTCACACTAAAGAGTCAAACAAGCATCAAGAGAGGTCTAATTGTACAATAGCTGGAAATATAAGACAACAAAGGTCAAGGAGGATGATCAAGCCCCCAAGATCTAAAGATCTCATGAAAAAACTACAAAAGCACAAAGAGACACATGCCTATGTTAAATATGCAACATCAAGACAAGATACACAAGCATATAATGCCAAAATTAATGAGAAGAGAAAAAGGGAAAGGGTGGATCAAGCCTTGAGTATTTGTCCAATCGGTATGGATCAAGCCTTAGTTGTTTGTCCAAAAACGTTCACAAGCAGAAATCTGTTGTCCACCATGCAAACAAAATATACTCACACAGGCTAGTGAAATCTGTTGTCCATTAGGCGAGTCTCAAAAGGTGGTTGATGGGAAAATCATGCCAAGTCTACAGGATCCCATGTACCAACCAAACCAAAATTATACCTCCTGATAACTTTGATAAGATGCCACAAAAATGGTCACAAGGCTTGCAAGTTGCGTTATGCTAGGCACTCATGAAAAAGGCTCCATTGACAAACAAGTTGTGTTATGTTTGGTGGCCTTGGAAATTTTTGTACATGTAGTAGGATAGGATAATCAAAAGGGTTTTGCTTAGTTCATGCAATGTCTCACCTTAGGGAACATTGCACTTGATGTCACCAAGAGAGGACTAGTTGATGATATAAGATTCACAACTTAGGGAATGCAAGTCATAGCATTACCACTAAGAGGAATGCCATATGCCTAGATGGGCCACGCTCTTGAAGGACATCAAATCCAATGTCACCACTAAGAAGATATTGTGTGAAGTAAGAAGACCACACTTTGAAGCAAACAATGAGCGAGGACATGCATGCCCCCACTTAAAAAAATTGCTAAACACCATGCTGTGAGCAATTAGTTTAAATTAGAACATAATAATTGCCAATACATGAGAGCTTTATTTGAAAAGCCCTATGTAAAACACATGTTTTCAAGATAAAGCTATGTCATGGAAAGGAGGTTTCCCCCTATATGCAATCCTAAGATAACACATAAGAGATCCGTGAATTTGGGGTCAACATTTGTTGTTGTTGTAATGATATAATCGAGTTCAAAATTGTTATCATTCCCCAAATGACTCATGGAACAACGAGAACAAAAGAAGAATGACACATAGAGAGAGAAAAGAAAAGAGAGATTTTGGGTCAACATGGAAGAGACCTAAATGTCTCAACACCTTGCGTCATCCCCAAAAGGAAAACAAAAGACAAAAGATAAATGGTTATGATAGATAGAAGAATGTAGATACAAATAGAAGAATGTCACAACATATTCACTTCCTTTGTATCCTTGCACTAACAGAGTGATAAGGGTCATCTAAAGTAGGTTCTTAAACATATAAAGACACACCAAAAAACATTGTACGGGGGATCACATTACGCACATACAATCAAAAGTAACACAAATAGAAGAATAGTATGACACATGTGAGTCAGCCTATAATGGGTCATCTGCATCCCAATCTTGTTCATCATATGCGAAAAGCAGACAACTAGCTAAAGGGACAACAAGTGTTGTACTAGGAGCATCACTAGGTTCAACACGTGGTGAGTCACTCTTGTTAGGAGGATCATCAGGATTGTTATCATCTAAGCTCATGGAAGAGGAAAACAATAAATTTAGCTCATTATGCATTTATCAATCTAAAAAATCTAATCATCATCATCCAAATTAATTACAACTGAAGGCCTAATGACAATGTCCATAGATGTTTCATGTGTTTGTTGTTGCGGCGAAGTTGGAGAATCATCATTCTTTTCTTCAATTGGTTTTTGATCTTGATTTTTTGTTTTATTCACTTCTTTTAAGTTACGAGCAATAGTACGATGTCTACGCCTATGCTCTTTAGAATTTTATTTTTTTTTGCACGATTTTCAAGTTGTAATTGTGTAGGAGTGGACTTATCAATCATATGTTTCTTTTCTTCTCGTAAGGGATGAACAAAAGGAACCATGGGAGGTTTTTCATCCACTTTCTTTTTAGCCTTATAAACTTGTTTGATCTTGGGAGGGACAATAGGACTTATATTGTTATCTCGTGGTCTTTTATAGGAAATAGGTGAAGGATTTGTCATGGGTTGGTCTTATTTACTTGGAAGGGATTTTGATTCAATCATGGTTTCATCAATGATAGGAGGCTCAATCATGGTTTGAGGCATGTCGTTAAGGTATAATTATGCACTTTGCCTTGAAATTTTGATAAGATTTGAAAAAGAAGCCTTCATGAGGTTTAATAAGTTCCATAAGTTTGGTCCGAAAGAAATCCAATGAGAAATTTCTATGAGAAGACACAAGATTAAAGCCACTATGATGCATAGTAAATATATCATTGCCAAATGGAAATTTTAAGAATTTATGCACTATCGACAAGACAACATCCATGGAGTGTAGCCATGGGTAACCAAGCTTCACATGGAATTGGTTTGATGACAGGATGATGGAGAATGAGACATTCAACTATTTCGGTCCAATTGTTAAAAGAAGTGTGATTTAACCTATCGTAGGGAAAACAAAACCATTATGTGTTTTGATCCATGCTTTCGGTTGTTTATAAGAATCTTGATAAAGTTCATGAACAAATAAGAATTCCTCAGTGATCACATTCTCTACACACACAAGATCAATTAATATCCCATTAGTAGGCTTGTCATCGATTCTTCCGGTGATGTAAAAAGGACCATCAGGTGCACGTCTAATTATGTCATTTTGTGAGAAATCAATGTCAAGGGGCATTTTGTTTTTTACCTTACAAGGTTGAACATCAATGAAGGCGACCATATCTTGTGAGTCTCCTTCTTTTTCACTCATATTGTTATTATTTGTATCTTGAAGTTTGTCAACATTCACCACATCATTCTTAGTATCAATAGCTTTCACAAAAGAGATATTATGATTTGGCATGGGTTGGCAAATATTTGAAAATTTTGGTTGGGTGGGGCAACAAACTTATTTCCTTGATCATTAACACCACTAATTTGGATGTGATTAGAATCAATGAGGTCCTGCACAATATGTTTAAGACGCTTACATTGTTCTATGTCGTGTCCATTTTATCGGTGATAATGACAAAAAGAATTTGAGTTAAAGTTTGGAGGTAAGGGCTTAGTGGTATCAATGGAGGTAAGGTAACTAAGTTCTTACTTATAAGCTACAACATGATGGAGTGAAGGGTATTGAGTAATGAGGTAAATTGTCTACTCCTTTCCCTAAATGGATATGGATTTTTTTGTTTTATGGCAGCCACTTGGGAGTTACTATGTTGATTTGTTTAAGGTGTATTTAGTTGTGAACAACTCTTATTTTGTTTCTTAAAGGATTGGAAATTGTTATGGGTCATAGATTCTGATTTTTCAAGGTGGTTTCACAGTGACTAATTGAATTCTGATAATCATGAAGGGTTATGCACAAGTGTGTAAATGAGGGAAACTTCATCATCCCAAGTTTATCCTAAATATTGGCTTGAAATTTTTTTATGAACATTATTTGAAGGTTGACATCAAGAATCCTAATGTTGATTTGTGAGTAAAGCAATTGGTATCGTGCTATGAAATCGATGACCTTTTCATACTTGTTTTGTTTACATTGCATTAAATCAACTAAGGTCATCTTAGACGCATGTGCACTTGGAAATGGTTAAGAAAGGAATCAACAAGTTCATTGAATGAACGAATTGAGTTATTAGGTAAAGAAAAAAACCACTCCAAGGCAATGTCTTTGAAGGATCTAGGGAAAAGTTTAGCCAAAATATTATCCTCAAAAACAAAGTCACTACATAAGATTGTGTATGTCGAGACATGGTTACTAGGGTCTCTTTTACCACCATATTTCTCAAATCTAGGAATCTCTATGCCTTGTGGCATTTGTGCTCTCAATATCTCCAAGGATAAGGGGTTTATTTGGCATTTTGTGATGGTTGGCTATTTTTATTTTGGTTCAATTTTGGCAATTTTTTGTTGGAAGGATACATTTTGCAAGAGTTGGTTAATGATAGAATTATTGGTTGTGTTGTGAGATGGAGCTAAGTATGGTGGAGGTGTATATGTATTCAGAGGGAAAGTGAATTGTAAGTTTGTTAGGGGAGATGGATTAGGAGATATGAGACTTGAATGCACAAAGCTAAAAGGGTTCCTAGTGGAAATACCTAAGGTTGTATTGACATTGCTAGTTGGTTGTATGGTTGTAGTAATAGTTGGATTAGGGTATGTAGGAATAGAGGCCATGGTTGTAGAAGGAGGAATTGGATTTCCACATTGACTTTGAGTGTACCCCAAATTTTGAGCACAACTAGCCATTGTAGGGACATGAGTATCAATGATATGAGGTAGGCTATGCACAAGTTCTATTCGGTGTTCATTATCAAGAACTTTCCTCACGTTATCTATGATACAAATTACATTACAAGCAATGTATTTAGAACTCACAAAGTTTTGAAATTTTTCTAAGGCTTCATCCATTTGTTTTAGGTTTTCTTGAGGGACATTAGCAACCATTGTATCAACATCAATCACATTGTTTGTGAGTAGGGTGGGCATGGGAAATGTGGTATCAAATATATGGTCCATTATGGGTTGACTAGTATCAACACAATGAGTGAAAGAGTTGGAAAAATCAAGATCCACAATGGATGTAGTAGTGTGAGATGACATGAGTCTCAAACTACGTCTCACTACAATATTGGTAATAAGACACCATGTTTTGAAGCTCATACAAGTTTCAACAAACCTAAGTGCACCCAAAGTAGAGAATAGGCACTAAACAAATGCAACAAACACCCAAGAATACAAAGTGTAATGCAAGTAAAAATAGATATCAACTTTCAAATTTAAAACAAGATAAGCTACTAATTATGCTATGAAAAAACCTGAAAATGATGTCTTTTTAATGCCAATTTTAATTTCAAACAATGTACTTAATTTGACCAATTGAACTTAATGCAAGCAATGACATTTTTTTTTGCTTTTTTAAAATGAAACACATAATTAACAATAGAATAGAATGAAGCAAACAGAGAAATTACTACCCAAAATTTTGAAAAAGCACCTATATAGGGACTGATTCACCCTAGGGCGAGTGGGTCCTAGGTCAGGGTTATGAAAAATCAAAGTTTGAGTTTCTTGCCTAATGTTTGAATTTCCAGTTTCAAGTTGCAAACAGTGGTTTTAGTGATTGAATTTTCTAGATTTATGTGTCCTAATATGAACAAAGAGACACTTTTTGAAATGTAATTTTGATCAAAATTGTGAATGTGAATGAAAGAAAGTACACTAACATGAAAGTACTATGCAAAATCAATGTAATATGCATGTAATTTTTTTGATTTTTCAGATTTTAAACAGTGCAAAATGAAAATTTAAAACCCTAAATGAAATGAAAACTAATGCAATTTTAACAACCCTAAATGAAATGAAAACTAATGCAATTTTAACAACCCTAAATGAAATGCAAACTGATGCAAATCCTAGATCTAGGGTTTGAATGAACTCCAATTTTAGAATTTTAGATGTACAATGTCAAGTTCACCAAAATGAAATGATGAAAAATAGGGTTTCTCCAAAATGAGATGGGAATGCACCTATCTTCCTTATTTTATTAGAAAAAAGAGACCCCCTAGGGAAAGGCTGACTTTCAACCCTTAGGTGAGTCAACCTTAATGGAGATCTTGTTGTTTTCCTTATGATTGAGGACATGGTAAATCAGTTTGAAATGCACTTTTGGGAGATAAATGAAAAATACTAAGTGAATCCAATTGTGCAATGTGAGACTTGAAACAACAATTTAAAACATTAATCTATCGGAATCCATAAACTTCCGACAGATTTGAGATGAGTATGAATTTATGCATCTATCACCAAAAGCAGTTGTTGAGAATCCTCTCAAGGTAGATTCGCCCTAGGGTGAATGGGTCTTGCTGCAGGGATCCAAAATATGTTTTGGTAGTTCTCTTCTCCTAGATTTGCACTCCCAATTCCTTCGAATTTCACATTCAAAAAGTCATAAATGAATTTTACAAGTGAGTTTTTGTAGCTTGACAACTTTGAAAACTTTGCAAATTTGCAATTTTGATCAATCTTCAATCATTCTTCGCCTGCAAATTTGCAACACACAAAGAGAGGAGAAAAAATATTTGTTTTTGGTGAATGGGGATTTGCCTTGGTCAAACCTTGTGTTGGTAGTTAAACCTTGAAATAAAATGAAACATGAATGGAAGGAATGATGAATGAACAATGCTATGTTGCAACTCACCAAACCCTTGAATAGAGATCTTTAGAGGATTTAAATCAACACATCTCTCCAAGGTCTTGATCTTGCATGGAATGGCTTGATTGGATGTTGATTTTTGATGCTTGAAATTTTACTTGAATGTTTGGAATCTACATCACAATGTTAGCTCCAAAAACATGCATGAATGAAGATAAATTTGACATGATGCTTGAGATCATGAATGCTACAACAAATGATTGAGAAAATTGCTTTTGAATGCTCTTGACAATAATCTTTACTCTTGAATTTCTTAGCTTGCTTCTCTAGGATTTTAATTGATAAAAATACCTTATATTTATAGGCAATTTTCTAATTTTCCAACAAATTAAACATCAAAGGCCAACAGTTGTAAATTAAAATTTGAATCGTAAAATGTTGCCAAAAACATGTTAAAAATTGGGGTCCTAAACTTAAGGGGGATCCATTTTCCCTTGGGAAAATGGGTCCTAGGACCTAATTCTAGGAATCACCAATTCTAAGGCAATTTAATTAATGTTTGCAATTGTTTAATACAAGTTTCCCTTTCGAAAAACAAGATTAATTAGGCTTTTAAATACATAATTGGGCCAATTAGAGGCTTAATTAAGTCCAATTAAGGGACCCAAACATAGTGTGAAAATGTAAAGGAGTAAATTTTTCGACACTACAATAGTATATGCATAATTTTAATTCAATTCTATAATTTAAAATCAATTTATATTTAAAAAATTTAAGTATATAAAAATAGCACATATATGCCTAGTTGTTATGTCTTTCTTTTTCACTTCATTGTAGGATAATTTTATGACTTTGGTTCTAGGATCCATAAAAATAGCACATATATGCCTATTTGTTATGTATTTCTTTTTCACTTCATTGTAGGATAATTTAATGACATAAAATTGATGACATGAATATTTATAATTGTCAATAATTTATTTGACTTATCACTGATTCAACATTGTTCATCATTGCTCCCAATAATGAATCAAGTGGTCTATGGTGGGGGTTTGATATTGAAGCCTTCAATTTTGAAACTAATTTTATAATTTAAATTTTATTTTTTTCAAATGCCTTAAAAATCCTCTTTTCTTCGTCAAAGGTTTATCAGAAGTGTTGGAGTAGATTCAAGTGTTTCAAGGTTGTCTTTAGGAATTTGTTCATCCAAAATTGGATTTGAATTAGGGTTCATAGGATATGGTATAAATATTTTTAAAAAAGAAAAGAAATTCATCAAAATAATCTATTTTTTCAAATGCAAATTAACACTAAAATTCAACACTTACCTCTTCTATTGTGTGGCATTGTCAAAATCCTTGTCAAGTTTGCAAAGCACATTCACATTTTGGAGAAGAAAAAATAAATAGGGTTTGTTGTGGGTCAAGGCTAGGGGTTACAAAAGTGAACAACTATTTTTTTTAATTTTAACTTCCCAAAACATGCTCGCATTATGGTGAGCAAAAAATGAGCATGTTTTAGTGATCCCATTTAACCTGCCCACATTTTGTGCTCACCATAACACAAGTACATTTTGGAAAGTAGAAATGTGAGTGTATTTTTGAAACCACATAAAGTGAGTATGTTTTATGTTTTTCACAATAATGTTGTTGATGGTGTTTTTATGCACTTCTCAACACAGGTAATGCACAGGTGCATTACCTCTCTCAGGTAATGCACAGGTGCATTACCTCTCTTGAAAGACAATCTTCCATAATCAAATTGCAGAAAAATATCCTAAGGTCTCTCGGATGTCAGATCTTGACAGTGCTTGGAATATCTCAGTTGATTTATGTGATTTGCTGGAATAACAAGACAGACTTACGAATGAGTTACAAAGTGGGGGAGTTGGATCTGCAAATGGATTTCTTAAGATGAGAGAGTTGTTGAGCATTTGCTTCAGGTTCAAACAGCAGTCTAGAACTCCATTTCAACATCAGATTTAGCTTTATAATGTGCAATGAACCTTGCCTAAGGTTACTTATTAAAAAAAAAGAAAAAAGGCAGGGAAGAGAGAAGGTTCCTAGATTTGAAACTACGAATGAACAGTGATCATAGAGGCTGCTACAGTAGACAAATTCCCTAAATTGGGTTTTGCTTGGCCAAGAGGATCCTACAGTTACACAAAACCAGTGCAATCTTCTAAGGATTGCAGATTTTCAGTTTGCATGCACACATCATGAACATGCAAGTGAACTAAGTTGCAGCAATCAAATAAAAAATCCCAGGCTAACTTTGCAAAACAACTTGTCATCAACAAGCGTCGAAAGTATGGGCTGGAAATTCATCAAATATTGAAACAAAAATCACCATTACCACTTACATTCAAGAAACTAACAACTAAAACTAACTTGGAAGGTAGAACCATGCACACATAATGAGTAAACTCAAAAGTAACACCCATAGATCATGCAATGCTTCTTTCTATTGTTGTAGAATTTTTTTACAATAGCTCTCCAACCCTTTACAAATGAGGGGAAGGCCCCTATTTATAGTTTTCCAAAGCCCAAATGAATGGCTATGATTGAGTTACATTGTGTGGCTCAGATTCAATCACATTAGGGCTTCACCTACCCCACAATATTCAACAATTTAAAATACATCTGTTGTCCTTTTCCTATTTTGTTTTGTAGTGGCCAGTCACTGTAGCAGTTTTGTCTTCTAGCTGATTTCCCTTTTATTGTAGCTGAAACTGCCTGAAAGCTGCCTCCTCCCGATGGACTTGCAACATTCTTCATTGGATCAAATGGGTTAGTCGACGATTGGCATCAATGGATTGGTTGCCCTTAATTTAGGAGACTACCCCCAAACATCATCATTATTTGGTGAAAAGTAGGACAACTCCCTTGTGCTTTTTGTCATTGACTTCCTTGGCATAGGCCTTCTTCTGATGCCAGCTCTATTGACGTGCACCACAAGGAGAGGTGGGAATAAAATGAATGGTGATAGGATCCACATGATTTTCCTTGTTCAAATTTCTCAATGGGTCTCGTGATGGACCTGCGGTAGGCTTCTTGAAATCGGAATCAAGAGGCCGGAATGTTGTTTTTAGGAATGTTGTTTTGAAAAGGGCGAACAAGGCATGGCGACCCAAATGGTATCTCCTGGCTGCAAATTTGAAATTTGAAAGGTCCAGGGAGGATAAGATCCAATTTTAGCATCTGGGTCGAAGTTCATTTTCAAATCGGAGGAGCGCTTGGACATTTCGGAAACAAGAGGTCAGAATGCCATTTTGGAAATGTTGTTTTGAAAACGACGAACAAAGCATGGAACTTCGGATGGTATCTCCCAACTGCAAATTTGGAATTTGAAAGGTCCAAGGAGGATAAGATCCAATTTTAGCATCTGGGTTGAAGTTTGTTTTCAAATTGGAGGAGTGCTTCGACGTTCCGTAAACAAGAGGCTGGAATGTCGTTCTGGAAATGTTGTTTTGAAAACGACGAACATAGCATGGAACTCTAGATGGTATCTACCAGCTGAAAATTTGCAGTTTGAAAGGTTGAGGGAGGATGAGATCCGATTTTAGCATCTGGGTCGAAGTCTATTTTCAAATCGGAGGAGCGCTTGGACATTCCAGAAACAAGAGGCCAGAATGTCATTATGAAAATGTTGTTTTGAAAACAACAAATAGAGCATGGAACTTCGGATGGTATCTCCCGGCTGAAAATTTGGAATTTGAAAGGTTCAAGGAGGATAAGATCCAATTTTAGCATCTGGGAGTCCGTTTTCAAATCGGAGGAGCGCTTGGACGTTCTAGAAACAAGACGTCGGAATGTCATTTTGGAAATGCTGTTATGAAAACGACGAACAGAGCATGGAACTCCAGATGGTATTTCCCAAATGAAAATTTGGAATTTGAAAGGTCCAAGGAGGATAAGATCCAATTTTAGCATCTGGGTCGAAGTCCGTTTTCAAATCGGAGGAGCGCTTGGACGTTCCGGAAACAAGAGGCCAGAATGCCGTTTTGAAAATGTTGTTTTGAAAACGACGAACAAAGCATGGAACACTGGATGGTATCTCCCAGCTGAAAATTTGGAATTTGAAAGGTCCAAGGAGGATAAGATCTAATTTTAGCATCTGGGTCGAAGTTCGTTTTCAAATCGAAGGAGCGCTTGGACGTTTCGGAAACAAGAGGCCGAAATGTCGTTTTGAAAATATTGTTGCAGGAATGTTGTTTTGAAATTTTTGCAACTTCCTAAAACTTAATGAAACCTTGCAAGTTCACTTGGGCACCAAAAAAATCCCAAATCCATAGGAAACCCATCTCCAAAGTCAAAAATGAAGGAAAAAGAAGAACCAAGCGAGCGGGAAGGCGAAGCCCGAAAAACCCAAGACTTAAGCATTTTTAAAATTTAGGGGCAAAATATGGTCAGCCAAAAATGAGACTTTGAAGGGCGCGTTGACCAAATAGGACACCAAAATGATGGGCACACAAAATGAGGCGGCAGTAAAGCAACCCACTGGGAGTAAAAAAAGAGGGTCCCTGCCTACAACGAGGCGTGTGTGCAATATATGCACAACAAATGGCGACTCACTGGGGGAAATGCTCTAAGCATTTCGATGACAAACTGGAATCATGAACCCAAAATCTCTGGTTACGAACTTCATGCTAGGGAAAAAAAGCCAGACGCTCAACCAAAGGATCAAAACCACTAGTTATCCCAACCTTCAATATGCTGAAAATCCAAGTGTGTGCAATTGCATTAATTCTCGTCCTTCAGTTGCTGCAAGAACCCAAGCTCCATCAAATTAAGCTACGTAGTTTATTCTAACTCCAAAAGCATCTGGGACATTGCCTCGCTGCTAGTTAGACGTCCATAGCCCTGACGAGGTTGTCGTTGTGATTCTCCCGAACATTGCTCTACTGTCAGTCGAGCATCCATAGCCTCGATAGAGTTGCTCGTATACCCCTGAAAAGCTAAATTTCTCTTCTTTTGATTTTCAATATTTTTCTTTCTTTCTTTTGTTTCTTTTCTCTTTTCAATTCTTTTAATTCAACCTGCAAGCAATGAAGCTTGCACTCAGGGTTGAGAATCACAGTGACGCTAGAGCAAAATATTAGATTTTTCACTTAACTAGACTTCACAAAGGACCTACAGTGACTGTCAGATCCTTAAAATATGTGAGAGATATAAGATTCCAGAATACTTCAAAATCGGACCAACCAATGAATTATCCACTTTGAATCAAACATCTAAATCACTTGATACTAACAAAATATCCTCACCATCCACTCTGAAAACTTGATTAGAGTTTGACAAAGAAATACATAGAACAACCCTAGGAAAGAAGAATGGTTGTTGTGCGCACAGATGTTCCAAGCCAAAATCATACAGACCCTGAGCAAAGCAACATCAAAGCGAGAGCAAACAAAATCAAACAAAAGAAAACGAAAAGCAAACACCAAAACCAACCAAAGCGGGACAATGAAAGAAAACAATGAAGAAACTACTCTAAAGCAAGAACAACAAACAAACTAACCTAACAAAGTAGGAAAAAAAAAGTATTTACAAGAAACCTACACTACTCAAAACGAGTTATGTACAAAGATATTCACAAAGAACTATGTTCGGGTAAGGTGAGCTAACACTCATGCCCATCGGATTTCGCAATGCATGTACAAGAAAACGGGAAGTCGTTATAGTTCTCAACCATGTAGATTTATCCTTATGTTCAAAGAAAATAAATTCAATATGGCAGCATTCAAATTCTGCCCCAACATCATGAAGAATCAACAATTAAGGAGGCTCATTAAACCCGTGATTAATCCATAAACACGTTCGATTTTCCTCATTCCCATAATCAAAATGATAAGTGCAACTATGAAAATTAACAAGAGTGTTACACCCAAAATGAATTTTTTGGCATTCTGCTTAAATTGTGTTAAACAGTGTAAAAATGCCATCGAAAGTATGTTTTAGGTCAAACCAAACATGAAGTCTTTGTGGGTTTTTGTCAAGGAACTTGTCATTGAAATTCTGAAAAAATGAAAATTAGTGTATTATGCCCCTATTTTTAAGGAAACCCTTAAAATAGGACCTTCCCGGAAATGATTGAAAATATTTTTGATAGGGTTAATTGCCTTCACGATCACATTGATCAAGTTAGAATTATCAAAATACATGTTTTACTCTGGTGGGTCTATTCCCGTTTTTTAGGAACAAAGTTAGGAGCTTCGCAGCCATTAATGGTAGATTGGCTAGTACCAGATGCTGAAAGCTAAACCTCAAAAGCTCCAATGAAGAAGCCATGGCGGAAAAGGTTAAAAATATGTTATAGAGAGGGAGTTTCTCAAAACGAAAAAGGCTAAAATTTGGCTGACTCTGGAAGGTGCACGTTTTTGTTGCCAAGGCCAAACGTAGTCTAAAGGTGAAAAAGGCGCCCCTCTTGAAGAAAGGCACCCTTGGATCTCAGAGGGAAAATTTAATCATTTGACATCTTCAAATCAGTCATCCTCTTCACTTTCGTGCTAGCATGACAACGAAACAATTAGCAAAATCATCTGATTCAGGGATCATTGACCATCTGTCAACAAAGTATGGAGGATCCATCAACAACGAAGATGCCAAATCGGAGAGCTTCATGGTAAAAGCACCCCTGCTAGCCAGGGGCACCCCTCAGTTACAGGCACTGGATGAATCCATCTACTACAACTCTATACATGATATCTTTCCAGCTCCCTCCCAACTACGCGATCAATCTGACAATAGGTCCACAAGACACGCCAAACGATCACGAGTTGAGATCAAGTAGAGAAAGCCAAAATTGAAGAATTGAAAAGACAAGATAGAAAATGGCTAAGGCATGGCTAAAAGTGCCCCTCTTGAAGAAAGGCGCCCTTTTCTGAAGGCATCCAGATTCAGCCAGAATCTTCACTGCCTCCTAGGATGACTTTCTCAGCTATGACAAGTCTCATCAGTAAGATTATCAGTAAGAACTTCTAACAAATCAAACATCTGATGAAGGAGATCAAAGACTGGTAGTCCACAACCAAGATAAAACCAAACAAAAGCTAAAAGGGCCCCTGCTGGCCAGGGGCACCCTTTAGTTTGAAGGACCTAAATAGGACAAAGCTGGCTACCCGATGCATCCTCAAGTAGAGTCATTTGATTCATCTAACAACATGAATGCCAGATCAAAGCAAAGAGGGTCTAAAAAGGTCAAAACGAAGAACAATCAATGAAAATTGACTAAGGCATTGTCAAAAGCACCCCTCTCAAAGAAAGACACCCTTCTTTCTAGAGGCCTAAACTCAGTTTTCTGAGTTAATCCCTCCCAGGCATATCTCGTCAAGCTGATCCCACCTCAACAACAGAACTGCTAGCCATTTCCAAAGATCAACTGAGTAGCCTGAATCAAAGATCATACAGAGGCACTTCAGCTTACAAAATGGATAAAAAAGATCAACTTCAAGGATGGATGCCTAAAAGAAGTCAAAGCAAAGATGTTGACTTGAGTTAGCAAATTTGGAGCCAAAAAGAGACCAAACACTCCACAATCAGTGGAAATCACCTTTTGGAACTCCAAATCAGACCCAAATAATGAGTTGTCTTCCATACTTGGTGGATCTCAACCCTAATCAACATATATTCTTGCTAGGTGTTCCATTCTTCATTATTCTTTTGCAGGTTGAAGGATAAAACAAAAAATAGCTCCCAAGAACACGTTTTCAAGATCTGGCCGAGGTTTTGGACAGATCTTCAATATTTTTGAAGATCAGTGGCAGTAAAAGTATTCTTCCCCGAGGATTGTTTCTAGAGGCAGATTATTGCAAAGTGGTAGTTTATAACTTCCAATCCATCTTCTGTCTACTTCCTCTATTTTTGTCTATATTTCTTTGCATGTCACAGGAAACAACAAATTACCTTAGATCTGGCCAACTGGGTATGATCAACACAACTTTTTCAACAAAACCCACATGTTGGATTTTTCCAAAAAAATTAGCCATGTTGCCCCTATTTTTTAGGGTTTCCAGAAAAATTCATAATTTTGAAAAACAGACAAACTGGGTTTGTTTAGCTCTGAAGCACGAACAAAATGTGTTGGATTTTTCTGAGAAAAATCACTTTCTGGTGCCTCGCTGCCTTTGCCACCGAAGGGCTCTTGCATTTCATAGAAAAACTCATTTTTTCAAATTTCTGACGATCTGGGTTTGTTTAGAAAATCATTCTCAACAAAACCCATGTCTCAAAAATTTTCGTAAAAATTACCCCCGACGAGGCTATTTTTAGCAGTTCCAGAAAATGTTGTCTGAGCAACATCGTGTGCACAGTCAATCTTCAAGGTTTTCATAATGCAGTACTCCCAGGTACAATACAAGACCAAGATGGTCTTGTACCATGATTATCTGAAAACAACTCACACAAACTTATGGCAGAAAAATCCAGAGGTCAGTTCTAAGGACTTGGAGGGCATGAACTAAATTACATTGCAGAACATTGAAGAATCCGGTTTATTCCAAGCTGCATCCATTCTAATCACCTTACAAAGCATTGAGCTTGTAACTGCTTGCACAAAGCATTACAACCCTACTACAAGAGAAATCTTGTCAGTGGACGAAAGAGTGATTTGCAGCTTAAAGCCGAAGGACATAGAGACATGTTTTGTAATTCCACCATGCCCTACCAGGAAGGTCGTGTCTATGATAGAATGCGAAAAGGCATTCGAGGCTTCAAGAGATAAGTGTTTGCTTATAATGGTTGAGCATTGGTTAAAAACAAATAGAACCAGCTTTCCCAAATTGGTTGGGAGAGGAGAATTCAAAGATGAGTATAGAGTGTTAATCACTCTAATCAGCAGAGTCACTAGACAAGAGGAGGGAAAATATTTCGAGCTATGGATGTTCTATATATTATTGGAAAAATAATCAACAGGAAAGAACCTTACGACTGGGCCTCTCTGATCAATGACACGCTCCACCAACAATTTACCAGGTTTCTAGAAGAGCACCATTTCCACATGTGTTCCTACCTGGTCTACTTGATAGCCTTCCAAGGCGATTTCAGAACACTAAACACTATGGGAACCCTAGGTGTGCAAAAGGTTCAAGAATACTTTCCTCACCTTGAGTTCACTCTAGCAGAAAGGCACTTCAAGAAGATAAATGACCTTTTCACTATGCACACCGTGCGCGAGCTAGACCATGAGATGCACGTTCGTATTTCACCAGGAGCTAAGGCAAAAATGGTGGACTGGGCGAATTGGTTCATCCAATTCCCCACTTTCACCTACATACGCATGTATGGATACAATAGCCACCCCACCATGATGCCACACTACCCCTTAGATAGGGTAGTGTTCATGGAATTCCTGAGGCAGTTGGTCGAGGTTCACTCTTACCTTCGCGTAAAGTAGAAGTTTGCTGCAAACGTTCCTTTTCAAATGGGATTCTACAGATGCAAGACTGCAACCAATGCTAGGTTGATAAGCCAGAAAATAGTGAGATTTAATCTCAAGTACCTCATTGACAAGAGGTCATCATATGATCCCAGAGGCATCTTCACAACACATCTCGAACAAAGATCATCACATGAACCTTTCATGAAATATTTTTGTGTCAACTGCAAGGATGAGTTCGAAGTGAGAAGAAGGAACTACAACAGATTCAAGCTCTCACAGATTGCAAAATTCATGTCAGAGGACATCAAGGGCTTATCTGATGATGAAGAAGAGGTCATTCTTTCTTCCTTCTTCACGGGTCAAGTAGATGCACAACCACTCGAAAAAGTAGACTGGTATGCGAAAAAGAGTACGTCTATTGAGGAAAGAACTGGTAGAGTAGTTCAACATAGTCAACTCTACCTTGACAATAAAAGGACAAGGAAGGTAGTACTTCCCTGATCAGAGCCGCCAACAGTTTAGTTTACACTACCTTCCTCATCTAGGAAGAAACCCAGACAAAATAAGATGAGCATTCTTCTAGAAGGAATGCGGATTTCAGGGAGCACATGGGGAAGAAGAGGAATTGCTAGCACAAACCAACAAGAGGTACAGGTGGAGACAACCACCAATTTACCTGAAGCAGTTGAGTATGTTGCAGCTACACCAGAGCCAACAATTGAAATAATTGTTGCAAAGATGGAATCCATTGTAGAAGAAGTTGCAGCAGAAGCAGTGCCTGTAATAGAAACAGAGCCACTGGCTTCACCACCATCACAGAGGTCGCAAAGTCCCATTGATTTGAACTCGCCACCATGAGGCATTGCTCGCTTGGAAGGAAAAGGGAGAGACCTTCTTATCAGCTTGAATTCTCTGAATTCCACCATGTCCCACAAGACATGCTGACAAAGAAGTTGAAGACGGAGACACATGTAGAGAGGAATGCAGAGAACAAGGTTGTCATAGAGACTGTTGCCCCGCCTAAAGATAAAGACATACATAATGTGAGGGTTGAGGATTTCACACTTTCATAGGTGAACCTTGGAAAGACCACTCGACAGGTGGAGGCAGACCTTCTCGGAATCGCCTCAGCGAACGTCAAGGAAAGAATGACCAAGGATGGACAAGATAAAGTAGCCTTGAAGGCTGAAAACCTTCAGCTAAGATTGTACATTTCTAGTTTGATACATGACACTCCCAACTCCTCAGCCTTGCCTCAAGGACTATTGGATCTCCCAATTGAAAGAAACCATCATTAGTTGATCACATATGACAAACACTTGAGACGTCAAGTGGATGAGTTTGTCATCAAAGGATGGTGTGTATTAGTAGAAGCATATCAACTGAGAGACAAAGCACATCGTCTTCGATCATAAATCCAATAGTCAGATTTGAAGGAAACTCAAGAGAGGTCAAGAGAGGAAGCGACAATTGCTAATATACAACATGCATACCAATCAGTTACAACCACTGAGAACAAACAACATCTCTTTGATGGGAAAAAACAATTGGCATACAAGGTGAGAGCCTATGATGCCAATTCAGTGGAGCTAATTGACTATAGACGCTTTGTCACTAATATTATCAACTTCACAAGAATATTGGTAATATCTTTCCCTGAGTTATAATATCAGTGGGAAGGAGGGGAATATTTTGAGCTTGAAATGGTATAGACACGGTTCCAAGACGTCATCCGTGCTTCTTTGCTTGAAGACCCCAATGGCTGCAAATTAGCCAAAATTGCAACCATGTCTATCCAGTTAGATGAAGCAGCTGCCCAATGCATAAACTATCAACAACAACTTGTGACGGGTGAAGAAATGCTTAGGCGCCACATAGTCATCTTGAAAAGCATTAATTGCCCAGAAGTCAAAGAGGTCAGCGACTGGATAAGGATTTTGTTGACCAGTGGTGAAGAGGTGTAAAGCACTAAGGAAGGACGTCCTACCCTCCAAATAGAAATAAATATGACTGAAGTCAACTTGATGCGCCTTTCCAAGTTGACTCCAGATCATGCATGTCAGATCCCACTGATCTAGGATGACTAATTGACTCCCACGATTTGTGGATCTGAAATCTTTTGTAAAGGTGGATGTCTATTTGGAGACACATTTGTAATTGTAAGTTCACTTTTAGTTAGGTTTCAGTCAACTCAGGTAGACTCCTAGTTTGACTTTTGTTTAGTTTCTGTTAACTGAAGTAGATTTCTAGTTAACTGCTTGCTCACCTACTTTTAGACATAGGAATAAATCTTGCTGATTGGAAAGAACTGATTGTTAACTCAAGGAGATTTCAGGGTTGCCTACTTCTTTGAGTTTCTATAAATAAGAGCCTTGGGATCATTATTTTTTTAACCTTTATTTGCTAAGAAAAATTACTGCGCCATTGTTGCCAGAGTTAGCTTGTTTATATATGTTCACTCTTGGATGAGAGTTTGTTGGTTGATCGTAATTGTGCATGATTTCGTGCCTTTGTTGTCCTAACCTTTGTAATTCTTTGAGGAAAGCTTGAAGAAATAAATCAGATGGCGCATGCTTGCTTGATCTAAATACTTGAGTCCATTCAAAGTCTTGTTTTCAAATAGTGCATTGTTTCAATCTCCTCCTTGGATAGGTGTCGTCACCTCCTTGGATATTTTGTTATCGATCATTATCGTATGATGTTGTTTAATGAATTGTCTTGCAACCTACACTTTGGATAGGTGTCGTCACCTCCTCGGGAATCTTGTTAGACATGCCATCGTTCCTTGTTGTTTCTAGTGAGCTTTTTCCAAGCCTACACCTCGGATAGGGGTTCCTCCTCCTTGGCAAGTCTCAGATCTAGTTTATCGCAAGAGAGTGTTTAATTGTATCGATCCCTATCTGGGTATATATCTGAGAGTTTAAAGCCTCCACCATATTCCATTGAGACGGAGGATTCAAGTGATCCAACCCATCCATTTTGCTCCTACGCCCTCATGCTCTGTTTATCTTGAGGAGGTAGGATAGTATAGAAGCTTAGTTAGTCGTAGTTACGATATGCGGAAACCAGAGAAAATCTTAGCTACGATGCATTGTGTTTATGCACCCTTGTGTCCTGCCACTGAGTAAAAAAGATAGGAACCTTAGTACGTCCCTTTTTTACATTAGAAAATCAGCAAAGAGAGATCTTCCTCTCTATAATCCGAAGAGCATGTACTAACACACTTGCAATAGCTGTATGTTTCCAATAAGCACTCTAGAGGTGCTAATTGAAACGCCAACAAGGAGCAAGGAAGGATAGAACCTAGATTTCATAAGATGGAGGTGGCAGCATTTGACAATCAAGATCAAGCACTGCATCATCAGTCTTTGAATCAACAACCTCAGGCGGGCATGGTGGAGGGTGCAACACTTCATAAATTAAGCTTGCATAAGGCTGGGAGAACGAGGCAGAAAATAACTCTTTTTATCTACGTGTGGGATCCACAGGCTCCACTGGCAGTTCTTCAAAAAGAAGTACTTCTCCACATTGATCATTCACAAACTTGGGATCCACTTGATTGTTGTCTCAAAAAGGTAGCACGTTGTCCCATCTCCTTTCCCAAGTATCGACCTTATCTTCATGATGCTCAGTGTCATGGGATGATGACATGTACGAATCTTTCCTATTGCAGCCATCTAAATATGAAGGAGGATCAGAAAGGATCATGGCGGAAGGACTCCAAGTTGCATCTTGTAGTCGATCGGGTGCTTCATCTCTATTGCTAGCTATCTCATCACCCCCGCCTTTGTCTTCTTCTCTTTGTTGTTCATGCAACTCATCATGACGTTCACTCGTTTCCCCTTGCTCACTATCACTATGAAAAAGAAGGAACCCCTCTCCCAATCCAAAAACTCTAGTGCATCACCGTTTAGAGGCTCGAGGAGTATGTCTTCATCGCTACCATCTTCTAGGATGTGCTCTTCCTCGGTATGAGCATACCTCTACAGTACAACTCCCAATGGAAAGAAGTCATCAATTGATGGAACCTCATCAAGGGGACCAAAATCCACTATGCAATCTCCCTCCAAGGACTTGTCATAAAGCCTATCGTCCATGGTGCTCAAATGCTCTTGAAGAGGGAGAAATTCTTAATGACTTGTGGACATAACTACATTGCTTGAAAGCTCGAGACTGTATTGTTGTCCTTCTTCTATTGCTATCCCAACATCCTCTTGAGAACCGCCTTCAACTGAGTTGTTACTTGGCTAAGGCCCTTGATCTTAGCGTTCCATCCTTGAAGCAACTGTAAGAAGTGGTGTGCTTAGTTGCCTCGGTTGTTCCTTGACTTGTTTGATGGCTTCTTGGCACAGTCCGCATGTGAACTCCAAGTGCGATGAATCATGAAGTCTGCACCAATTTGGTAGTGGAAATACCTCCAAATCTACCTAAAATTTTATCTATGACCAATCCTTTGCTAATCTGGAGACAAGCTGGTAATATCTTTCCGCCACTGGGTCTTCATCATTACGTGGAAAACAAGCTTGATGGTAGACAACCGTGGTGAGTGGTTGTTCCCACTCCTCCAGTTTTTCATTTTCAGATTCTTGATCACTATCATTTATGAAGGAGATGTCTTCCAGTCTGATTTCAATTATTCCTTCATCATCATTTTTTGCTATCCCAAGACTGTCAACCTCTTCCTCTTGCTGATTTTTAACATCTTCATTGGATGCCCAAGCATACACTGCTGCAAACTTCATTGATTCATCCTCAACTACCAATGGCTCCTCTTCCTGAGTGGAGGACCACCCCTTACTGGTGAAGGAGAGGATTTTCAACTCCATTCTTAGTGAACCTTCACTAAAGATTCTTGTTGTCCCCAGAAATCAACTTCTCCTTCTTGATTTTCAGCTTTAGTGTTTGCTATACCAACACTAATTCATGTAGGATTTCCTGGTTTATCTGCAATGTGTTGTCTTCCAAAGGTTGGCAACTTCTTTTCCTCATGGAATGAATCATCCTCCTTGACATTTTTCTACTCCAAATTGTTCAAATTGCCTTTGACTTGGGTGATGATGTTTGCACATGACAGACAAGTAAATTTTGAATGTGGTGCATTGTGAAATCTGCACCAGCTTGACATTAGTGCTTCCTCCAATCTTGGTCTATCTTTGCAGCCCAAACATTCTTGGATCAGCTCTTCAAATGCCTTGGCTGCCATGGTTGTCAATTCTTCCTCTGGGTCTGCAAGAGCTAAAGGCTGATATATTTCCCAAAAGGGAATCTCTCCTTGCAAGACTCTTTCAATTCTGCTCAAGAAGGTTAGACACTCCAATTCATTGTGCTTGTGGGTGCCATGAATTCTACATCTATTTTCCAATGCAAACTGCTGCAATGGCCTTCTCAATCTCCTATTTAAGTCTGCATGTAGCTAAGTGATGTTAATTTGCACATGCTACTCCATTTCGACTCAGCTTCTTTTTGCCCTCAAAATTTTCTAATTTCAAGTTTCAGCATTAAAAAAGATCTCCTTATCTCTGATTTCTTCTTTGAAAGTACTCTTATCAATTTCAAACTTTTAGCTTTGTAGCCTCAACGTGTCATGCCCTCCTTCTAGCGCCAATTTTGTTGATGGTGTTTTTATGCACTTCTCAACACAGGTAATGTGCAGGTGCATTACCTCTCTTGAAAGACAATCTTCCACAATCAAATTACAGAACACTATCTCAAGCTCTCTCAGATGTCAGGTCTTGACAGTGCTTCGAATATCTCAATTGATTTATGTGATTTATTGGAATCACAAGGCGGACTTACGGATGAGTTACAAAGTGGGGGAGTTGGATCTGTAAATGGAGTTCTTAAGATGGGAGAGTTGTTGAGTGTTTGTTGCAGGTTCAAACAACAGTCTAGAACTCCATTTCAACATCAGATTTAGTTTTATAATGTGCAATGAACCTTTCCTAAGGTTACTTATTAAAAAAAAAGGGAAAAAGGCAGGGAAGAGAGAAGGTTCCTGGATCTGAAACTACAAATGAACAGTGATCATGGAGGCTGCTACAGTAGACAAATTCCCTAAACTGGGTTTTGCTTGGCCAAGTGGATCCTACAGTTACACAAAACTAGTGCAATCTTCTAAGGACTACATATTTTTAGTTTGCATACACACATCATGAACATGCAAGTGAACTAAGTTGCAGCAATCAAATAAAAAGGCCCTGGCTAACTTTGCAAAACAACTTGTCATCAACAAGCGCCAAAAGTATGGGTTGGAAATTCATCAAATACTGAAACAAAAATCACCATTACCACTTACATTCAAGAAACTAACAACTAAAACTAACTTGGAAGGTAGAACCATGCACACATAATGAGTAAACTCAAAATTAACACCCATAGATCATGCAATGTTGCGTTCTATTGCTGCATAATATTTTTACAACAACTCTCCAACCCTTTACAAATGAGGGGAAGATCCCTATTTATAGTTTTCCAAAGTCCAAATGAATGGCTATGATTGAGTTACATTGTGTGGCTCAGATTCAATTACATTAGGGCTTAACCTACCCCACAATATTCAACAATTTAAAATATATCTGTTGTCCTTTTCTTTTTTTGTCTTCTAGCTGATTTCCCCTTTATTGTAGCTGAAACTGCCTAAACGCTGCCTCCTCCCGATGGAGTTACAACATTCTTCATTGGATCAAATGGGTCAGTCGACGATTGGCATCAATGGATTGGTTTCCCCTGATTCAGGAGACAACCCCCAAAGATCATCATCATCTGGTGAAAAGTAGGACAACTCCCCTATGCTTTTTGTCATTGACTTCCTTGGCATAGGCCTTCTTCTGATGCCAGCTCTATTGATGTGCACCATAACGAGAGGTGGGCATAAAATGAATGGTGATAGGAGCCACATGATTTTCCTTGTTCAAATTTCTCAATGGTTCTCCCGATGGACCCGCGGTAGGCTTCTTGAAACCGAAATTGAGAGGCCGGAATGTTGTTTTTAGGAATGTTGTTTTGAAAAGGGCGAACAGGGCATGGCGACCCAAATGGCATCTCCTGGCTGAAAATTTAGAATTTGAAAGGTCCAGGGAGGATAAGATCCAATTTTAGCATCTAGGTCGAAGTCCATTTTCAAATCGAAGGAGCGCTTGGATGTTCCGAAAATAAGAGGTCAGAATGCCATTCTGGAAATGTTGTTTTGAAAACGATGAACAAAGCATGGAACTCCGTATGGTATCTCTCGATTGAAAATTTATAATTTGAAAGGTTGAGAGAGGATAAGATCTAATTTTAGCATCTGGGTCGAAGTATGTTTTCAAATCGGAGGAGCGCATGGATGTTCTGGAAACAAGAGGCTGGAATGTCATTCTGGAAATATTGTTTTGAAAACGATGGAACTCCAGATGGTATCTCCCGACTACAAACTTGGAATTTGAAATTTTGAGGGAGGATAAGATCCAATTTTAGCATTTGGGTTGAAGTCCATTTTCAAATCGAAGGAGCGCTTGGACGTTCTGGAAACAAGAGGCCAGAATGTCGTTCTGGAAATGTTGTTTTGAAAACGACGAACAGAGCATGGAACTCCGGATGGTATCTCCCGCCTGCAAATTTGGAATTTGAAAGGTCCAAGGAGGATAAGATCCAATTTTAGCATCTTGGTCGAAGTTCTTTTTCAAATCGGAGGAGCACTTGGACGTTCAAGGAACAAGAGGTCGGAATGCTGTTATGAAAATGACGAACAGAGCATGGAACTCCAAATGGTATCTCCGAGATGAAAATTTGGAATTTGAAAGGTCGAAGGAGGATAAGATCCAATTTTATCATTTGGGTTGAAGTCCGTTATCAAATCGGAGGAGCGCTTGGACGTTCCGGAAGCAAGAGGCCGAAATGTCGTTCTGAAAATGTTGTTGCAGGAATGCTGTTTTGAAATTTTTGCAACTTCCTGAAACTTAATTAAACCTTGGCAGTTCACTTGGGCACCACAAAACATCCCAAATCCATAGGAAACCTATCTCCAAAGTCAAAAATGAAGGAAAAAGAAGAACCAAGTGAGCAGGAAGGCAAAGCCCGAAAAACCCAAGACTTAGCCATTTTTAAAATTTAGGGGCAAAATATGGTCAGCCAAAAATGAGACTTTGAAGGGCACGTTGACTAACTAGGACACCAAAATGAGGGGCACACAAAACAAGGTGGGAGCAAAGCAACCCGTTGGGAGCGAAAAAAGAGGGTCCCTGCCTATAGCGGGGTGTGTGCAATATATGCACAACAAATGTGAGCATGTTTTAAGAA
This sequence comes from Sequoiadendron giganteum, assembly GCA_007115665.2. Classification (NCBI taxonomy): domain Eukaryota; kingdom Viridiplantae; phylum Streptophyta; class Pinopsida; order Cupressales; family Cupressaceae; genus Sequoiadendron; species Sequoiadendron giganteum. The sequence continues at coordinate 581,191,991 of CM021103.1, forward strand.
AATTTGGTTATTTGGCCACTTTTTTGTACACCATTTCCATGCACTCGTCCAAATGCACACACAAAATCCCAAAATACAACACATTAGAAAGGAGTAATGAAGATGCAAGAAAGGAAGGAAGCCCCACCTAGTTACACTGGTGAGAATGGTGTTGGAAGAAAGAACACGATGAGCCAAAGTGCATGAACAACATGGACTACATGGAAAAATTATACTACCAAAAATTCCTCCAACCAATCATGAACAATGAAAGAGGGTTTTTAGTTTTTCAAAGCACAAGAGTAGGAAACAAACAAATAATAAAATAAAGAAAGTAAAATGAAGCAGGGGAAAAAGGGGAAAGGCACATGTATGCGTAGATTATCACTAATTAAGAGAAAAAAGGGTGGGTCAAGATGATGTCACACCATCCACATCAAATTTTCAAAATGATCTTGCATGCATGTAGATATGAACAACTTTGATGGGCCGATCAAAACACATGTCAAGGTTTCAAGATTTGCTAGTGAGTATTCTTGACTAACCAACCTTGAAAGTCTAATAAAAGACAATATAACCCAGAGAAATCCATAGATAAAAAGGAAGAAGGCTAAACTTAAAAGGGTAAGGACACAAGCAAACAAAAAAAGGGAACAAAATGAGAGGAAAGAAAAGTGACCCTCCCATTTTTTCTTTAAGAAAAATGGGGTGTGTGTCTGAGACACAACAATTCCTTTGATGCATTTTATTAGGTTTTGGTTTTTTATTTGAGTGGATTATGAGTTGTGTGATTTCAACCTCATTCTTTATTTTGATCAATAAAATATCTTCAACCTTTTTTTCAGCTTCTCATGGTTTTAGACAAGGAGATCCTTTATCTCCTTATTTGTTTATTTAAACGGCTTAAGGATTGAGTTGTCTACTAAAGTAATTCAAGGGAAATGGTCTTATCCAAGGTGGTTTTGAAATCAAAACATGAAATCTCAATCCCACATTTAGTTTATGGATGACAATGCTTTGATGGGTCTAGCTAAAATTAGGCAGGAAATCAATTTAAGAAAAGCTTTAGATATCTACTTATTTTCCTCTAGTCAACAAATTAATGAAAAAAATAAAGTATTTTATTCTTCAACATTCCTAAGCCTATTCAACAAAAAATTCCTAATATTCTTCACTTTTAGATTATTTGGGAGTCCCTTTGTCTTCAAGAATGCTTTAAAAGATTCTCTAGAAGAGTATTTTGGATAGGTTTCAAATAAAGGGTTAGTCATTGGGATTTTTAGTGGTTATCTTTTTTGAGAAGATTAACTCTTTTAAAATCTATCTTGCAGGATCCTTCAATTTATAGACCTTCTTAATTTTATCTACTCCCAAGAGTTTTCTTGAGGAGTTTGATGCTCTTTCTAGAAAATTCCTATGGGTAGAAAATTTAGAAAATCAGAAATGGAGCTTGTTGAGTTGGGAACAAGTTTGCAAACCTAAAGAGGTTGAGGGGTGTGGACTAGGGTAATTAAAACTTAATAGTCAAGCCTTAACAACTCGACTAAATTGGTGATGGTGTGAAAATCCAAGCCAACCTTGGTCAATAATTCTTAATTTTAAGTACTTGGGAGGAATTTAGAGGATGAAGACATTGTGTGGATGGAATTTCCTAGGAAAGGCTCCATGATTTGGAACTTGAATAAAAGGGAGGCCTCAATTATTAAGGAAGGGATTTTTTGGATAGCTAATAAGTGGAAAGATGTCTTGCTTTGGACTCATTCCTAGGATAATCATCCTCTTATTCTTTCTTATTTTCCCCAACTCTAGTCTTTGAGAAAAAGTTCATGGTAGCTAGGTGGTCTAAATTTGTTTATTTCACTTACATTGTTCCTCTAGAGAGGTCTTTGGTTTATCATTGGTAGGAGCGTTGGATTTGGCCTAGGGGAGATTATTTAGAAGATAAATACATTCTTGATTCAATCCTTGTGGAACACCCGTGTATTCATTTGGAAGACATGGATATTATTGCTTGGGGCCATGATCCTAAAGTAGTTTATTTAGTTGCACTTGGCTATTACTCTTTAGAGTAGCAAAAAAGGGGGGATTAGAAAGTGTCCTTGATAGAGGAGAATTTGGAATATATTGGGTTGGATTAGGTGCAACCTATTTTTATGGCTTCTAAACCAAAACAAGTGCCTCACCTAAAAAAACATTAGAAGAAGATGATTCCATGGGCCTTCCATTTTTGTTTTTCGTTGAAGTAGTGAAGAATGTTTTAATCATATTTTCTTTCAATTCCCCTTCTTTATAATGACCTAAATCTTATGATGGAAGATTTGGAATAGATCTATTTTGTATGCCATCTCTTTGTTTGAGTTTTAGGCCAATATGGGCCAACCCTTGATTTTTGCATCCTTCCTTGTGGTTGCATAGGATATTGATTCTTCTTTTATCCTTTTGTAGATTTGACTAGAGAAAATTTGTCATATCTTCCAAGAGCACACCAAAGTATATTCATGCATTGGCATAAGATTAGGTGGATGCTTAAGGAGACTATTGAGGCCAAGTTCAACACATATACACCACACCTCTTTCTTCTTTAGATGTGTGATTGGCTAATTGTTTGGAGTCATTTCTTTCTATTGCCCCACAAGATTAGCATGACCATCAATTGCAACCTTTTAGGAAGGTGAATAAGTTTGGTATGTGGAATCCTCCTCTTAGTATTTTTAATATTAATATCAATGGCTCTACTTGGGGCAACCCAAGTGTAGTGTGGATAGGTAGAATTAGTCTAGATATTGAAGGCTAGACTCATTTTTTCTTCTCTATTATATGAGATTGCACTCAAATAATCAAATGGAGGCATAGGCCGTCCTTAAAGCTTTGGAGAAATCCTATGATTTGGGTTGGAGGAAAGGTTATATGTGAAATGGATTCTATATTCTTGGTTTCTTTGTTAAACAAAAAAAATGTAGGACTCCTCTTGGAGATATTAAATTTGGTGGTTAATAAAATCCTTCATCTAACCACACATCTTGAAATAATATTTTTTATTTATGTTCCTAAGGAATGAAATAAAGTGGTTATTTGTTTGGTTTAATAGGCCTCTAAAGAGATGGGTGATTATAATGTTGAAAATTGGGGAGATTTAGAGATTCTTCAACTCATCTATGACGGTCAAGTGGAATGATTTTTGGTTGTTAGGATAAGTGACAATTTTGATTAGAGTTTAGGTTTTATTGTGTGCAATATGGAGTGGTATTGCGAGAACCCACAATAGGTTGCTCTCCCACTATCTATTTTAAGGGTGATAGGTACCTAGAAATCTATTTGGTGTATATGTGATTAGCTTTCTTTGAATACAATTTTTTTTTGTCCAAAAAAATAATCTTAAATATAACTAGTGGATAGATATTACAAATGCTAAAAAGGTTTATAGAAGTCAATTGCTTTAATTTTAACATGGGGAAAAATATATCTAAATTATTTTATTATTTTAATTTATGATTTAAAGAAGGTAAATAATTATCATTTTGGGAGACTAGACCTCATGATCTTTTATCTGCAACAAGATGCTTCAGTCAATCGAGCTAGGCCCTCCACCCTATTAAATCTTATTGATCATATGTCTTAAAATGTTTTATATTAATTTCTTTCTAGAATGTTATACATTTAATTTTTGAAACACAAAATAGCCAATTGTTCTCTTGTTAAATTAGCATCTTATCTAATTTTTCTTAAAATATTTTATATTAATTTCTTTCTAGAATGTTATACATTTAATTTTTGAAACACAAAATAGTCAATTGTTCTCTTGTAAAATTAGTGTCTTATCTATTTATTTTTTAATAATTAGTCCATAGGCTACATATAGTGTGAGAATTGAGCCTGAAACAAGTCTCATGCCTAGAAACCACTCTTGAGTGGTTGGAAAACAAGTTTTAGCTATTATTTAATGGTAAACTACTTGTCATTTAATGGTAAAAGCCTCCAAAATATCAGGTGAAAGCTTCCAAAATGTCACTTCCATTTGCAATGTTCTTTTTGTGAATTTGATGGTAACTTTCTTTTCTTTCATTTGCATTGCTTTATGTTTTAAATCTCTATGCAAATATTTCAAATTCACATAATACTTTATTTCTTTAATGAAAAAATCTAGATTTGTCTAAGTTTATTTCATTTTAACATACATATAATTTTCTATGATGAAATCCTTGAACCTCCTTTAAATGCAAGTGCTAATTTTATTAAGAGTTTTAATTTTTAAAATTTATTTTTATAGAAGAATATCTAAAGTAAACTTACATATATTTAATATTAGACAAAATAATTAAATATATTCCAACTCTCTATTGCAAAAATACTAAGAGTAGCATTTGTGATAAATAAAAAATGTAAAATAAAAAAAAGAATTAGGGAAGAGTTAAAACATACACTAATACATCATTATATTATTTAAATAAAATCTAGCACTTTATAATTTTATTAGATAAGTCTTTATTGAATACTATTTATATAAATAATAAAAATAAATGTTCAAATTAAATTATTTAAAATTGATTTTTTTTTTTTTTTAAAACCTAAATTTATTAGCACACATAAAAATATTTTAAATTTCTTATGACACATAAAAGTAAATGTTTAAATTTATTTATTTAAAATATAAAAAAATTCAATATTTTTAAATTATTTTAAGAATTAAAAACATTAAAAAAATCATTTATATTCATTATATATTTAAAATTAATAATCTAAATTATTATAGATCTTTATAAGTATTATATGTTTAAGATATTTAAAAATAAATAAATTATATTTTATTATAAAATATATTATAAATTAAAATTGTAAAATATAAATTAAAATTGAAAAAAACCTTGTAAATACTTCCTTTTGAGAGGAAATATAATAAGAGGTTTATGTTCTGTGTAGATTTCAATTATATATATATATATATATATATATGTATGTGGGGTTTATGTTCTTATATATATATATAAAAGAACAAGCAAGTTTTTATTGTAGAAATGCTCGTAACCTGTTTCATACTTGCAGCTCCTTTTGCAAAGATAAATTGCAGCTCCAGGGGAAGATCATGTTGCTAATAAGGAGGCTGCAGCTAATCTGGGAAAGGCTTTACATAATGAGGTAGTATGCAGGAAACAGAATCTCCCTAGCTAACTGTCATTCCTGGTAAAGCTTAGGTGATAGATTGGGGGATATCCCTACGTCTCTCGATCCTTCACCTTTAGAGCCGAGTCTACCTGCTGAAACAGTTGATGTTTTTTCAAGGCTGAAGATCTACATTGTCGTAGGAAGATTTGTGGGTAAAGTTGTTAAGAAGCAGACCTTCAGCAAATAGATTGAAGAATCTTGACCTAATATCCATCTCCCATCCGTGACTACTTTCTCGAATGGATTCTTTTTGATTCAGTTTAACACAGTTGTAGACACGAAGCACATCTCAAACCAAGGGCCTTGGTTTCATGGTAGAGCAGGGCTATTCCTCAACCCTTGGCAGCCCTTTTTGACCCCGACTTTGTAGTTCTCTCTGAAATACCCTTCTGGGCACACTATTACCACCTCCCATCGGTTTGTAGATTGTAGGAAGAGATTCTATTAATTCTAAATTAAATTATCACTTTTATCAAATTGGATCCTAGCTGTGATGGCTTTTATGGAAACCATGCAAGAGCTTGTATGCTTTTGGACCTCTCAAGGCCGGTATTCAGATCCATTCAAATTTTGTTTCTGGCAAGTTCATGTTTACAATTCATGGATATTAAAGGATTTCCTATCAGGTGCTTCTATTGCAATCGTTTTGGGCATAAGCAATGTGGTTGCTTCACAATTAAAAGGTGGTGGGGTTCAATTGTGCATCTCTAGAAAAGAAAAGCCAAGTAAGGAGTCCTTTGGACGAATCATGGCAGCTTTTTACATCAAAAGGCTCTTTGGAAGCAAGGAAGGAGCATGTTCAAGAGGATCAGCAGTTGCAGATTAATGAGAATGGAACAGTAGTAGGAGCAACTGACCTCTTGAATACCTGATTTGACATTAGGTATCTTCTCATGAAGCTGCAATCTGTTGGAAAAACTAAAGAAGTGATTAGGTCAGAAATTAGAAGCGGAGAAACTTTGGATGGCAACTCATTAGATGATTAAAGGAGGAATGAAATGGACTATGGAGGGTCTCCTCTCTTGTCACAGCAGGAGACAAGTGGAGACTCAAGCTTGAGTTTCCACTTTTTTAGATCGTATGTTTAGTTGATCGTGGATCTTGTAGCCTGGATTTTCTTTTAATTTAACAATCTCTATTGTCTGTGGTTATATCCTGTAAGAACGCATGCTCAATTGCCAAGTCTAGTGCTAAGTTATTGTTTGTTCAGGTGATATTGTCTTCTTCAGTATTATTATGTGACTTCATATCTCTTTTTTATGGGCAAGGGCCCAAATAGAAACATCACAAAGTAATAATAATAATAATAAAATCTTTCATGGAAAAACCAGATATTTTATTTGAAAGAGAAGCTCTTCAAAAGGACAACATTTTTCTGAACCCTTAATAATTGAAAGGCTCAATTTGAGAAGCCCTTCCAAGTTGATTACAGGACAATTAATCAAGAAGAGTTCTTGTAAGAGTTACACAATAATTCACCCCATTCGAAGCCCACTGCAATTTGCTTTCTAGGTTATACCTGTACAAATAAATCAGGCAGACTTATGAAGTCTGGCTCTGGTTTATGAGGCTCATTACAGCAGCTCTGTCTGGCATTGCAGGAACTGCACCCTTTTCTGTCGTCGTTATTGCACCGGCACCATTTGCAAACAGTAGAACTTCCCTCAATCTATTTTCATTCTGTGAAAGCAATAAATTATGGTTAGTCAATCAAATTATATAAGTAATTCAGCATGGATGTTCTTTTACTGCACTAGAAGAATATGTTGCTGCATTTTATTAAGATTTACCATAGATGTTTGATCAAACGCAGACTTAAAATAATGGCCATTCATTCTAAAAATTATTATAGAAGTAAAGCAATTCAGATCATTATACACTTGATTATTAGGAACATACATTAAAAAATGTTATTAGTTAAATGACTCCTCCAAGAGGCCATTTTGAAATAAGGTACATAAGATTTGTCATAGTTCTTTTACAATACAATGCACAAGCATTTTAAAAATAGTTATTTGGTCAATGTAAAGGCTTCCATGGGTATAGCTTGTTTGTTAAGTGAGCTCCCTTGTCTTATAATTATTAGGAACATACATGAGGAAAAATAATGTGAAGGTCATTTTAAGATAGCTATAAATTTAAAAAATAAAAATAAAAAATCATTTAACTGAAAAATAATTAAACACTCTAACACTTAAATGAAAATTGTTATTAGTGTAATGATTACTCAAAAGGTCATTTTGAGATCAACTACATAAGACTCATCATAGTTTTTTAAATTAATGTAGAGTACAGAAATACAATGGGCGTGCATTTTAAAAATAGTAATTTGATCAGTGTAGAGTAAATTCAATGGGCATGAAATCTAAAATTTGAGATTCTTGAATCTAAGAGACACCAATGCTACCACCTTTGTGCATTGAAAAATGGCTATTCACTTTCAAGATTCTAGAATTGAACACCTGATGAAAGAAATGAAGACTAGAGTTACCTCAAGTAATGACATGTCCTTGACCAGTTCATTTAGAAATGCCCCAACATATGCATCACCAGCACCAGTTGTGTCCACAGCGTTCACTGCTAAGCCCTTGACTTTTCCTCGAAAATTCTATTAAAATAAATGAATGATCAACAGAACTTTTTCTTTTCAGATTGAGAGTAATACAATTACTAGGGAACAATTAGTTTATCTGCATTGGCAACCATGAGCAAGGCCATGCTTGACTCTGCTTCTTTCTTGAAATCCCTCAATTATCAAAAAAAATCAGCAGAACTTGTGTATCATCATTAGAAAAAGTGGCAGTAGGCATTAAATTAGACCTTAAATTCAGAATTACTCAGTTCTTTACAGGTACTAACCTTAGTATAGTATCTGCAACCTTTTTTTCCTTCGGTTACAAGCAGTAACTTAAGTCCGGGATGCATAAGTGTCTCAATCACTTCATCCTTTTCATAGTCCCCACCATTTGTAAGGAATGCTACTTCATCATCACTGACCTGTGTAAACACAAAAAAAAAACCGAACCTTTGGCAAGAGAGGATAGGAGACCAAGAAACTCTTCATATGACAAAGCATGTAAGCTGTAGAATTCTTTTTATGTCTGATATCAATTCTCTTATAAAGATAAGAACCTTAATTATGTCTGCTTTATCCCAGATGCTCAAAATGCCATTTCGAGCTTCTTCAGGAGATGACCACAATGGCAACCTAAGATTGGGATCATATGATAAGAGAGCACCAGCATCTTTTGCCATTTTCATAGCTGCAAAATGAGCTGATCTGCATGGCTCTGTAATCAGACTTATTGAACCATAATGAAATATCCGTGCCTACAAACAAGAAACATTACAATAGAATCCCATGTAAGGACATTTTCTAAGTCAACAAACAATTATAGAGAGGTGTACATAAGTTATAACCAAAAAAAGGTCCAAATGAATTTTGTCCTGTCTCTTGAAAAGATAGTAAAACTAAAACTACTATTAGCATCTTGGTAGTAAAGCAAAGAACAGGAATTAACAAAATAAAGCGACAAATGAAGAAGGCAGATCGACAAAAACAAATGACACAATGAATTAGTCACATAGAAAACAGAAAGCTTTTTTATTCATTTTGCAGTCAACATGAAGTAGCAGCAAAATGACCTACATTACCTTCAAGGATTCCAATGTGTCAAAATGTAACTTACTACAAAAGTGTTTTTAGTAGTGTTTTCTTTATTGATGTCAACCAACAGCTCAAATTAAGTGGTTTGATGTATACAATACCTAAGTATTGATCATGACAATCTATCTAATCTTTCAAACTTGACAAAGACCGTTCATTGGAAAAGAATTCAAGGCATACCTGTTGAATTAGGTCCTTATCAAGTTCAGCCTCTGTCAATAGCATGTCAGCACTGGGATTACGATAAAACATGAACTCCCGTTCTCCATCACTTCGCAATGTTACAAAAGCGAGAGCTGTTCTAGCATGACTATCAAACAATATCCCCTTGTCATTAACACCATTTTCCCTAAGAATCCCAGCTAACATATGTCCAAATTCATCATCACCAACCTGAAAGTTTGAATTGAATTAATGGTCTATTGCAAGGGGGGCAAATCACCTCTGTGTAACAAGCAAATAAAAGAAAACATTGTGGCCTTCACAAAGGATTAGCTTTTAAACAGAAATTAAAAGAGAGATGCTTTAAAGCATGACAAATGTATAGCAGATACAGAAGGAGGAAGACAGAGAAGCTCTAAATGCATTCACAACATTAATAGGACTCAAACCCCAACTAACCCCGCTATCTACAATAATTGCAACTAAAATATATTTAGCATCTGAAATTTGTTATTGGATAAAGCGCTGGTCTATAATACCATTATCCTAGAAATAAAGAAAAAGAATATTCCTATGTGTCTAGGGTAGTCTAGAGACTATTATTCAAACAGATCTCCAAATGAACACAATACTCTATGAAAAGTATGATGATGATCAAGTATGCAAAGCGATAAAGAATCAAGCAGAAATTAGATAAAACTCTATAAAAAATTCCATGATTTCCAACAATTAGTTTCCTTGGCAGTGTATGCAATCAACACTATGGATATCAGCAACTAACTAGCACACAGATAATTTAAAATAGTTTTATGATGAAATATTGATATGACAACTCAGATAAAATTTAGATTATTTTTGACCTAATATTACATAATTCCAAAGTAAATTCAAGTGCACAAACCCATGTTTTTAATGTAATACAGGTACAATACCTTCCCAATGAAGGCTGCATTGCCCCCCATCCTGGCTATCCCTACAGCCACATTGGCTGGTGCACCACCTGGAGCCTTCTTGAAGGCCGGTGCCATAGATAATGAAACACCAGAGACACAGGGGACAAAATCAATGAGCATTTCCCCAAATGAGACTATCAGATCAGAGTTTTTGGAACTTTTGGTTTCATTCTTCAAATCTATAGCCCTGCTGAAATCTGCTAAGACACAATTCAATACAATGAAGTTTTTACCGTTTTCCAGAGCTGCCATTGAATAGAGCTTCTCTCCCACCCACTCAAAAACACTCTCTTCCTAAGGATATGCAGATGAGGCAACAATAATCAACCTCAACTCTATATCCACAGTCTTAACAGCCTCATTAATTAAATAGATACGGCATTGTCAATAAAGATCGGAGGGCACTGTTTATCCATTAGAATGCACCATGCCGCCATAGACGGAGTCCATGATCCATATACTACAGTTATTTTGGACTTATCTCCTGTTGGATCATCATTACCGTTTTCGACTGCCTATATGAGTTTTGCCACCATCACTACATTCGACTTAACTGCTGTTGTATAGTCAGTGCCATTATTAGAAGATTTCAAAGAGATAATTTATAAACACAGTTCGCTTAAATGAACTCCATGAATTATTCCAGCGTAATTAAATGGAACGGATGAAAATATCTTCCAGTCAGTGCCGACTTAATGACATGAAGGAAACTATACGACATTATGTGAATCAAGCATTACGACTTGCAAGTCTTATGCTGAATAATCCATTCAAAACCAACTGAAATATTAATCTCTGTTGCCTGGGCACAGTAATGGCTGTTACCGTGTTGATCTTCTGGGTTAACACATTTGTAATATTTTTTTTATGTTTAAATAGTTTAGATAATTATGGTAGTTAAACTGCTCTAAACATTTCTTCAAAATGTAATTTTCTGGAGATACAATAAAATGTGTTTTCTATTCTGCCCCCCTGGGCCTAACAGTGGTATCAGATCAGATGTAGAAGATTATCCGTTGGGTGTTAAGTCTCTTTGTTGGCTGTGTAGGAAAGAATTGATGTCATTAAAATTCATAAACACTGAATGTCGGGTGTCATTCATAGTTTGATGTTGCAAATTCAAGAATGGGGCATTTTAATTACTGATTTTTGGAGTGGTAAATATGGAATAATTATTTTGAAAAGCATTTGCTGAAATGAGCATTGATGACCATTAAGATCGTAGAGTTGCAGATTTGTTATAATTTTCTTTTTCTTTTTCTTATATCTTGAACCAAGTTGGATGAGAATAGGGTATTTGCTGCATTGAATGTTGTTTAAGCCCATGGAAGGTCTGTGGTATGGTTTTTTTCTTTTGGGGTCAATTTCTTAGAAAATTTATGTTGGGATTGAAAATTTATAAAGAATATTTTAAAGGATGTGATAAACATAAAATCTGGTATTACTGTGAGATATAATATTGAAAGGAGATAAAGGCTTTAATTTACAAATTGTTGAGGAAAACATGAGATGCTGAGTTGCAGTTATAAAGTGGTCTTTGAGTGATAAAAAGAAATAAGGGTTTGTATGAATTTTTTGAGTATTATTGAATCTACATTATGAAATCTATTTTGTATCAATATGTAATTTTATCTTTACACATTAAGATTGACAACTTAGAAGAAGCTACTTAAATATCTGAGTGTTGGAGGCAATTTCAGCCTACATTTATGCAGTTTTGTGTTCAATATATCTTGCTATGACAAGAGATAGATAGGTTACACAATCAGACACCCAATGCTAAAGCACCAAAGAAAGATATTGTAGTGTCAAAAAATATTGTTGTTTACATTTTCACACTTGATTTGGGAATGATTAACATTAAAATGGACCTAATGTTGCCTTGATCTAGTGTTGTAATGTGTTTTCCACATTCACATTGGATTTAGGGCCCTTTAAGCTAAATTGACCTAATTTTGCCTTAATTTAATGTTGTAAAGTGTATTTATTTACACTTCACATTGAGTTTTGAGCCATCTTGCATTTATGACCTTCATATCATCATTAATAGGCCCCTAAGACCCTATATTATGCATCTCGAGGCTTATTTCAACCGAAATCCTGACATAGACATCAAATATACATAATTTCTCAACTCCTTGACATTTCCTCTATCTAAAAAAGCTTAGTAGGACCCATATGCCACCTTGGGCGTATGAATCCCATCCAGATGGGACCTATATGCCACAAGTGGCATATGAGTCCCATTTGGCCCCTTTTCAGGGTTTTGAGCAGAAATTAGGGTTTTAAGTTCAAATTTCATGAATGTCGGCTTCTGAGATCTAATATACAGTACATTGGATGGATTGCCTATATAAACAAAGTCTCAAATCATAATTTCAATAAGCCTTCATAATATCAACCTAAGCTAGGGTATGTGCAAGATCATCGTGGAAAAAACAGGTCCTTAAATGGCAATGAAAATTCAGAAAATCAAAGTTGGGCAACTTGACATAAAAATTTGAATAAGTTATCTATATTATTTCAAAAATATTTAAGAATAGAATCTGTGGAAAATTGAATGTAGTTTCTAAACTACTAGGTTAATTTTTGTTAAAAAAAAATCTATTTGGTGAAAATTTGAAATTTCAATGTAGTAGTACTAAAATTTTAGGGAAAAAATAAAAAGCAGGTGTCTGTTTGACCACCCTAACCATAATAAAATCATAATTTTTTTTATGAAATTTTAGATATAAGTAGAGGACTCATGTCCGGATGTGATGCATACTTTTTTGTAATTTTTTTCAAATAAATAATTAATTATGAATTTTTTATTACAACTTTTTAAAAATATAAAAACTTGTATGTCTGACCACCTTAACTTGGTCAAAACTTAATGGAATTCATTTTTTTCTTTTTTAATCCTATAGTATGTGAAGCATAGAATGTGACGCATATTTTGGATTCAAAAAATGTGATACCGTTTGAAAGCTATATATGTTTTTCTATCAGACTATCAATCAGGACTTTAGTCGTAATTCTAATAAAAAATAAATAATAACTATTTTTTATATTCTAAGTAAAATATAATTTATATTGGTAGAAAGCTGAGAAACTCCTTTACAAACCCTTTTTGTTTCATCAATTTTAGGTAAAATAAAAGTCGTCAGCCACATGGGTGAAGTTTGGAAAAACAAGGTAAGTTGTTAAACACGTTTTACATGTTGACTTTTAGGATTGGCAGGTCCGAACCAAATCCCGAGCCTAACACCAAGGCATTAAATTTTGTGTTAGAATATCAGATATCCGATTCAAATCGAATATCCGATTCAAATCCGATATCGAATTTGAATTCGATATATGATATCTTTTAGATCAGTTTTAAAACAATTTATACAATCTTTAATATATTATTTAAAAATGTAATTAAGTTGATAATTTAATATATATAATATCCAATAAAGTTTATAATGTATAGTATTTAAATATTTTAGTTAATCTATAAATATTTTAATATTATTTCAATATTTTAGTTAATCCATAAATATTTAAATATATATATATTACCAATTTATAAAATATTTAAATATTATCCCTTTCCCTCTCGCTCTCTCCACCTCTATCTATCTCAAGTCTCTCACTCAATCACTCTTCACTCTCTCTCTCTCTCTCACTCACTCTCCCCTCTCCTTCTCACTCCCTCTCCTTCAATCTCTCCCTCTCTCCTCTCTCCCTCTCCCTCTCCCTCTCCTATCCCTATCCTATCTACCTCCCTCTCTCCCTCTCCCTCTCCCTATCTTCCTCCCTCCCTCTCCCTCTCCCTCTCCCTTTGGTCTATGTGTGTACAAATCGGATATCCGATTTGTGAAACCTCATTGTGCAGAGGTGAAATCTTATCGTTGCAGAACATGTTTTACAAATCAGATATCCGATTTTTGGGCCATAGAAAAACCCCATGTGGGCCATTTTTGTGCATTCCAATGGACCCTACATTCTATTTGCAGCACTTTGCAGGCGACAAACGTGCGGTTTCAGACAGGAAGAGACAAAGATAAACTTTTTGGAGATTCTTGTACTCAAATTTTTCATACATAATGATTTTTTAGCATATTTTATTTGGTATAATGGGGAGCAACAGTCGTCAGAAGCAAAAACATAAGAGAAAGTTGACAAAAGAACAAATTGAAGGATATAAACAAAGAGATAGAGAAGGTCATAGGAAGAAAAGACAAGGTATGTTAAATATTGGTGAACCTAAGCCCTATGGTCTTTCAAGTGAAGAGAAAATTGAATATGTTCAAGGTGAAAATGTAGAACATGGTATTGAAATTGGGAATGAAAATTTTGAAATTGATAATGAAAATGTTGGAATTGAAGATGTTGAACATGATATTGAAATTGGGAATGAAATTGTTCAAATTGATATCGAAAATGTTCAAGGTGAAAATGTTGGAAATGAAGATGTTGAACATAATATTGAAGCAAGTGTAAATTATGTTTCACCAGATTACATGAGAAATGAAGAACCTTGTGTGGAAGAAAGAGGTATTCCAAATTCAAGACCTTCAAGGACCCCTAAATGGTTAGTTGAAATTGATGATAACATTATAAACAATTTTGAAGGCAAGAGGTCAACACGAACTATTTGGTTGTGGGCTAGAATACTTTTCAACCAATATTTTAGCGATAAGACATTGATCGAGCAATGCCAACTTTTTGTACAATTGCTAAAGATGCAAAAGATGAGACCTTTGCTAGCCAAATTGAAGATTCGTCTGAACAAGAGGACCGAAAAAAATTCTATTATTGTCAAAAATATTTTTAATGCTCTCAAGTCTATTGGAAAAAATAACAAGGAAAAAGATAAGAGAGCTGCTCGGAGAGCCATTACCACCGCCCTAGTAAGCCATCAATTGAAAAAGGCTCGCTTTATAAGACAAACTTGTATTGATTTTGACTTAAATCGTAAAAATTTGGATAGAGCACTTGCAAGAAGAGAAAGAATAGATGATCCTCTTCAAAATGATACATGGGCTTTTGCCGGAAGGCTTACACGTGTTGATAAGAAGCTAACCGATAGTGTAAAGTAGACAATTCAACAATTTTGGCATGATAACTCTAGAGTATAACCCAATGCAAAGGATGTTATAAATTTAAGAATTGGCAGTCGAGACCGTACACCACATCCTAAACATTTCTTGGAATCAAGCCAAACAATGTTGTTCAACAAATTCAATCAAACACATCCAAATATGGAAATCTCGCAAAGAAATTTGGAAGGTTTGAAGCCATTTTATTGTGTGCCTCTTAAGATTTGTAATACTTGTTGTTGAAAATACCATGTGGAGTTTTCAATGTATCATGAACTATTATGCTATATCTATTCTACTTTGCATACTAATGAAATCTTGCAGGAGTGTGGTGCAATGCATCTTCCGAAATCATCAAGGGACTTGCTCGATCTATTTTTATGTTCTAGGGATCATGATTCCTTTTTCTATAGAAATGATTGTTTAAATGCGAAGTGCTCACAATGTGGTGGCTTGTCAAAGTTTGTTCAATGTTTTCATGAGGGTTCGGAACATGAATTTGGAAAGAATCTTGTTGAGAAAAAGAGATATGAGATAGTCAAATATACTTTGCAGAGTGGAGGTGAAGGTTCTAGATGCGAGTTGGTTACAAAAGAATGCACTGTTGCTGATTTTATTTCAGATTTTAAGGACAATCTTTTCTACAAATATGCAAGGCATAGTCATAGGTCTCAGTGGTTGGATCAACATTTCAGGATATGTAAGGACTCTTTTCCGATTGGCACTATTATATCAGTGGTTGATTTTACTGAAAACTACACATTGCAACCACAAAACGAGGTACAATATCAGTATTACAATTCCATTCAGATTGCTATTTTTGTCCACATAACATTTAGACATGCACCTGATAGTACAGAGGAGGATCGAAAGATAATCAGAGAGTATCATTTTTATATGAGTGATGATAGATCTCATTCGTCCGAGTATGTCCAACATTGTTTCGAGATTTTTTTTGAGTTCTTGCAGGAGCATGATATAGCACTGGGCCGACATCTCATTTGGTTAGATAACTGTACAGGTCAATTCAAGAATGCTCGTATGTTTTATTGGTTGAGTAGAATGCATGTAGAGAGGGGTGTACCTAATATTTTGAGGTTTTTTTAAGCTGGGCATGGGAAAGGGGAGCATGATGGAGCAGGTACATGTGTAAAAATAGCTCTAGTTAAGGAGCAATTGAAGATTTCAGGAGAAAAATTCAGTGATGCACATTCTATTGTTGATTGGTGTAGTTCAACATTGTCACAGGGAGGGACACTTGATTCAACAGTGCACAAATTCTTTTGGTTGGTTGAGGAGGGTACAATGGGAGGTAGATTGGATTGTCATACAATAAAAGATTCTTCAAAGATGCATTCGTTTCAAAGCTCAGATGCAAGCACATGGACCATTTGGACACAACAATTGACTTGTTTTTGTCAAATTTGTATTCAGTGCGAGTGGGATCAATGCGAGTCAAGTGAGTGGGTGGATACATGGGTTCCACAGTATCTAACTCCTTTATCTCAAACTATATCCATGACAAATTACACAATGGAAAGTTCACTTGTTTAAACCAACTTTCAGATCTACTACATCCAGGACATGCTTTTGCAGTTGGTGCACTGCAGGGGAATGAAGAGAGATCAGAATATTGGTTGGCTCGATGTGTGTGGGTAAAGCACAAGCTAACACAATCGATGGAAGATGATGATGGTTTCGTGTATCCTACAGGTTCAGTTGTGGTTGCAGGAACTTTGTTGCAAACATACATGATTAGAAAGAATGGCATACCTACATTTGAAGACTACGAGAAACACAAAACCATTCTCATGTATTCACACCTTGTTATAGCAATAAATGTTAAGTTGTTGAAGCATAATGCCAAATCAAAGACAAAAAAACTATGGACACTTAGTAATGTTGATCATGAAGCTATATTGGATACTCTTAAGCAAAGAGATGACCCTTCAGGCACACTTGAATAGCATATTCAAGAATGGAAAGTACAATGCTTAAGCCTCTTTTTTGTTGTGACAATATAGATATATCATTTGACAAATTTTGCGATATTCTTGGCACGATTGATCATGGACCTGCTGCAACAATAGCCAACTCTGATCCTTTCAAAGAGGTATGCGACATATTAATTTAATATAGATTGGTTATTCAAAGCATCTTTTATAGTTTGCATTACCAGTTCATCATCATTCAGGATGTTTAGATTAATATGGATTTGTTAGTCTAAGCATATTTTTTGTTGTTACAATATAGATTTATCATTTGAAATTTTTTGCGATATTCCTGGCACGATTGCTCATGGACCTGCTGCAACAATAGGCAACTCTGATCCTTTCAGAGAGGTATGTGACAAATTACAATAATATCGATTGGTTATTCTAAGCATATTTTCTATTATATGTAGTTTAACTGCTACCTTGATGGTTGTACAGGTGCTTGTCACTCAAAAACACCAACATACTACTCTTGTGGAAGACTGTGCCTTAAATGCCTCAAATAGGCAAATTTTGTAAAAATTGAATTTTGAAATGTGAAACAATGTAAAAAGGTCATAACTATGTATAGGTATAATCTATATCCAGTGATGTTTTTTGAAATACGGTTCAAATGTCTACCATTGTATAAAGGGTATGTTTAAAATGTAAAAAGATTTTTGTACTTAATCGAGCTACAATCGGAGGTTTTCTTCCTGATTCTTTCCTGTCGGTATGCTCGTTTGAACCAGGTTTTGTAATATCTCCTATTTATATATAACAAATTACAGTGGTTTGCCACTTTTTTGAAAAACAAAAAAGTAAAAAGTTCATTGTGAATTTCATTTTCCATGTAATTAATTCAAGTTGATTGGGTAAGAGTTTTCTGATGTAAGAACTAGGACTTGCAGAATCTTGATCCAACCTTAAATATTTCTGCCCCCACATTTCATTGACATTAACACTTTGGACTCTTAAGGGAAAACGCCGCTCCAATGCAGCTCAGAGCGATTCAACGTATTTGGGTGCAAGAGAGAACCATGAGAGAACCGTACCTAGGGTAAATATACCCATCCGAAAATGTTGGAACAGTTTGTTGGGTCGTACGAGTTCGAGAATGAAAGTTGCACCACTTTGCAACTTTACACTGCTTGCATCTGACAACTTTTCCTTCAACTGAAAACTCATCACCATAGGAAAATGCCTTCGAGATAGCAAAAACCGAGAGAGGTTATTGTAGATGGTCTCAACACGATCCCATATCCTCAAACGAAGAGTCTGTAAGCATCATGGTTTTCAAGAAATAGTCTATCAAAGTTTGTTGTCTTTTAGCACTTTGGACTCTTAAGGGAAAACGTCGCTCCGATGCAGCTCAGAGCGATTCAGCGTATTTGGGTGCAAGAGAGAACCATCCCTAACGTAAAATTACCCATCCGGACGTTTTGGAACAGTCCGTTGGGTCGTACGAGTTCGAGAATGAAAGTTGCACCACTTTGCAACTTTACACTGCTTGCATTTGGCAACTTTTCCTAAAAACTGAAAAATCATCACCACGGGAAAATGCCTTCGAGATAGCAAAAAACAAGAGAGGTTACTGTAGATGGTCTCAACACAATCCCATATCCTCAGACGAAGAGTTTGCAAGCATCACAATTTTTGAGAAATAGTCCGTCAAAGTTTTCTGTCTTTTAGCACTTTGGACTCTTAAGGGAAAACGCCGCTCCAATGCAGCTTGAAGCGATTCGACGTATTTGGGTGCAAGAGAGAAACATACCTAGCATAAATGTACCCATACGGACATGTTGGAATATCCCATTGGTTTGTATGAGTTTGAGAATGAAAGTTGCACCACTTCCAACTTTACATTGCTTGCATTTGAGAACTTTTCCCTCAACTGAAAACTCATCACCATGGGAAAACGCCTTCGAGATAGCAAAAACCGAGAGAGGTTATTGTAGATGGTCTCAACACAATCCCATATCCTCAGACAAAGAGTCTCTAAGAATCATGGTTTCTGAGAAATAGTCTGTCAAGGTTTTCTGCCTTTTAGCACTTTGGACTCTTAAGGAAAAACGCCGCTCTGATGCAACTTAGAGCGATTCGGCATATTTGGGTGCAAGAGAGAACCATACCTAGCGTAAACGTACCCATCCGGACATGTTGGAATAGTCCATTGGGTTGTACGAGTTCGAGAATGAAAGTTGCACCACTTTGTAACTTTACATTGCTTGCATCTGATAACTTTTCCCTCAACTGAAAACTCATTACCACGGGAAAATGCCTTCGACATAGAAAAAATCGAGAGAGGTTATTGTATATGGTCTCAAAACGATCCCATATCCTCAGAAAAAGAGTCTATAAGCATCACGGTTTCCGAGAAATAGTCTATCAAAGTTTGCTACCTTTTAGCACTTTGGACTCTTAAGGGAAAACATCGCTCCAATGTAGCTCGGAGTGATTCAGCGTATTTGGGTGCAAGAGAGAACCATACCTAGCGTAAACATACCCATCTGGACATTTTGGAACAGTCTGTTGGGTCGTACGAGTTCGAGAATGAAAGTTGCACCACTTTGCAACTTTACACTGTTTGCATCTGGCAACTTTTCCCTCAACTGAAAACTCATCACCACAGGAAAACGCCTTCGAGATAGAAAAAACTGAGAGAGGTTATTGTAGATTCTCTCAACATGATCCCATATCCTTAGACGAAGAGTCTATAAGCATCACAATTTCTGAGAAATAGTCCGTCAAATTTTATTGCCTTTTAGCACTTTGGACTATTAAGGGAAAACGCCGCTCCAATGCAGCTCAGAGCGATTCGGCGTATTTGGGTGCAAGAGAGAACCATACCTAGCGTAAACGTACCCATTTGGACATGTTGGAACAGTCTGTTGGGTCATACAAGTTTAAGAATGAAATTTGCACCACTTTGCAACTTTACACCTCTATAGAGATTTAGGGATGTCCTCTTCAGATCACTCTAATTTGAATAGGTTTGCGGAGCTACCAATGTTAAATCCAAGTTGACTGAATTTGAGCAAATCATATCCCAGTAAACACGATAGAGGTCCCACTTCTTCTTGAATGCAGGAGCACCATTCAACCCTTTATCTCCATTCCTCTTGAAGCATCTTTTCTTTACTCCTTTTCCTTCCTTCTTTGAGGATTGAGCGGAAAGAACATGGGCTTCGTCCAATACCTCTCGCAATCAACCTTGACTCCTTTTGAATACAACCAAATCTCAACCAATCAAGCTTGGGAAGTTTCGATCTCACGTCGATTCCTTGAATGTAAGACTCCTAAGATGAAGGAAGACCATTAAGAGCCAACATGGTCAAATCTTTGACATCAACAATATGACCATTTATCTCGTTGTCTTCAACTTAGAGATCAGATAATACAACTGAAAGCACTCAAAAAATGAAACATATAAGACAATAAACACAACAAGAAATTTTCTTACAACTCAAGCCCAGCTCATGGCTAAATTTGATACAATGAATAATAACACCTCTTGTAGATGCAAAGATACAATCGAATATGCTTCTCCTTGAAATCGGCCTGCTGCTGCAAGATGAAGCACTGCTGCTCAAGTGCGAAATTTTGCTTGGAATGCAAATTATGTTGAATGAACTTGATTGAGGAAATGAACAAACATCACCTCGTATTTATACAAAATAAGGCGACTCTTCAAGGAGGTCAGCCTCTCTTGAAAATAATAAATTACAAAATAATATCAAGGAAGGTCGGCCTCATCCATTTAAATAAAATGAGAATAAATTAAATAGCCATAGGCTATCATTTAATGTATTTCAACTTAATGTGATTGCTATCATGTATGAAAATTTTGATAGCATAGACAAGGCAGTGGACTATTTGAAAAAAAGCTTCAAAGAAATGTGGTCCCATAGAATTCAATGACAAACAAATGCAATTGACAACTGCTCATAGTTTTTAGTTATGCAATGTGAAGTAATTGTATAACTGCTTAGGTTGACTTTGTTAGAACTATCTAGTTGTTAGTTATGCAATGTGAATTAATGATTTGAGTTTGAAATATGTGTAATGCAATGTAATCAGCAATATAAATATAAACTACATAGTATAACCATTCAGTTTTAAACTATTGTACATTGATATTTAACCATTGCTCAAGATAAATTTTTCAAAGAGTTTAATCATGCACATGAGGAACAAATTAAATTTCGATTGTCAACTTCTATATATCAAATTATCCAATAATCAAGTGTATGTCCATATACAAAAATGGCATCGACGCCAACTCAAACAAAGTTTTACAAAATGTGGCATATGCCATCTCAATATGTATTCAAAATTTACATGCCAAAATTTCTATCTCATCCTAAACTATTGGTGGATCATCAAAATGGAGCCTCTTTGAAGCACTCGTTGGCTCTGAAGGTAGCTGCACAAGAAAAATTCAAACCACAATTGAGATTAGTTATAATATATAATTTAAAATCAAATAATTAACATCAAAATCAATATAGATTGAATTTTAATTGAACTCTAAAATTGAAATCTTGATTACCTTAAATATATGTCTCTTCAAAGGGCGAGGAGTCCTAGAATATACCAAATCAAATTTTAAAATGGCAATCTATATATGTGAACAAAAATATAAAATTGATCCAAGTTAGCATACAATTATTGGTAATAGGAACTTATTTACCAAACACAAAATAAAATAAGCACATACCTCTTTAGGTTGATCTTTTTCTTTATCTCCTTCAGGTGTTTCGACACCTCCTCCTTGAGGTGTTTCAACATCTACTCTTTGAGGTGTTCCAATAACTACTTCTTTAGGCGGTGTGTCCCTTGTCATCATATCTATAAAGCTCATAATTGCATGTACATAAAATTGACAAGTACATATGAAGCTACCAATCTATGTCGATGTATGTATAATCAATATAAGATCTTAAAAATATTAATTCAATCCAATTTGAGTTCAATTACCTTCCCCTTATCTAGATTTGTGTCTCCATGGTCTAGATGATGTTGCACCTCACTGGCACTAGGTATTTCCTACAGGAGGAAAACAAGATAAACATATAAGTTATTATATAATTTTATTAATAACAATTCAAATGACAAGCAAGTATATAATATAAAATGTAAATGAGTGAGTGCAAAAATATATACTGCATGTGTGTCCAAGCCAAATGAAATGGCCCTAAGGGTGCTATCAGTCACCCGTGTGAGATCTTCCTTAGACATCAACTGTTAAATAGACCATGTAAATAAATATTAGTACTTGATACTATCTCTTATTAATATTCATTTAAAAACAAATGCAAGTTATGAAATTACAACTTAAATCTTACCTGTGTCACTATTCCAACATCTCCCTCTCTAGTAGGAGAGGACTCTATAGGGTGTGATCCACTCCCCTGCGAGTGATCTATAATGTCCACATCATGGAGGTTATAATCATAAGTGTCCAAGGGATGTTCAATGGGTTGTACAAGAGGACCCAAACATATCTGGCGGCACATAGTGCAAGTATGTGGCACACAAATATGTGGACCTGAGGAGGATGATGCATCAGCACTCGAGCCTTCACCAACATCACCAAAATGTGGTTGAGCTACTGTAGAAGCATGCGAAACCAAATGACCACTCAAAGAGTGAATAGCCTGAATAGTCTGTGTAGATGCATCTTGGATAATCTATGGATGATATATTGGAGGTGGTGGAGGAAGGGGAGGAAGGGGAACATTTGGGCGTGGGACTACTCTAATTGCCCCTGGTCTATCCTGGGGCATACCTCCACCAACGCCCTAGAAGGGTTTAATGTCAAAGTAATTGACATGATGCCCTAACACAAACTCAACATATAATTTTTAAAAAAAGTAAAATGGTATGTCGAAATTATTGTTCGGTGGTTTATCAAAAACCATACACCAACGATCCCAAAAGTTAGCTACAATGTCCCTATGCATACACCATTTTATGGAAAGTTTTTTTTTATTAACATTCACTAGCAAACCGGTGCAGGGGTCAATGAATAAAGAGGTTATTTGGGCTTTGGTTATTTGGAGATCTTTCACATCATCGTAAGACAATCCACATTGATAATATTCCCTCATGTCTTCTCGCCATGAATAAAAGGAATTATGTTGGGTGGAGACGGTTTCTATATTTTTAATTATTTCCCTCAATGTGTTTTTCATATCTCTCAATCGAGGCATTGTCTGATAGATTTCACAAATTCCCCTCAATTGCCCCAATTTTTCACCAATTAAGTCTTCAATTGGTGGCTGCGGAGGTGGTGGAGCGTTTGGAATTTGTGGATTTTGATTCATAGCCATAATACCTTATTAAAGTTAAAAACTAATTAAACTGATTGAAATTACACAATATAAATGAAATTATTGTAAAAAAACCCTAGTTTTAATAAAAATCCAAAAAAAACCATACTTTTTCACAAATATCAATAACAAACTCATATTTTTGATAAAAATACATCAACAACACTAATTTTTAATCAAGATCCATTTCAAAACATTAAGTTTTAATAAAAAATCAATGTAAACTCTAGTTTTTAAAAAAAATCAAGAGAAAACCCTATTTTTGATTTTTTTTTAATAAAACCTAATTAAACATAAGAGAATCTACTTCAAAAATTGATTACAAGATTGAAAAAACCAAATACATACCTTTGAAATCAGATATCTTATCAAAGTGGATATCGGATTTGGGTTTTTTCCTTTTGTGCCCGCATCAAACTGTGAGAAATGAGGTTAAACAGTCGGCTGTTTTTTTTTATATATAGTTTCCAGAAATCGGATATCCCATTTGTGGAAACTTGGTTTGGTTTTTGGTTCGGTTAAATTAACTGACACTCGAACCAACAAAGGTCAACTCGGCATTTTTGCGTTTTTGAGCCGATCCAAAATGTGATTTTTTCTCATTGCCACTTTTTGGACCATCATGATCCTACACATACCCGCTATTGAGAGTTAAGCATTATAAGACTTTACAAGAGCATCAAGAGAGTTTACAAGAGCATATCTAAGGTATTCAAGGGTAGAATTCTTCATCATTTATTGCAGCAATTCAAGATCCATCATCATGTCAAAGATCCTCAAGCATGCATCATGTTGTTGAGCTAGTGTTGTGATGTAGAATCCAAGATCCAAGATTAAGCATTGCTCTACCTCTATTCAAGATCAAGATCTACATTCTACATGGCCACTTCATGTTAGATTGTTGATTGATATCTCAAGACATTATTCAAGGTATTATTTTTCATGTTTCATGTTCATATTTCATTGTTTCATCAAAAGGTTTAATTACCTAAACGGGGTTTGACCAAGGCAAACCCCTATTTCCTAAAAAATCAACAAGTTTCTCTCTTCCTACAGGTGTGATTGTAGATCTAGGTGCTTTGAGGCTTGAAGATCCTTTGAATATTAGGTTGCAAGGTTGAGGAAAGTTGTCAAGATAATAAAAATTCACCTACAAGTCACAAATCAGGATTTCAGACCTGAAAAATAGTGTGGAAGGAAGAGGATAGATATTGGAGACCTGATTCAGATCTCGAACCTTAAAAAAAGAAGAGTGGGATTGATATGCCACTTGTGGCATATGAGTCCCAGTATAGCATATTTTCTAGATTTCAGGAGATTTAGACTCACCACTATTAGATTCTTGTTTCCACCCAAAAACCCTAGTCTAGGACCAAATCGCCTAGATAGACGTATGAGTCCCAGTGGACATTAAACAACAATATTTCAAGGTTTTGGAGCTTGTTTTTACCTCATACTTCTTCGAGGTGCACCTCTGTTCATTCTCAGTTTGTTATTCTGCATTTTAGTTTCATTTACTAGGTCATTTAGTTAGGTGTTGCATAGTAATTTTCATGGCATTTATATCTTGTCTTTCCAAGCCCTAGCTTAGTGGTGAACCCTCTTATTATCTTTAATCACACCCTAGGACAACCCTATTGCAAATCTTTTTCCCCTTTACATCCTTGGATTGAGATCTCTAGGGTTTCCTTGAATGATATTTGGAGAAAACTTGGTGTTCTATGTCCTAAACCATGCAGTGACATTTTTTGACAAATCATTTTGGTGAACCTGCATTTAAAACACCTTAATTATAATTTGGAATGCATCATAGTCCTAGATCTAGCTTGCATTAATTTTGTATTGGGTTTTTCATTAGTTAATTGGCATCTAGGGTTTATAAATATTACATTAGTGAAAGTGCATATAGGTTACATTTTTACATCTTAGATCATCAAATATCATTGAAATTATGTAATTACAAACAATCTAGACATCATACAAGTTAGAAACATTAGAAACAACTCAAAAAAGTTTGAAATCGGTGCAAGAACCCTAATCTAGAACTCATACACCCCTCTGGGTGATTTAGTCCCAATACAAGTTATTTTTCCTACTTTCTGAGATTTTTGTGTTGTGTACTTTTCAACATTTGAACCCTGGAATACCTTGACTGGGAATCATATGCCCCTCTGGGTGAATTAGTCCCAGATCATCTCTAAAACTACGTTTTCCAACATTGAAAACCTTGTTTTTGCACTTTTGTTTGTTGTCATTAGTTATCTATTTCAGTTGGCTGAGTTTTTATTACATGCATTTCACTAGATCTAGCTTAAATCGGTTCATTTCATGTATTGCTTAATTTCAAAATTGTATTTACAACATTTCATTTTCAAATTTTTGCATAGTGTAATCAATAAATTACCTTCTTTGGAATCTAAAAATTGCATTTACACATTTCATTCTAGCTCATTGCATTGCATTTAAGTCTCTTTCCACTTTAAGTTTGTATAGATTACTTTTCACAAAATGTTAGTATCTATATTTTCCAAGTTTGCAAAGTAAAATTTAGTCAATAAGCATGTTAGTCATTCATTCAATACATTTCCTAGTTATGAGAGTCTCTTAGTGCAAGAGAATGAAAATGTTAACACGTGCCTTAAACCTACAACCCCTCTTATCTCTCCTATTTGTGAGAATGATGTGATAGAAGAGGATACAATCATATATAACCATGATGATCATAATTGTTCTTATCTTGATACCTCTCCTTTTAGTGACAAAGGTATATTGGTGAAAGAAGATGCAATCGTTGAGAATCATGAATCTTGTTTGTCCTTCTCTTCCTCCCCCTTGGGAAGGTATTATGGCACAAGAGAATGAGATCATAGACACCTTTCTAAACATCACCTTACCTAGTCTCCATTAATCCCTTGCTTATGAGAATGTTTTAGTGAAAGAGAATACAACCTTGGGTAATCATAACAATCGTATTCGTTCTTCTCCTAATATCTCTCCTAGTTGTGAAGAAGATATTTCGGTGTTAGAAGAACCAATCGATGAGAGTTTTGAGAACCCTAGTATTTTCTCTCCTCTTACCAAGCTCCTATTAGGCAAGACATTACTAAACAAGAGGACACAACAATAGGTAATCATGATGATCACATAACACAACAAGAGACCATTGAAACCTACCTATAGGTAAACCCACAAAAGTGGTTTACAATTCGAGTGAGGAAGGAAAACTTGAAAAAAATGACCCCATGCAAAAAATAATCGTTTTGGGGTTCGAATGAGCCCAGAGGTTTGAGTGAACCAAAAAAGGGTTTGAATGAACCTTGGTTCAAGCGAACCAATTAAATAGAAGGTCTCACCATCCTGCCAAAAGACACAAAGAAAACAAGTTTTTGAAAGGGGGTTCGAATGAACCCTGGTTTGAGCGAACCCCTGGTTCTCCCACCTTCTCACCCTCTGGCCCAAAAAAATCCAATTTTTTTCCCTTCGAATCTCGAGTTGAGGATGAAAATGGAGGAGACTTCACATACCCAACTGGATGATGGTATTCCCCAGAACTAGCTATCCAACGAATATAATTTTAATATGTTTTAGTTTTATTATGTATATGTTTATTTAGTTTTATTAAACATAGGTTTTTCACCGAAAATCAAGCTCTTTGTTTTGCACATGTGGAAAATAGCAGATTATCAATTTTTTTTTTTTAAATATGAGTGCACCAGATATTGAAGTCTTTGATCCAACAAAAAAATAAAAATGAATTTCGATAAATACAAAAAAAGTTATGTTGTATACGGTTCGCCTATGTCTGAATTGTAATTGGTTTGACTTCAAAACTTGATTAAAGAAATAATATTCAATAAAAAACTATGAGACCAATTGGAAGCACTAGATATCGGTGTTAAAAATCTAAATTTGAAATAATTAGAATTTAATCCTTCATGGAAAAAAAGTTATGTTGTATACGGTGAGCGTCACTCCTTAAAAATGTTGTGCTGAAAAAAATAGTTTTCGAAGGAGATGGAAAAAGAAGTGCAATCTGATTCCAAATTTTTTCAAAAAAATATATTTAGAATCTATAGACAAAATGTCACAAATCACTAGTTTGCATCATCTTCAAATTCCTCACGGTTTAGCCGCTATAGGTGCCCGAAAGTGAAGAATTAGTTAAAATAAAAAATTTTAGTGTCCAATTTGGCCAAAAATTGTAAACCACTATTGTGGGATCACCCCTACATAACACTCCAACTAGTCTACATTCATCTCCCAACATCTTCCCCTCTTGTGATAATGTTGTAAATGATGAGGATATTTTGGTGTAATTAGATAATCAAATCTTTAAGGTCTATACCAACCCTCTTTATGTTCCTTCCCATACATATCCTATTTTGGAAAATATTGTGGGACAAAGGAATGAAATCATGGACCATCATGACAATCACATTTTTTATTTTCCTAGTATCTCTCCTAGTTGTGAAGAAGATACTTTGATGTTAGAAAATTCAATCAATGAAAGTCATGAGAATCTTAGTTGCCTCTCTTCCTCTAGGGAAAACATTACTGATAAACAAGACAATCAAACCATTGATAATTCCCTTATTTGTAATGAAGTCATTTTAGAAGAACCAAACATTAAATGTCATGAACATATAGTTTGTTTATCTCCTAAAAACTCTCCTAATAGGGATGATATCATGGTGGAGGATGAGAAAATTGTGACTTCCTTAGTTGATGAAAAGATGACACTAGACTCCCCTTCATTAGAAAGAAATCAAACCAAAACAGTTGAGGTATTGAATGCACAAGTGTCTGTTAGATCCCCTTTCATTAATGGACCTCCTACATACTGTGTGGGAAATCCTAAGAATCCTCTAATCCTTTACCCACCTTCACACAAACCACAAACTCAAAACAAACTTGAACTTATCCTTTACCCACCTAGGAATAATGTCTCACATTAGCCAAGTTATAATACTATTTCTCATACATATAACACTAGAAACAATCCGTAACCAAGAAAAAAACCTTCCACATCTCTCCCATTGCCTAACCGTATCTTACCTGGTCCTCTTCATTTTCCTTCACAAAGTGGAAAGGAGTACAATCTTGTTGAACAACTAAAGAATACTCCTGCTAAGATATCATTATGGGACCTTATTCAAGCCTCCCCTCATTATGATAACATGATTCAAAGTGCCTTACAACAAGTTTATATCCCTCATAATGTGAAATCAAATGAAGTAGCAGCCCAAATTCAAGCTATAACTTCGGTCAACTTAGACATTACTTTCCATAAAGATGAGTTACCCACGCTAGAAATGCAAAAACAAAACAAACCTCTCTTGATAATAGCTAGATACAATAGGATTGGGATAAAAATAACCCTTGTCGACAATGGATCTGCTCTTAATGTGTGTAGTGTAAATTTTTTGGATAGGCTTGGTGTGGATAAATCAAGAATTCAATATGCGTCTTTATCTATTAGTGGGTTTGATAACATGGGAAAACAACCGCTTGGTGTAATCTCTTTGCCTATTATAGATGGAAATGCCACATTATAAACACTGATCCATGTTATGCCTCATGATCTTTCATATAATCTTCTTTTAGGAAGACCATGGATTCATGCAATGAATTGGGTGCCTTCTACTCTTCATCATATAATGAAGTATGTCTACAACAACAAAGTATACATACTCAAAGCTAATCCTAAACCAAACAATTGTTTAAACATTGAGAAAAATAAGGAAAATCCTTTGAAAACATTGACACCAACTACACAAGTGGAACTTGAGCAACATGAAGACAAAGAAAAACATATTGAGGAAGTCACAAAACTATTAGAAGATGATTGGGTTTCCTTAGATTTCACAAACTTCATGGGAGAATACAAGATGATAAATAAATAATCTAAAAAGTGAAAAGAAAGAGCGGTAATGTCAATGAAAAATTCAGAAGACCCTTTGAAAGCATCCACTTCAACCACTTTTGAAGAAGATTCAAGCTACACAACAAACTTTGATGAGATATAGACTACCAAAAACCATCGAATCCAAAACAAATGAAAAATCTTTATCGAAAAGGTTATGAACTTATGAAACAACTGGGATATAGTGGAAAAGGATGTGGTGCTAGAGAACAAGGTATTTGTGTTCCTGTAGAGCCTAACACACAAGAAAAGACTAGTGGTCTTGGTTATTGTCCTTCAAAAGAAATAAGAAAGCCTTCACTTAAAATCAACACTATTACAAAAGATTCCTCTAAGCCAAATTTAACATTAGTGCATCCTGAGCTGATAGACACTAGTGGTCTTGGTTTTTGTCCTTTGAAAGAAATGAAAGAAATAAAGAAATCCTCGCTTAATATCAATATCATCACGCAAAACACTAATGATTTGAATTTGATAGATTTTACACCCTCCCATAAAGGATAGTACAAAATCTCGGAATCTAAAGAGTCTTGTGTAAGTATGACAACCTATACTAAGCAAGATATATCTTTGTCGCGAAATAAAGGAACATCTTTTACCATTGATCAAGAGGGTATCTTGTCGAGACTCCTCCAATATCGTTTAATATCTCTCCCTCCAAGAACACGAAATAAATTTTACTACAAGACTTCATTTTGTGCATATCATAGAGTTCATGGTCATTCTACTAATGAATGTAAGGCTTTAAGTGATAGAATTCAACATCTTAAGGAGTGCGGTGCTCTTCCTTATGTTGGGGCACCTAACTCCTTTAATTAACATTGATTATCACTCTAGCATGTTTCTCATCAATCATCTTGGCTCATCCTTTTCCTACATTAAGTGGGGGCAAGGGGTTAGGTAGCCTTGTTCTCATACGTCACTTGTCGTTGTCTCTTTTGGCTAGTTGATCGCCTTTCATGTACATATAAGAGAAAGCTTGGGATGTGGATGACATGACTTAAGTTGGCTTGCATGTGATGTACTAACTTATAGATTTTGGGGGAAACCCCTTCCCTTTTCATGACGTAGCTTATTGGAAACATATTACTTGGCATAGGGCTTTCTGAATAAGCTCTCATATCTTCTTCTACTTTAAAGTAATTTCTTGCAACATTGGTGTTAGTAACCACTTTAAAGTGGGGGCATACAATGACACTCATGTTTCACCGTGTGATATTATTTCTCCTTGTGATGTGTCATTTTCTTGGTGGTGTCATTATGTTTGATTTCCTTTGAGAGCGTGATATTTCTTTGACTTTTCCTCTCTTGGAGACATTAAGCATGATGTTCCCTAAGAAGAGACCTTACATGAATTAAGAAAAATCCCTTTGAATGCACCTTAAACTATTTTGCATTTACAACATTTGTTATATGGCCACCTTGCATAACACACTTTGCTTGCCTGTTGTGCCATCCTATTTGTTCATGAGTATAAAGCATATGAAGCTTTGTCTGCCTCATGAAGCTTGAAGTTCATTATTATGTGGCACCTTGTCAAATTTATCAGGAGGTGTAACTTTGGTATGGTTAACGTATGATGAGAAGCCTAAACGTGGGCATGAATTTCTCACTATACGGTAAGAAGCTGATATAGAGGCATGACTTTCTCACTAAGCCACCCCTTTTGACTAATCACCCAGTGGACAACCTAAAGTTTCGTTGCCTCAAAGTGAGTGTGCATCTTTGGACAAACAACTTAGATCTCATCCACAACGTGTAGGACAAATGGTCGAAGCTTGATCCACCCCTTTTTATTTTTTGTCTCTTTTTGACATTGCATGTTTGCGTATCTTATTTTGTTGCATATCATACACCTTGTGTGTGTCCTTTTTTGCTTATGTCAATTTGGCATAGGATCTTGGATCCTAGGGGCTTGGCTACCTCCTTGATCCTTGTTATCCTAGACCATCCACATCGGTACACTTTAACCCATCTTGAATGTCTACTTTAGAGTGAGTTTGAAACAGGTTCATCCTCTCACTAAAGTGGGGGCTAAATGTAGTGTCAAAAAATGTTGTCATTTATATTTTCACACTTGATTTGGGAATGATTAACATTAAAATAGACCTAATGTTGCCTTGATATAGTGTTGTAATGTGTTTTCCACATTCACATTGGATTGAGGGCCCTTTTAAGCTAAAGTGACCTAATTTTGCCTTAATTTAATGTTGTAAAGTGTATGTATTTACAATTCACATTGAGTTTTGGGCCCTATTACATTTATGACCTTCATATTATCATTAATAGGTCCCTAAGACCCTATATTATGCATCCTGAGGCTTATTTCAATCGAAATCCCAACATAGACATCAAACATACTTAATTTCTCAACTCCCCAACATTTCCTCCACGGGTATGTGCAAGATCATCATGGAAAAAAAAAGCCCTTAAGTGGCGATGAAAATTCAAAAAATCAAAGTTAGGCAACTTGATGTAAAAATTTGAATAATTTATCTATATTATTTCAAAAATATGTAAGAATAGAATATGTAGCAAATTGAATGTAGTTTCTAAACTACCAGGTTTATTTAAAAAAGAAAATGTATTTGGTGAAAATTTGAAATTTCAATGCAGCAGTACTTAAATTTCAGGGAAAAAATAAGTAGGTGTCTGTATGACCACCGTAACCACAATAAAATGATAATATTTTTTTATAAGATTTTAGATATAAGTAGAGGACTCATGTCTTGATGTGATGCATATCTTTTTGTAATTTTCTTCCAAGCAAATAATTAATTATGAATTTTTTATTACAACTTTTAAAAAATATAAAAACTCGTATGTCTGACCACCTTAACTTGGTCAAAACTTCATGATTTTTTTTTTTTAATCTTATGTATGTGAAACATAAAATGTGATGCATGTTTCAGATTCAAAAACTGTGATACCGTTTGAAAGCTATAGATGTTTTTCAATCAACCTATCAATCAGGACTTTAGTCATAATTCAAATAGAAAATGAATAATAATTTATTAAATTCAAAGTAAAGCATAATTTATATTGGTGGAAAGCCGAGAATATCCTTTAAAAACCCTTTTTCGTTTCATCAATTTTGGTTAAAAAAAGTCATCAGCTACATGGGCCATCATATCACTTACATATCGCAACTTTTTGACCCATCATGATCTTGCACATACCCCCACTTGAAAAAGCTTGGTGGGACCCATACACCACCTTGGGCATATGAGTCCCATCTAGATGGGACCTATACACTACAAGTGGCGTATGAGTCCCATTTGGCCCCTTTTTAGGGTTTTGAGCGGGAAATTAGGGTTTTGAGTTCAAATTTCATGAATGTCGGCTTCTGGGATCTAATATACGGTACATTGGATGGACTGCCTATATAAACAAGGTCTCAAATCATTATTTGAATAATCCTTCATGATACCAACCTAAGCTATCGAGGGTTAAGCACTCCAAGACTTTACAGGAGCATGAAGAGAGTTTACAAGAGCATCTCTAAGACATTCAAGGGTAGAATTCTTCATCATTTGTTGCAACAATTCAAGATCCATCATCATATCAAAGATCCTCAAGCACCAAGCATGTTGTTGAGCTAGCGTTGTGATGTAGCATCGAAGATCCAAGATTAAGCATT
The DNA here is from genome assembly GCA_007115665.2 of Sequoiadendron giganteum. Classification (NCBI taxonomy): domain Eukaryota; kingdom Viridiplantae; phylum Streptophyta; class Pinopsida; order Cupressales; family Cupressaceae; genus Sequoiadendron; species Sequoiadendron giganteum. The sequence goes on from CM021103.1 coordinate 581,224,852, forward strand.
GTTCTACCTCTATTCAAGATCGATATCTATATTCTACATGCCCACTTCATGTTAGATTGTTGATTAATATCTCGAGACATTATTCAAGGTATCATTGTTCATGTTTCATACTTCATTGTTTCATCACAAGGTTTAATTTCCTAAACGGGGTTTGACCAAGGCAAACCCCTATTTCCTAACAAATCAACAACTTCATCTCTCTCTACATGTGTCATTGCAGATCTAGGTGCTTTGATGCTTGAAGATCCTTTGAATATTAGGTTGCAAGGTTGAGGAAAGTTTTCAAGATAAAAAAAAGTCACCTATAGGTCACAAATCAGGATTTCAGACCCGAAAACAGTGTGGAAGGAAGAGGAGAGATTGGAGACCTGATTCAGATCTTGACCCTCTGAAAAAGCAAAGTGGGATTGATACGTGACTTGTGGCATATGAGTCCCAGTATAGCATATTTTCTAGATTTTAGGAGATTTAGACTCACCAATACTCTAGTCTAGGACTAAATCGCCTAGACTGACATATGAGTCCCAGTGGGCATTAAATAGCAAGATTTCAGGGTTTTGGAGCTTTTTCTAGCCTCATACTTCTCCAGGTGCACCTCTATTCATTTTTGGGTTTGTTATTTTGTATTTTAGTTTCATTTCCTAGGTAATTTAGTTAGGTTTTTTGTATAGTACTTTGCATGTCATTTACATCTCTTGTCTTTCCAAGCCCTAGATTGGTGGTGAACCCTCTTATTGTCTTTAATCACACCCTAGGAAAAACCTATTGTAGATCTTTTTCCCCTTTACATCCTTGGAGGTTCATGAGTGCAAAGTCTAGTGGGATCAATATGCAGAAGACTCAGCCATTTGGGAAGATTATGGTGAGATTCAACAAAAATTTCCTCTTGTTTTAGATGCGTATGAGAATTCTTGAACAATATTTTGATTATTTGTTTTGTTTTATGTTTCTACATAAAATCATCAAGGATGATGATTCACAAGGGGGGTGTTGTTCCCTTAGCACACACGCCCCATTCTGAATGGGGACCCTCCCTTTCTCTCGCCTTGTCGAGTCATTTTGTCACTATCTAATTTTGCGTGCCCCCATTTTGGTGTCTTAGATGGTCAATGTGCCTCTGAAGTCTCATCTTAATTTGACCATGTTTCACCCCTCAAACTTGCAAAGTCCTGAATCCTCACGGAGTTCCTCTGACATTTTTCCTTTTGTCAGGTGGCCTTAGGGCCTTTCAAGTCCAACCCATCGGGTTGCTTTTTCTCTTTCAAACAGTCGTCGACCTGTGAAATTTTGATCTCTAAGGCCTGCCTCCCTGCTCGTCGTTTCATAACTTATGCTGCAACTGACCATCCTTTGCGAGCTCTAGGCCCGGTCTCCCAGATTTCTCTGCCCTAGATTCATTCATGCGTTCGCCATTTCGAACAACCGTCAACTCACATATTTTTGGCCATCAGACCCTAGGCCCCTCTTCATTGTTGATTTTCCAGTTGGTGTTTCAGACAACCTTGAGCTCATGTCCTTCTGGCCTCCAGGTTCTAGACCTCCCGCCACCTCTCAAAATTTGAACTCACCAACAAATTTGCCCAGTCGTACGAGCACTAATTAGGTTATAAATAAACCATGTCAACCTATCATTTTCACATGTCAGGATTAATCAGAGTAGTTGTTGAGACCTCCTAGCCTTCGTCGTTCACCGCCCTTGAGCCCGCCGCCTCACTTCGCTGTTCTTCGTGGATTCGTCAGCTACATTCACCGGGTCCCTAGGTTGAGTTTTTCATCCAACCTCCTATTATGATTTTTGTGATTTCATGCTTAGATAATGGATGAAAAGGGTTAAAATTATTTCATTTTATAGAAGGACAATAATTCTAGAAAACCCATGTCGTGAAATACTGAGAAACTCCTTCAAACCAACAGGAATGTGAGTGTGAAACTTCTTCGCCCTGGCACAGTTCTTTGAGCAAGGCACTCACGCCCTCCGATTACGAGCCTTCCCTTCACCGTTGATGAAACCAAACAAAACACAACTCCAAAATGGCAGGATGCCTTGTCAGGTCCACAACCCTGGAACTCCCTTGACGAATTTCCGTAGAAACTTAACACAAACTCCCTACTTCCAAAATGTCAAGTTGCCTTCTCGGGCCCACTCCCATGGGATTCCATCCCCGAGGTTCCATCTGTCTTTCATTGTTCCAAACAGCGTTTCCACCCTGTCTGCTTGAGCCTCGGAGCCCGCCCTTCTATTCGCTATCGGGTTTGGCACATAAAATTGTCACATCCTAGCGCTCTTAAGGTCCCAGTTCACGGACCTCCATCCATGGATCACCATGGTTATTTTTCCATCTCTAAACGGCCATAGGTAGACTACCTTATAACATTCAAGACCCGCCCATCTCTCTACCGCATGAACAAAATGATAAACATAAGTGCCTTTGCCTTACCGGGTCCCCTCCGTTGGACTTCTGCTATCGGGGCTTCGTCCCGTCTCGGCCTCACAAAATTGAAAATTGAGACCGTCCTTCCGACCTCTAGGCCTCGGTGCTCCGATCGCCATCAGCACTCAACGAAGAAAGCATGAGGAAAAATCCACGTCGGGGTCCGATCCGCTAGGTTGCTCCCACCGGACTTCCGTTCGTTGCCTGTCGTTTTAAACAACCATCCTTCAACGACTTACCGAACTTCATGGTCTGAGCACCCAAGCGACTAAAGAGTTAAAAAATTATGCCAACCATCCTCCAACATCTTGGGTTTCAAACTCCGCCTCTGGAATGTCATTTCACAAAGTCATTTCAAACGGAAAACACCAGACAACTTTTCCCCTTCATGACTCTAGATGCCCTAATGATGATCCAAATGCCTCCTAATTTGGAAACAAACCTTGACCCACATGCTTAAATTGGACCCTTGTTTGTATGAACATTTCAAATCATCTAAATCTGAAGATGGGAGAAACTATATGGGTTGCCCTGCCTTGTTCACCCTTCATAACAACATTTTGACCAAAGAAGTCCAACCTCTGGGGCCCGGACCATCCAAACTCCCTCAAGTGAACTACTGATGGCAATTTTGACTAAATGTTAGATTTTTGAATGATAAATTATCCAATCTAACGATATTTTGTAGGGATTCTAGCTAACATTTGTGCTTTCATGCTTGATCATACTCACCTTGCCTTTGTGTGTAGAATATATGGAATCAGGTGTAGAAACCTCAGGGGTGATCACAATGGTGGACAAAGGAAAGAAAATAGGCAAGGCCCCTCATGGGAAAGAAGATACAGACCAAATGAAGTACTAGTACCAAGGGGAACCATTGCAGTCTAAGGTCACCACCAATTGGAAGGAGGTCTCTGATACCAAAATTGGACATGTGAATATTGAAAAATTCATAGAAAGGATCAAGGTCAACCCTAAGACAAAAAATGCAAGATTGATCAGAAGCAGCAAGATAGTTAAAGTTGCAAGTTTACCTCTCGCTCTTGTTGCCCTCGAACTAGTGATGGCTTGCAGGGAGGCATACCTTCTGAAAACTAGAACAATTATGGACAAGGATGGGAACATGTTGGCCAACATGTCAGCCAAAGGAATAACAAAGACCTTCTATATCCCTACCTTCGGGGAGATGGAATTGCCAACCATAAAAGAGTGCAAGGAAATGTGGGACAAAGACTTAATGAAATGTAAGAAGCTCATAAATCAACATTGGCTCAAGGAGAAAAGGGGCAGCATTGAAAAGGTTCCTCAAGAGCTCTTTTGCAGTGACTTTTATGAAGACTACCATGATCTGGTGACCCTACTAAGCAGAGTAATGGGCCTCCCTACTGTGGCCTATTTTCAGGAGTGGATGGTCTACTTTGTTGAACAGATTCTCCGTGGAGAGGACAATACTATATTTTATTGGGGTGGGATATTCATCGATTGCTTCCATGAGCAATTCATGAATGTCAAGAAGACCTCCAAATTCTACATGACATCCTATCTGGTGTACTCACTGGCTGAGTGGGGGCATTACAATGGTTTGTTTAGAGCTCCGTATGAACAACCTGGCAAGGAAATCAAGGTTTATGACAAGTACCCTTAGCTGCAATTCAAAAATTTTAAGGACTACTACAGGGTGAATGATGCTTTCATAGGTTATATCATCAGGCTGCTTGTGGGTGACTTCAAGAGGAGAGTCTCCCATAACGCTTGGGATTTACTCAAGAAGTATGCTTTCCTATTCATTCAATATCCTAAGTTTACATACATTCGCGCCCAAGGGTTCTTAGAAAGGCCAAACAAGCTACCTCGGTATCCTAATGACCAGATAATATTGTTAGAGCTTTCTTAGCAGCTACGGCATATTCACGCTCTTTTAAGTAGCAAGCATCTAGCAAGGATTCCTTATCCCCTTTCTTTCGGCCAAGGGATGTATGAACTCTATACCTCCTAGTGTGCTCAAAACTTAGAGAAGGAATTGGCCGAATATAATTTCAAACTCCACACGGCCCGACCAAAGATGGATCCCTATGGCCACATCACAAAATCACCTAGACAAGAATACATCCATCTTCACAGCATTGAAGATTTATTGGCTAATTGTAAGGATGACTTTGAGGTGCTAATAAGGCACTATATGCGGATGACCGCATACTTTGTAAAGAGTGTGAACCTGTTCCCAGTGCCACATCAGATGGAAGAAGATGAGAGCACTGTGATTGACCCCAAGTATAATGCAATTTCCAATATGCCACTACCATTAATTGATTGGAATGAGCAAGAGGTCAATGACCTCGACATTGTCACCAAACCCATTGAGGCTCACACAAAAGAATGGATTGATGGGCAAGTTGCCCAATTGAAGCAACAAGGGGTCATCCTAACTTATAAGAGGCTTGAAAATGAGCCAAGTGGATTAGATGGCGGTGGAGATGCTACATCAATAGGAGAAACATCGAAGTCCCCTCCACTCACTCACTCAAGGAAGAGAAAAGGGATTGACGAGCAATAGTCTAAACCAAAGGTGTATGCTAGAAAGGCCTTAGAAGGTGAACCTTGCAAGAAACATAAGAGATCAAGCAACGTCACCGAAATGCCTATAATTCAAGAATATCCACTCCATGAGGGGGAGGAAATGGAGGCTCATCAACTGCAGTCTCCACCTATCTCATCTACTATTGCAACCATTGTTGTTGTTGCTACCACCCTGCCTATCCCACATGCAACAATTGCTACCTCTCCGCCTGCGGTGGATATCTCTGTCCACCTTGTCTCTACCTCTCCTGCAGCACAAGTCATATCATTGGATTCCTCCTTAGCTACCACCTCGCTAATTTCCTCATCATCCATGTCCTCGTCATTTTATCTTCCAACTACCACCACAACTACTACAATGCCTGCCCTCACCCTTCCAGAGTCTTTTGTTAAATATATGCAAAATGTACCATCTAAACTTTCGGGGATGTTTGCAAACCTCGTGGTACAGGCTGCCATTTCCCAAGTAATAACCAATCTCCTAGTTCCTCCTCCTCCTATTGAGTCGTCCACAATGGAGGCCACTATGTAGATTTATGAGGAGTTGGACATGCAACAACAAATGGAGGTAGCCAAGGGCTTGGAAGAGGAGGTAGATGACTACCATGAGCACCCTATATATGAGCATCAAGTAATTGAAGAAGTCACCTATGAATCCTCCGGTGGTGATGGGGAGGATTTGGATGCAAAGATTATTGAAGAAACCTCTGATCCTGAGCTTGATGAGGAGCTAGGCAATCAGCTCAAGGAGATTGAAGAGAAGGAGGCTGAAAGACAAATTATTATTGAAGGAAAAACCACCACAATAGAGATAGCAGGCAATAGGTCTCCAATAGAGGAACGTGACTGCAAACCTGGGCATGATGAGGAGGTGCTCCCTCATGATGAACAAGAAGATAAGGAAGGAGATAAGCTTGAAGAAAAGGCCGAAAATCATGAGAATCCAAAAATTGAGCAGCCCAAGGAATGTGGGCAGGATGAAGAAAAAGAAGAAAAGGATACTGAAGGGGAAGACAGCCCCAAGGAATGTCTGCCCATCAAATTCCCCATCAAACACATGGTGTTCATCCAGGACTCCGATGAAGAAAAGGAGCATACAAGGACGGAGCAAGAAGCTCTTAACAATAAAGATATTGAAATTAGAAGAGATGAAAAGGAGGGTGACTAGGAATCACCCAAAGAAAAGTCCTCAATGCCCAATTGGTTGGAAAAGCAACTAGAGAAGAAAGCTCCTGCTCCTAAGTACCCAAAAACAAGGTTGGAGGCTATGTTGGCCCGAACTCAGATCAACACCAGGAAGGAGAAGAAGCCTTAAATCAAATCAAAGGTAATGATGGATGCCTCTAGATCCAAAATAGTACAAGTAGCCACGTTGATGGTGGGGTAACAAGAAATAAGTTACAACATCTCCACCATCGACTTGGGGATAGCCACCAGGGAACAAAAAGTAGATCACCTCTAGGAGTCCATCGCCACGATGGTACATCTGATACAACAAGATAAAATCTCAAAGGAGGAGCTCAAGGAACAAGTAGCTGATTTAACAACTTACATTCAACAATGGTCATCAACAGAAGAGCAGCCAACCACATCTTTGGCCCCGCCACAATTGTTGTCCAAAGAAAAAATATACAAACTTGAAAGAATAAAGAACCTAGATAAGACCACAAAGAGTTGGTTCTGGTAGGTCTTATATATTGGAAACATAGGCATCAGTTGCACTGTTTTGACAAAAAATAAGTTCCTGGATTTACAAAAATCTCTTGAGGGCACAAGGAAGTTCTATACGGACTTCCCAAGGATATACGGGTCTAACTACCCAAATATTGAGGCTATCTTCAAGATGCCAAGTGTGACTTTGGAAAAGGAATTAGCATTCAAAAGGGACGATCATTGGCTAATGGATGTAAGGAAATGAGATTTTGACAATCAAAAGGAAAGGCTAGAACAGGTCCTTGATAAAGTGGATCCAGACATTGAGTGGGCCAAGGAGGCCAAAGAAGATTTCCTACGGTACCTAGAGCTATTGATAGGGTACGATGTGCCTGTTGTTCGAGTTGATCCAGAAAAGATAAGGCCTCATTTCCAAAAGAAGATGGAGGATGAAATGTTGGATGAAATAACCACTAATTTCATGAGTTTTTTTGCCTGAGCCTTCACCCAGTCTGAGCTATTCAGAGACCACACTGTGAAGTATGATGAAGACTGGGAAAATCTCTCTGACAGATCTAAAGAGTGGAGTTACTAGGTGTTGCGATCTGAGATCATAGAAATTGATAAACTCCAGCGGGTGATTTTGAAATTCATGGAGTATGTTGCTTTGAAGAAGTAGGAAGGCAAACCTATTATTGGTGAAGAGTTCCTTACAGAATAGCTGTAGCAAAGACCAATCAACAAAAGACAAAAGGCTACAGTATTGCCACTAGAAGACAAAATAGGGATAAGGACAAGGATGTATTTTAAAATGTAATATATTTGGGAGGGTAGGTAGAACCCTAGTTTGTAGTGAATCTTGGCCATTCATTCTACTTTTTGGAAACTATAAATAGGGGGTATCCTCTCATTCTCAAGAGAGAGTTGAGTTGTTGTAATGACATGCTGTAGAAATTTTAATAGAAATACATTGACATTGGTGGATTTCTGGGTTTCTTTGCATGTTTCATGAATCTCTCATAGTTAGATGATTTAATTAGATTTACTTTTCTGTTCCAGTTACTTCCAGTTTTCTTTGATAGATTTAGTAATATTGTTCTATGGTTGTGAAGATTTATGCTATGTAGATTCCTTCCTAGTCCATACATTTGGTTGTTTGCTATTGGTAGATGGCTATGTAAAGTTAGCCTGGACTTAAATTCAAAGCTGCCTCATACCTTTTATCTTTGTTCATGTATGTGCATGGTGAATGAATGGTAAAATATTTGCAGTCCTTAGAAGATAGCAAAAATTTCATGACACTGTGAAATTTTTGGTTAAGTGGAATTTTATTTCAAGGAAGTTGTCCATAGTGGAAACCTCCATGATCACTATTCATTTGTAGTTGCAGGTTCAAGAACCTCCTCTCTTCCCTATCCTTTTTTTTTTAATAAGTAACCTATGCTAAGGTTCATTGCACATTGTAAGGTCAAATATCAAGTCAAAACAGGAGTTCAAGATCGATGTTTGAACCTACAACAAAGTGTACATGAACTTCCCAATTCAAGAACTTCATCCAAAGATTTGATTCTCTTAAAACCTAACTTCCATAAGTTTTCCTTGTGATTACAAACAAGATCACATCAAACATCAACTGATATATTTTATGCAAGTCATGACTTGACACACGAGAGACCTTGGGGTAATTTTCAGCAACTTGTGTTGGATATTTCCTTTCAAGAGAGGTGATGCACCTATGCATTACCTGTGTTGAGAAAGTGTGCAAAAACATACATCAATAGAACTGGCACTAGAAGGAGGGCCCTTTTGGAGCTAAGCTGGATCGAATTGGGTCTTTCTCCCTAAAGAGAATTTATAGAATACTAAGGTCTACACCAAACAAAGGGGAATTTCAAGAGCTACCACCCCCTACCCGAGCCAAGAGAGCCAAGAAAGGGGAAGCATCCACCTCCAACACATCCAACCAACCCATTTCACCTTCACCATCATCTTCTTCTTCTATCCATTCATCTTCATCTTCTCCCTCATCTTGGGCAGCACCTTCTCCCACTCATCCACTTCAAACAACCTTCCAGGCTACTGCTTCCCAGAGGCTAGACGTTGCCTTTATACCCAACACAATCCCACTTTCGGGTGTTGTCCTGTTGACTGTTGTCTCCCTTCTATAACCTCAAGTCAGTCTGGTGCAGCCACCTCCACCACCTCCTCCAATGGTGTGGCTGGCTAACAATCTGTCCCCTTTGGCCTTCAATATTTACCATGATATGCCAAAGAATCCCGAAAGCTTTTGCACGAAGTTCAACCCCCAGGATCTGTAGAGGACAGCGAAGGAGCATATTAAGATTTTTGAGATAGCCTTGAAGACTATGAAGATTATATATGAGGATGTGGCTTGCCAACTCTTTCCCTACTCCCTAGGGGAGGAGGCCTTTTACTGGTACGTCAACTTTCCGGTAGGAACTATCAACACATGGTACCTCTTAAAAAATGCTTTCTTGCAGAAATTCAAGATTATGATCAATCCTTCTAAGTTGTATCAACAATTTATGTTCGTCTGAAGAGAGGTCAAGAAACCGATCAACTCCTTTAATGATTGCTTCCATAGGGCATATACTCAGCTACATGAACCTTATATGCTGAATGATGTTGTTGTTCTACCGGTTTATTATGCAGCATTGGATAATCTTACTGTAGCATTAGTAAAGAGGATGCAACTACCTCCCACCATATTAGTAGACGCTTATGCAGAGGTCATCATTGCTAGTACAAACCTAGGACATAATACTTTTGGTCCATTTCCCTCTTTGGGACAGGTCACTCACCCCACACAAATTTAGGGGCTTACTCAAGATCTACAACATCAGACACCCTTCATGAATCCAGTAATGTAGTTGCCTATAATGCCTCATCTGGGACATCCAATGAACCAAACACCTCCAATTTCATAGTAATTTCTACCCCAACAACCGCAAGTCCATTCTCATCCACCCCAAGTGACAACATATCTTCAAGCCTCCAAATTCCAGCCCGCTCACCAAAATCAACCTGTTGCACAACCGATTTTCCTTCAAAATTCAACCTCACAACCGAGCAACACGGAGAAGGATCGGATCGACGAGCTAACAAAAATGATCAGGAAAATGTCCATGGAGATGACCCACTTGAGAAATCAAAACAATTAGTTGCAGGCTTCGCAGAGAAGAATTCAAGCCAACCTCAACCAGGACAGTCATGACGACTGCAATGCCGACACATCTTTCAGACAGACCTATGAAAGGGGTCAAAATTCAGGGCAAAACTTTGATAGAAGGCCCTCCCAAAGATAGAATTCGGCATGGAACACAAGGTCAAACAATGTTGGTGTTCCTACTCCCTTGGACCAGCCCAGTAACAATGAAAATACTACAAGTGGATTCTACTTAGCCGAGGCTACCTTATCTGGCTAGTGCCACATACATAAAAAAAGCCGACATTCCAAATTGGATTGTCTAGAGTTCTTGACGGTCGCTGAAATTTTTTCAGATTGAAGTATAGGATGTCATAGATGGCTTAGGATGTAGGGACATTGTCCCTTCTGAACCATATGAATCCTTGGTGTTGGTGATGAACTAGGTTCCCTTCCCAAAGGCTGAGAGCAACGTGCCAAAAAAGGAAGGCATCACTACAAGCAATGACAAGGTGGAAGAGGTAAGTGTCGAAAATCCTTTGGCTCAACTTTTCGATTCAGTAGATAATGGTCTCGTAGATGAGGAAGAGTTGAGAGAAGATGAAGTCCAAATGTTTCACCAAAGGGACACTCCTTATGATTTGAGAAATAGGGACGTTGGTGGGCACGCTGGCAGTCCTTTTAGGTCCTCCACTCCACCTAACAACTTCAACACCCCTCCTGACCCAAATGCTAGCAATAACCTAGGCTATCCCCATGTACCTATTTGGTACTTTAACAAGAATAGGCTGCAGGGTCAAAACCAAAACCAACCTACTGGCTCCTCCCAAAATAACACTTATGATGTAGAAATTGAGAAAATGGGAGAGTATATTGTAGAAGAACTTAAGAAGGTTAAGTTAAGTGTATCTGCCTTTGATCTGCTTAAAGTCCCAGCTGTTAGGAATGCCTTCTTTAGAATGATCAATGAGACCTCTTCATCTAGACCAGCCCAAGATGCACCCCCTAAGAGGGTTTCCTTTGAGGATCAGCAGAGTGAGACAATTATACGAAAAGTCCTCAACAAGAAAGTTGATCTGCATGCAAATCAACAAGAAAATAAGCAACCCACAAAGGAAACAGATTAGACACAAGCCCAAAACAAGGGCAATGATAAAGATAAGGGCCAGGTGGCCCATGTGGATGTCTCTAGAGGGTTGTTTCGAGGGAAGCTAGAAACCCCTCCCTTCTTGACCACCATTAGAATATTTGGGAAGAACCTTCATAATTATCTTCTTGACTTGGGAGCTTCCACCAATGCCATGCCCTTGAGTGTGTGCAAAGCCTTGGGGATAGTTCCAACTCCTTCCTAGCGTAAAGTGACACAACTTGATAAGACTAAAATGAGTATAGTTGGTGAGATCAATCGAATACCTATGCAAATTTTTGTTGACCCAAGGATACAACAAACCATCAACATCCAAGTTGCCGACATCCCCGATACTTATGACATAATTTTAGGAAGGGATTTCACTCGAGCATTGAATGGATATGCTGCAACAGACTATTGTCACCTTTGGCTGCCATGGAAAGGGACGCCAAACTAGATTCAAATAGATTGAGATCCACACATGAAGTTTATGATCACAAAATACAACAACATGAATGAATTGTTGTTTGCTAAAATAAAATTAGAAAATTACTGCCTATGGCGTACTCAAATGAACGAGAATGTTGTGAAGAGGAGGTGGTTGAGGAAGTCCTCCTGGATTCCTGCAAGCCACTTGCCAACCTAGCCCATATCCCTCAGAGTACTGAAATGTTGATCAATTCAGAGGACGAAGAATCTGGGGAGGATGGAGGCCTTGGGTTGCTAGATGGATTCCAAGACTTTATTGAAAAATGTGTACAAGATCAACTCAATTTGGGAGCCAAAATGAATTTTTAGGAACTCTTGCTGCCCAGTTGGTGCATGGTACATAATTCTACCCATTCAGAATTGAAATGTTGCCTATGTCAAACCGCAATTGAGCATATCAAGCAATAGGTCATTCCAAGAGAGGAGGTGCAGTCAACACCGCTAGATCAAATACATTTGGAATCTACGTCACCTCAAAAGGATGCAGAGGCAAGGCCACCATTGGAAGAGAAAATCAGGTCCATTGATTTTGAGATCAAGGGCTCTCCTAAGTTCTGGACGCTCCAATTTGATGGGTCTAAGTCCAAGATTGGATCTGGAGCCGGCATTGAGCTGATAAGTCCCAAAGGTAAGTCGTACTTCACTACAAATAGAATTCAATTTTATTGCACCAATAACGTAGTGGAATACGAGGCATTGGTCTTGGGACTCCTCATGGCATTAAGAAAGGGGTCAAAATGTTACAAGTCTTTGGAGACTCGAAGTTATTCATAAAACAAGTAAGAAAGCTCTATTCTTGCTATGACCAAAGACTAACTAATTATAGGCATAGGGTATGGGATCTATTATAAGGACTAGATGCATTTAACATCCAACTAATCCCACACTCTTAGAACTATATGGCCAATGCCCTAACACAAGCAGCTAACACCTTGCAACCATTGTCCTTGTCTGGCCTTAAAAGGTTTACTGTTGATCTCACCTCCATTCCATCTATGTTGGACAATGTGACCGATTTCCAAGTGTTTAATGATGATAAACACATCCTTCATTTTATCACCAGCTTCGATGTATTTTCTACCCAAATAATTGATGAGATTGAGCCTGAAGAGGTTGAGCTAGATATAAAAGGGATAATTAACCTCAAGACCAACACTATCCTGAGAGAAATGGTCCAACTAGAATGAATATTTGATTTGGATAAGATCAGAGGACATAACCAACAAGCAAAGAAGGATTCCATCAGTGACCAATGTGAGTCCTATAACCTCAGAATGATTGAGGATGTAAAGAATGTGGGGGGATAGTGGATGTTTTGTGGAAGTACCACGATGTCATCGCTTGGAGTTATGAAGATTTGAAAATATATGATACATCAATCATCACTCACACCATCCCTCTTAGACTGAATGTAAGACCATTTCAACAACGACAACATCTCGTCAATGCTTTATTGGATCTAATCATATATAAGGAAGTGCAGAAGCTGGTGTCCACTAGGATTATATTCTTGGTTAGGCACTCCACATGGGTGGCTAATTTGGTTCTGGTTAGAAAAAAGAACGAAGAAATTAGGTTGTGTGTTGATTTCCGCAGTCTAAATAGAGCTTCAAAAAAGGAAAACTATCTTGTGTCATCATTGGATGAGGTACTACAGATAGTTAATGGTTCTCAGATGATGTCCTTTTTGGACGAGTACCCTGGGTATAATCAAGTTATGGTGCAGTATGAAGATCGACATAAAATGACATTAACCACCAAGTGGGGCACCTTCACATATAGGAGAATTCCGTTCGAGCTCATCAATGTTGGCATAAACTTTCAACATGCAATAGACATTTACTTCAAAGATCTAATTGGAAAATGTATAATCATCTGCATGGATGATTTGACTGTATTCTCAAAGCAACAAAGTGATCATGTTACTGATTTGTGCATAGTTTTTCGAAGGTGCCGAGAATTGGAGGTGTCCCTCAATCCAAAGAAGTGTATCTTTGGGGTCACTGAAGGAAAGTTGCTCGAACATGTCCTCTCAGAAAAAAGGAATCTCAATCGACCTCGAATGCATCCAGGCTATATTGAAGATCCACCTGCCAAGCAACAAGAAAGAGTTAAAGTCCTTTTTCGAGAAGATAAACTTTTTCAAAAAATTCATTATGGGCTTCGTTGAAATTATCAAGCCACTCAATGCTATTTTGAAGAAAGACACCGAGATTGAGTGTATTTTGGAAGCGAAGCAAGATTTTGAAGAGATCAAGAAAGCAATTGCTGACGCACTAGTGTTGGTCAACCCCGATTATCTGAAGCCATTCTACATTTACTCGTTCGCTTCAGACCACTCATTGACTCAGAAAGATGGTGATGGGAATGAGCACCCAATAGCCTTCATGAGTGCCCCATTAAAGGACGGTGAACTCATATATCACAATGTAGAAAAAAAAGCATATGCTCTCGTCCGTGGAGTCGATAAATTTAGGCATTACATCTTAAGGAATAAAGTATTTGCCATCGTGCCCGACCCCATAGTAAAGACATTGCTCATGCAAAATGAGTTGGGAGAACTTAGAGCCAAATGGGTGACCCTGTTGCAAGAATACGATATGGAAATCCAACCAATGAAATTGGTTAGAGGACAAGCCCTTACTCGAACAATAGCCAAAATAGTAGCTGAAATTGGACCTGAACATACAGTTCAACAGTACCAACTAGAGGATGTTTCTCCAGGAGAGTGGTATGACGACATAGTGTACTATCTGTTGAATTACAGATGCCCACCCCGCTTACATGGGGTCCATAAATGTGCCCTTAGACTGAAGAGAAGTAGCTACATGTTGCAAGGATCCATATTGTACAAGAGGAACCATGAAGGCATTTATCTGAGATGCCTTGGCAAAGAAGAAGTAGATCGGGTCTTGAAGGAGTTTCATGAAAAATTTGGCATAGGTCATGGTTTCGATCTTTCTACTACGCATCTAATCTTGAGAGGAGGATACTACTAGCCTATGGTCTTCAAGGATGCTCATAACCATGTCTGTGCATGCCATGTTTGCCAAATTGCATCGAATAGAGAGAGGAATGTTGTTGTCCCGCTGCAACTAGTCCTGGAGGTAATGTTGCTTGCACAATGGGGTCTTGACTTCATTGGTACAGTAAGCCCACCATCATCCATGGGTCATAGGTACATTCTAACCACCTCTGATTACTATACTAGATGGAAAAAATCTATTGCATGTAGGCAATGTACCATAGAGGTAGTCACTGATTTCCTTGAAAGTTTTATTTTAAATCATTTTGGTTGCTCATATGCATTGGTATGTGATAATGGCCCCACTTTCTCCTCGCTTAAATTCGCTAGTTGGGCCTTTGATTATGGCATCGCCCTCAAGTTTTCATCCAATTACTATCCTCAAGGCAACAGTCTTGCAAAATCTACCAATAAAAACTTGATCATCGTGATTAAAAAAATGCTTGATAGGAACCCCAAGGACTGGCATACCCAACTCCATTTTTCCCTTTGGGCAGACTACACCCATCACAAGGCTACCCTGGGTGATTCCCCATTCCATCTGGTCTATGTCTTAGAGCCTATTTTTCCAATACATCTAAAAATTCCCACCCTCCAGTTTATCAATATTTTTTTACGAAGGAGGGGACCGTAGAGAAGCTTGGTTAGCTGAGCTCTTGCACTAAGAAGAAATATGAGATCGCACAATAGAAATTTTTTCCAAACATCAGGGCATAGTCAAGAAGTGGTTCAATCGTCGAGCCAAAATCAAGTCCTTTAGAATTGCAGATCTAGTCCTATGTTGGGACAAGGGCCACATTAAGAAAGGGGGACACAACAAATTCGATAAGCTTTGGCTTGGCCCCTTTCAAATAATTGAAATCCTAGGAGACAATTCTTTCCACTTGAAAACCTTAACTGGTGAGGACGTCCTATTACCTATCAATGGGGAGCACCTAAAGAATTACTTCCAAGTCTGAGCTCGTGTAGAGCTATCCCTGTAAATACTTGTAAATAGGTTAGAATGGGTTGGTTTGGTTTATTTTCATTTTGTTGTTTTGTGTTGCTTTATTTTGCTCGCCTCCCGGCTACTTTGTTCTTTGGATGAGAGGCTTTTCGTTCTTGATGCGGTAGCCATGCTCGTTCAACGGACGATTCACTTTTCTACCCGCTCTTAGTGTTCTTTGGCTAAACATTTATTCTAAACTATTGGTCCTTGATAGCTGCTTGGGGATGATTTCCTCATTTGAACTCTGTTCTAGAACTTGATCCTTGGTTGAATATTTTTACATTCATCTCAGGTCCTACACAAAACACATGTTAATCATTTTCGAAGGGTTGTGCAATAGTTTCTATGATATCTTGGCAAGCAAATTTTTTTAAGTCCTCTCCAGTGACCACTATGGTTCTCAAACCCATCGTAGGCTTCAATGCTTACATAGTTGAGAAAAATAAAGTGCAGAAAGAAAAGTCTAAAAGAAAGAAAGAAAGAAAGTTCTGAAATCAAGCAATCGTATGGGTGTGTGGGTAACTCTATTGGGGCTATGGATGCCCGACCGATAGTAGAGAAATATCCATTAGGTCACAACGACAACTCCATTGGGGCTATGGACGCCTGACTGGTAGTGGGGTAATGTCCAGGTTACTTTTGGTGTTGGACAGTTTATGTAGCTTTCTCATTTGATTAGCCGCTTCTTGTCACAGTTCCCGAGGGAAGGAATAAATTCACTACACACACACTTCTGAGATGTTTCGTAGGTTGACTCAACTAAGGACCTTGTTCTCCTAGTTCACTTTTGGGTGTCAACCCTTGGTCTGCAAAACTAGAGATTCTAGCTCATGAATGAATACTTATCCTTCAAATGCTCAGGAGCATTTCCCAAGAGAGTCACAATTTTTTGTGCCCTCAACACACGCACCTCGTTCTGAATGGGGACCCTCCCTTTCTTTCGCCTTGCCGAGTCATTTTTTTGTTGTCTCATTTTGTGTGCCCCCATTTTGGTGTCTTAGATAGTCAACGTGCCTCCAAAGTCTCATCTTAAGTTGACCATGTTTCACCCCTCAAATTTGCAAAGTCTTGAATCCTCATGGAGTTCCCCTGACATTTTGCCTTTTGCTAGGCGGCCTTGGGGCCTTTCGAGTCCAGCCCATCGGGTTTACCTTGCTGGACTTCCAGGTTGCTTTTTCTCTTTCAAATGGTCGTTGGCCCATGACCTTCCGATCTCTAGGGCCCGCCTCCCTACTCCATGTTTCATAACTTATGCTGCAACTGACCATCCTTTGCAAGTTCCAGGCCCGGTCCGCCGAATTTCTCTGCCCTAGATTCCTTCATGTGTTCACTATTTCAAATGGCCATCGACTCACATATTTTCGGCCATCGAACCCTGGGCCCCTCTTCACTGTTGATTTTCCACTTGGTATTTCAGACGGCCTTGAGCTCACGCTCTTTTGGTCTCCGCATTCCGGACCATCCACCACCATCCTAAAATTTGAACTCACCAACCTTTTGGCTAGCCATATGAGCATTAATTAGGTGCATTAAATGCACTTAAGGGTATAAATAAACCATTCCGACCTATCATTTTCACATGTTAGGACTAATTAGAGGAGTTGTAGATACCTCCTAGCCTTCGTCGCTTGCCGCCCTCGAGCCCGTCGCCTCACTTCACTATTCTTTTGGGATTTGTCAGCTACATTCACCAGGTCCCTAGGGTGAGTTCGTCATTCGATCTCCTATTATGATTTTTGTGATTTAATGCTTAGATAATGGATGAAAAGGGTTAAAATTTTTTCATTTGATAGAAGGACAATATTTCTAGAAAACCCATGTCATGAAATACCGAGAAACTCCTTCAAACCACTAGGAATGTGAGTGCAAAACTTCTTCGCCCCGACACAGTTCTTCAAGCAGGGCGCTCGCGCCCTCCGGGTTTGAGCCTTCCCTTCACTGTTGATGAAACCAAATGAAACACAACTCCAAAATGGCGGGATGCCTCCTCAACTCCGCGACCCCAGAACTCCCTTGATAAATTGTCGTAGAAACTTAACACAAACTCCCTACTTCCAAATGCCGAGTTTCCTTCTCAGGCCCACTCCCGCAGGATTCCATCCCCGAGGTGTTGTCTGTCTTTCGTTGTTCCAATTGGAATTTATGCCTCGTCTGCCTGAGCCTCAGAGCCCACCCTTCTATTCGCCATCATGTTTTCTAAGTAAAACTATCACATCCTAGTGCCCTTCGGGTCTCGGTTCGCGGACCTCTGTACATGGATCACCATGGTAATTTTTCCATCTCTAAACGGCCATCGGTAGACTTCCTTCTAGTATTCGGGACCCGACCATCTCTCTATGGCATAAACAAAATGATAAACATAAGTGCCTTCACCTTACCGGGTCCCCTCTGCGTGACTTCCACCATCGGGACTTTGTCCCATCTCGGCATCACAAAACAAAAAATCGAGACCGTCCTTTCGACCTCCGGGCCCCGATTCTCTAATTGTCGTCAGCACTCAATGAAGAAAGCATGAGGAAAAATCCACGTTTGGGTCTAGTCCACCAGGTTGCTCCCGCCATAATTCCTTTCATGGCCTGTCGTTTTAAATGACCATCTTTCAATGACTTCCCGACCTTCCTAGTCTGAGCACCCAAACAACTAAAGAGTAACAAAATTATGCCAACCGTCCTCCAGCATCTTAGGTTTTGAACTCCAAAACTCCGCCTACGAAATGTCATTTCAAACTGCAAACACCAGACAACTTTTCCCCTTCATGAATCTGAATGCCCTAATGATGATCCAAACACCTAATTTGGAAACAAACCTTGACCCGCATGCTTAAATTGGACCCTCTTTTGCATGAACATTTCAAATCATCTAAATCTAAAGACATGACAAATTATTTGGGTTGCCCTGCCCTGTTCACCCTTCATAACAACATTGTGACCAGAGAAGTTCGGCCTCTGGAACCCGGACCGTCCAAACTTCCTCAAGTGAACTACTGATGGCGATTTTGACTAAATGTTAGGTTTTTTAATGATAAATTATCCAATCTAACAATGTTTTGTATGGATTCTAGCTAGCATTTATGCTTTCATGCTTGATCATACTCACCTTTCCTTTGTGTGTAGAATATATGGAATCAGGTGCAAAAACCTCGGGGGTGGTCGCAGCGGTGGACAAAGGAAAGAAAATAGGCAAGGCCCCTCGTGGGATAGAAGACAAAGACCAAATGAAGTACCAATTCCAAGGGTAACCATTGCAGTCTAAGGTCACCACCAATTGGAAGGAGGTCTCTGATACCAACATTGGACATGTGAATATTGACAAATTCATAGAAAGGATCAGGGTCAATCCTAAGACAAAAAATGCAAGACTGATCTGAAGCAGCGGGATAGCTAAAGATGCAGGTTTCCCTCCCGCTCTTGTTACCCCCGGACTAGTGATGGCTTGCAGGGAGGCATACCAGCCGTAAACTAGAACAATTGTGGATAGGGATGGGAATGTGTTAGCCGACATGTGAGCCAAAGGAATAACAAAGACCTTCCATATCCCTACCTTCGGGGAGATGGAATTTCTAACCATAAAAGAGTGCAAGGAAATGTGGGATGAAGACCCAATGAAATGTGAGAAGCTCATAAATCAACATTGGCTCAAGGAGAAAAGGGGCAGTGCTGCAAAGGTTCCTTAAGAGATTTTTTGCAGTGACTTTTATGAAGAATACCATGATCTGGTGACCCTGCTACGCAGAGTAATGTGCATCCCTACTGTGGCCTATTTTCAGGAATGGATAGTCTACTTCGTTCAACAGATTCTTCACGGAGAGGAGGATACTACATTTTATTGGGGTGGGATAGCCAACGATTTCTTCCACAAGAAATTCATGAATGTCAAAGACCTCTAAATTCTACATGACATCCTATCTGGTGTACTCACTGGCCAAACGAAGGAATTATAGTGGTTTTTTGAGAGCTCCGGATGAACAACTTGGTAGGGAACTCAAGGTTTATGACAATTTCCCTCAACTGCAATTAAGAAATTTTAATGACTAGTGCAAGGTGAATGATGCTTTCATAGGTTATATCATCAGGCTGCTCGAGGTGACTTCGAGAGGAGAGTCTCCCATAGCATTCGAGCTTTCCTCAAGCAATATGATTTCCTATTCATTCAATATCCTAAGTTTACATACATTCACGCCCAAGGGTTCTCAGAAAGGCCAAAGAAGCTACCTCGGTATCCTAATGACCATATAATATTGTTAGAGCTTTCTTGGTAGCTGCAACATATTTACGCTCTTTTAAGCAGCAAGCATCTAGCAGGGATTCCTGATCCCCTTTCTTTTGGCCAAGGGATGTACAAACTCTATACCTCCTAGTGTGCCCAAAACTCAGAGAAGGAATTGGCCGAATATCATTTCAAACTCCACATGGCCCGACCACGAATGGATCCCTATGGCCACATCAAAAAAGCACTTGGCCAAGAATACGCCCATCTTCACAGCATTGAAGATTTTTGGGCTAATTGTAAGGATGACTTTGAGGTGCGGATAAGGCACTATATGCGGATGACCACATACTTTGTAAAGAGGGAGAACCTGTTCCCAGTGTCGGATTAGATGGAAGAAGGCGAGAGCACTATGATTGACCCCAGGTATAATGCAATTTCCAATCTTCCACTACCACTGATTGATTGGAACAAGCAAGAGGTCGATAACCTCGACATTCTCACCAAGCCCATTAAGGCTCGCACAAAAGAATGGATTGATGGGAAAGTTGACCGATTGAAGCAATAAGGGGTCGTCCTAACTTGTAAGGAGCTCAAAAGTGATCCAAGTGGATAATATTGTGGGGGAGTTGCTACATCAATAGGAGAAACATCGAAGTCCCCTCCACTCACTCGCTCAAGGAAGAGAAAAGAGACTTACGAGCAACAATCTAATCCAAAGGTGTATGCCAAAAAGGCCTCAGAAGGTGAACCTTCCAAGAAAAAGAAACATACGAGATCAGGCAACATCACCAAAGTGCCTGTAATTAAAGAAGATCCACTCCATAAGGGGGAGGAAATGGAGTCTGATCAACCACAGTCTCCATGTATCTCATATGTTTCTACAACCATTGTTGTTGCTGCTACCACCCTGCCTATCCCACACGCAACAGTTGCTACCTCTCCACCCATGGTGGATATCTTTGTCCACCATGTCTCTACCTCTCCCGCAACACAAGTCATATCAGTGGATTCCTCCTCGGCTACCACCTTGCCAATTTCCTCATCATCCATGTCCCCGTAATTTTCTCTTCCAACTACCACCGCAACCACTACAATGCCTACCCTCACCCTTTCAGAGTCTTTTGTTAAATATATGCAAAATGCATCATATGAACTCTCAAGGATGTTCTCAAACCTAGTGGTATAGGCTGCCATTGCCCAAGTAATAACCAATCTCCTAGTTCTTCCTCCTCCTCCTACTAATAAAGATATATAGTCAGAACAATATCTAAAACTCATACATATAGTTAATTTATATAATAAATATAAGGTTGTTAACATAAATAAATTAATTAGTTATAACTATACATAACAATAATCAAAATAAATAATTATAATCGTAATATTTAAAATTTAACTATTTCGAATAATTCTTGTTAAATAATCAATTAGAATAAGGATAATTTAATTATATATATACACACATATTAATTTATTAAGTTATAATATATTCTTAGTAATAATTAATATTAACTTACTAATATTTAATTTACATTTAAATTAATTGATAAATTGACAACTCATTGATTTTTAAAAGTTAATAATAATATTATTGGTATTATGATAAATTTAATAATTGATTTAAGTTCAATTTAATATTAATAAGTTAATATTAATTATTACCAAGGATATGATATAGCTTAATAAATAATTAATATGTATGTGTATCCTTATTCTAGTTGACTACCTACTAAGAACTAGTTATTATAATTATAATGAATATATTTTAATATAGAGAGATACAAAGATAGAGTTAGAGATATAGAGGAATAAAGAGGGAGAGAGAAAGAGATAGAGATTGTAAAAGATAATTAAATAGAGAGGAAAAGAGAGAAAAGGAGAGACATGGGTAGATATAAAGTCACATAGAGAGGGTGAGGTAGCAAAATAGGGAGATAAAGAGAAATAGAAAGAGATAAAGATATATATAGTGGTAGAGAGATCAAGAGATAAAGAGGGTAAGGGGGAGATAAATAGGGATAGAAAAAGAGAGAAAGGGAGAGAGAGAGAGAGAGAAAGGAAGACAAATATAGAGATAAATAGGGGAGAGACTAGGTAAGTACACAAAGATGGAGGGTCAAAAAATGGCCATTTCACTTTTTGGTCTCGAAATAGCGAAAGCGCGAGCACACATTATAGTTTGAATTTAAAAAAATGCAAGCATGTTATAACACGCACATGTTATGGTCTATCTTAAAAAATTTTGCTTCTCTTTTATTTTTTTCTCTTTCTTGTCCTTATATTTTAGGGAAACTATATACATGAAATAAACATATAGTTTAATTTACATATGGACATTTACTTTCTTATACTTTAAGTTATATTTCATGTATATAGTTTCAGGATGTTTGAGAGTGGTTTCAGATCTCTAGGAGTTACAATGCAAATTCTAGTTTTTGGAAGATCTTATAATTTTTTCAGAAAATCAAATTTCAGTAATCAGCATATCAAATTTCAATAATCAAGAAGTCAAATTTTAGTAATCAACAAGTTGTATCATCTCTCTCTCTCTCTCTCTCTCTCTCTCTCTCTCTCTCTCTCTCTCACTCATTTTTTATCCCTTATGTTCTAGAGCTCTCTTTCACACTCTCTCCTTTCATCTCTACTTCTCTTTATCTTGTCATTCTCTTTGTCTCTCTCTCTTTCCTTCCCTCTATACTTCTTTCTATCTCACCTCTCTCTCTCCCTCCTTCCCTCTTTAATTTTCTCTATCTCCTCCCCTCTCTCTTTCTCTCTCTCCCTCCCTACCTCTCCCTCTCTCTACTTCTCCCTTTCTCCTCCCCCCTCTCTATCTCTCCTTCCCTATATACTTCTCTCTATCTCTCTCTCCATATCTACCTCTCCCTCCCTCATTCCCTCCCCCTCTCTCTCTCAATCTCCAAAATTTCCTCTCTCTCTACTTCTCCCTCTCTATCTCTCCTTCTGTATATACTTCTCTATCTCTCTCTCTCCATCTCTCCCTCTCTCTCTCCATCTCTCCCTCTCCCTCCCTCCTTCCCTCTCTCTCTCTCTCAATCTCCCCACCTTCCTCCTCTATCTCTCCTTCTTGAGCTATACTTCTCTCTATCTCACATTTCTCTCTCCCTCTCTCCTTCCTTCCCTCTCTAATTTTATATCTCCCCCCCTCTCTCTCCCTTCATCCCACACACCTTCCCTCTCTACTCTTTATCTAACCTATCTCTCTCTCTCTCTCTCTCTCTCCCTCCTTCCCTCCTCTTTCTCTCCCTCCCTACCTCTTTCTCTCTACTTCTCCCTCCCTCCTCCCCCCTCTATCTTTCATTCCCTATATACTTCTCTCTACATCTCTATCTCTCTCTCCATCTCTACCTCTCCCTCCCTCCTGTCCTCTCTCTTTCTCTCTATCTGTCTCCCCCTCCCCCATCTTTCTCTCAGTCTCCTTCCCTCTCTACTCTCTATCTCACCATTCTCTCTCTAATTATCCCCCTCTCTACTCTCTATCTCACCATTCTCTCTCTAATCATCCCCCTCTCTCTCTCCTTCCCTATATAATTCTCTACCTCTCCCTCCCTCCTTACCTCTCTCTCAATCTCCCCACCTTCTTCTTTCTCTACCTCTCCCTCCCTCCTTACCTCTCTCTCAATCTCCCCACCTTCCTCTTTCTCTCTCTCTCTCTCTCTCCCATATTTCTCTCTCATTCTCTCCTTTCATCTTTACTCTCTATCTCTCTCTACTTCTCCATCCTCTCTCTCAATTGTTGGGGATACAGATTCGATTCTGTCATCAAGATATGCATCTAAGACATCAATGCCTTAGCGATTTCAATTCAAAATCACAACAAAGACACAACCAACTGTACCATAAAGCAAAAATAGGCACAATTGATCCCCCATTGATCGTCTGAGAGAAATGGATGCAAGCAAATAGCAGATTCAACATAAACAGATAACCATGAAAGACAAAACTATGAACACACAAATATATGTGGGGAAAACCCTTTCGGGTAAAAAACCCCACCTCCAAAACAATCAACTCACATGTATTATTCAGTAACTAAAATGGTTACAATACAAGACCAGAGCTATGCTCTTTAGGAGATTACATATTGTCCATCTGGAGAATGGTAGGCAAAAACAAAACCAGAACCTTCACACAGTTACAATTTCATCCAAGTGACATACTATGTAGATTCCCTTCAAATCCTCTCAAACAACTGTCACAACCAGCCTCATGGCCAGCCCAACCTCTTGGCCTCACAAGTTCACATCATACTAGATCCGAGAGTCAAAGTGTTCACTGTTGAATAGTTCGAACACTCTCTGCCTCTCTCTGATATCACTCTCACACTTGTCTCGAACTGCACACCAAATTATATATAATCTTGCACCGCATGCATACCTGTTCAACCCATCCCTGCCAGCAACGATCATCCAGGATAATAACTATCCTACATGCAAGAGCATGACCATTCCTTGATAATGTGCATCGCTTATACAACTGCATCGAGCCACACAATCATTAACATTGGTCGCAGACAAGTCCATCAACCTTCCATCAATAATACAGCTCTATCACAATCAAGAAATAACCATACAGCCAATCAGATCAAAAAGATCTTCCATGTGTCGCCATGGCATTCACTGTCGCAAATTGACTAATGGTCCAACTCGGTCAAGCTTAGTCAACCGAGCTCTGAGCCCATTTTCCTTCTACCACGTTATCGCCAAGTCCAGTCGACCCAACTGCGGTATGGTGGTGAGCTCGACCAAGCTCACCTCGCCATCTACTGCACTACCGCTACCCTATCCGTCTTGCCTCGTGGTATGGCGGTAAGCCATCTGAGCTCCCTCGAGCTCTGGCCCAAGACCCCATCGAGCTTAGCCTTTTCCTTTGTCATCGACCAACCAATTGTTACCAAACTTCCACGTGTCACCCTGTCATTCGCTTGTCGTTCAGACACCGAGTCCAACTCGGTCAAACACAGCCCTGAGCTCATCCGAGCTCCTACCGTGCTACCACAACCCTGTTGGCCTTGGCTCACGGAATGGCGGTAAATGGTTTGAGCTCACCATCGGACTCTACCGCACTACCGCTGAGCTTGGTTATGCCCATCGCAGTATGGCGATAACTGCCAGCCAGGCTACTGGTGGTCTTACCGTGACCACCGCGGTCAGCCAGAATGTTGGCAGCTGTATGGTGGTAACCGCCAGCCAGGCCACTGGCGGTCTTACTACGGCCACTACGGTCAGCCAAAATGTTGGCCGCGGTATGGTGGTAACTGCTAGACCCAACCGTAGGAGGTCTCACTGCGGTGAGTCGACCCACCGCCTGCGGTATGGCAGTAACCGCCAAGGCCACCGCAGGCAGTCTCACCGCACTACCGTGGTGAGTTGACCCACTACCTACGATATGGCGGTAACCGCCAAAGCCAGACCGAATGACCAATACCGCGGCCACCATGGTGAGGAGAGAGACCGCGCACAATATGGCGGTAAACGCCATAAACATGAAGAAAACAGCCAAGGACGATGGAGTAACAAGCCAAAAAGCTAAGGAATATTCCAACATCAATCTCCCAACCTTATTCTTTCCCTCTCTCCTCTCTACTTCTCCCTCCCTCCCCCCTTCTATCTCTCCTTATATACTTTTCTCTATCTCACTCTCTCCATTTCTACCTCTCCCACCCTCCTTCCCTCTCCCTCCCTCTCTCTCCCCCCTCTCTCAATCTACCAAGCTTTAGGTACTTCCCTCTCTATTTCTCTCTCTCTCTCTCTCCATCTCTACCTCTCCCTCCCTCATTCCCTCTCTCTCCCTCTCTCTCAATATCTCAACCTTACACTTAACCCTATACTCTCAACCCTAAACACTATCCCTCAACCCTCATTCCAATACCTTAAACCCTAAACCCTACACCCTCAACCCTCATCCCTATACCCTATACTCAATCCCCAATACCCTAAACATTATCCCTCAACTCCATACTTAAACCCTAAACCCTAGACACTCTCAACCCTATACTTAAACCCTAAACCCTACATTCAACCTTGTACCCTAAACTCTCAACCCTATACCCTGAACCATACACCCTCAACCCTCATCCCTATACCCTTACCCCTCAAACCTCAACCCTATACTTAAACCTTAAACCCTACATTCAACCTTGTATCATCAACCCTCAACCCTAAACATAATAACCTCAATCCTATATCCAATATCCTAAACCCTAATCCCTATACCCTATACACAACCCTATAATCTCAACCCCAAACACTATCCCTCAACCCTTAACCCTTAACCCTTAACCCTATACCTTAAAACCTAAACCCTACACCCCCAACCTTCATCCCTATACCCTTTACCCTCAACCTTATACCCTAAACCCTAAACATTATCCCCTCAACCATATACTTAAACCCTAAACCATACACTCTCAACCCTTAACCCTATACCTTATACCCTAAACCCTACACCCTACACCCTATACCTTAAACCCTAATCCCTATACCCTATACACTTAAACTTATACCCTCAACCCTAAACATTATCCCTCAACCATGGCTCAACCCTCAACCCTATACTTAAACCCTAAACCCTACATTCAACCTTGTATCCTAAACCCTAAACAATAAACCCAATACCCTCAGCCCTATACCCAATATCATAAACCCTAATCTCTATACCCTATACATGTAACCCTATACCCTCAAGCCTTAACACTATCCTTGAACTTTCAACCCTATACCTTAAGCCCTAAACCCTACACACTCAACCCTTATCCCGATACCATATACCCTCAACCTTATACATTAAACCTTGAACATTATCCCTCAACCCTATACTTAAACCAAACCCAATACCCTCAACCCTGTATCTAATATCCCAAACCCTAATACTTATACCCTATACACTTAACCCTATACCCTAAACCTTGAATGCTATCCCTCAACCCTTAATCCTATACCCCTACACCTTAAACCCTCTTCCCTATACCCTATGTCCTCAACCTTATACCCAATATCCTAAACCATAATACCTATACCCTATACACTTAACCTTATACCATCAAACTTGAACACTATCCTAAACCCTCAACCTTATACCTTGAAACCTAAACCCTATACCCTCAACCATCATAGGGGGAGAGAGAAAGAGGGAGGAGGGAGGGAAGAAGGGAGATATAGAGGGAGATGAGAGAGAGAGTAGAGAGGGAAGGAGAGAGTGAGAGAGAATGAGGGGGAAGGTGGGAGAGAGAGAGGGGGGAGGGGTAGGGGGAGAGAGAGAGAGAGAGAGAGAGAGTAAGAGGGAGGGATGCAGAGAATGGTGACATAGAAAGGAGAGAGTGAGAGAGAAAGAGGGGGAGATAGAAAGAGATAAAGAGTAGGGAGGGAAAGAGATAGAGAGGGAGACATAGGTGGTATAGACACATAAATAGAGTGTGATTGAGGGATAGGTAGGTAGAGAGAGGTAAAGGGGAGATAAAGATAAGTAGAGAGGGAAGGAGAGGTAGAGATTAGAGATTGAGAGAGAAAGAGGGGGAAGAGATGGAGAGAGAGTGAGAGAGAGAGGTAGGTAGAGGGAGGGAGAGGAGTGATAGCGAGTAGAGAGGGAAAGAGATAGGGAGGGAGACATAGGTGAGATAGAGAGAGTGATGGAGGGAGAGGTAGGTAGAGATAGGGAGAGGGGAGATAAATATAAGTAGAGAGGAAAGGAGAGGTAGAGAGAGGAGAGATAGAGAGAAGTAGAGAGGGGAGGGAGGGAGAGGAAGGGAGGAGATAGAGGTGTGTGTGCGTGTGTGTGTGAGAGAGAGAGAGGGAAGGAGGGAAAGTGTGTGTGAGAGAGAATGGTGAGAGAGAGAGGACAGAGTGAGAGGGAGGGAGAGAGAATTGTGAGATAGAGAGGAGATAGTGAGAGAGAAAGAGGGGGAAGGAGAGATAGAGAGAGATGTAGGTAGATGGAGGGAGAGGATAGATATAGAGTAGAGAGGGAAAAAGATATGGAGGGAGACATAGGTGAGATAGAGAGGGATGGAGAGAGAGTGATATAGGGAGAGGTAGGTATAGAGAGGGAGTGTAATGCCCCGCCATGTAATCCTAAAGGAAGTTGCAATTCACTACTTGAATGTACAATTTTTTTTATTAATGTGTAATTAACATACAAGTTCACCAACAATTTACAACAACCTCTAAGGCTACGCAACCGAGATTACTTAAACCCACACATACATCAATATACATCCATAGCATTTAATGACAATAAGAAATGAGTACTTAAACAACATAAATATACAACATAACATAAAGAGATATACAACCAAACTCCATAATAATTAAATTAATCAAAAGGTTACATCACTCATTCCCAGAATGAGGCAATAATACAAATGTGTTACAATATACATAAATCCACCTCAAATACAAATGAGGGATAAAATAACATGAGTCAAACTGAAATAAATATAATGCTTGAAATGAATACTGGAACCTGTGAGCTCTCCAACTGGATATCTCGCCATCACGAACTAAAGAACGAAGGGGGGCCCAATGGTGTATGGTGCATGTTCCACCCAACCAAGTGGTACCCGAAGGCCCATCCCCATGCTAGGAGATAGTAACAACATAACATGGACAAACTCTACAACCACTAGTCACAGGCTGACTCATACTAACACAACCAATCATATGAACTATACAACTACAAGTACAACTCAAATGCAACACTAACACCATTGACATAGGTCACATTGCTTCCAAAAATAAAACAGATCAAGTATGTTAAGAAAACCATACACATAAAATCACGTACCAACTTTTGTCCTAGACAGAGTGTCATTGCACAACTCGTCATGGGATCTCCTCTAGGAATCTTCATAGGCTCCGGTAATCCTGGTGACCTCAACCGAATCCCGACCCCCATACTCACCCATGCATAATCAAATACCTCTCGTAAGGAAAAGATAGATGACCTTGCCATTCTAGGCCTTCCCACTCATCCCAAGCCTAAACAAGCACTTGTGTCTATGAGTGAGGCTAAATTATCTTGATTAGAGTGAAATACTACCTAATCTTCCAAGTACATAAATTTAGTTATCACTTGATTAAACCACCTTCGAAGGTTACCTAGTTTACCTCTTTGGGCTCTAACGCCTAACAAAAGCCACTCTTCTACTTGACAACATACCAAACAAAACCAATCACCAAGGGAATCCCAAGTGCATACAAACTAGACAAAACAACCACTCCAACTCTAGGAGGCAACATAAAATGAAACTCATTCCAAACACTTGGAGGCAACAAAGCACATAATCCACTCCTTTCAAAGGAGGCACAAATCATCCCCGTTCGTGGAAACTAGGTAAATTACTGACAAGGCACCATGCACTATCCAAGGGAATCAAAATAGGCTGACATAATAAATCGACAACCCCCACAAAGAAAGCTCTGGAATACTTACACATTAAGGACACTTTTAACCCATTTCCCCAAACAAAATCATAAAGGAAATAATTACAACAAGGCAATTGCAAGGAATAATCTACTTTTGGATATACTAAATCCATTTCCCTTTCCTATTCTATTCACAGTAAAAATAACAATTGCCCTTTCAAAATAGTTGAAATAACTAATTAATTGCCTTTCTAATTACAGAGAAAGGAAAGACTAATTTTAATAAATAAATCAAATTCATTGAATACTTTTAAAAACAACATAAATCCTCTACAAATTAATTCTTTCAATTTCCAACTAAATCATGTAATTCCTTCTATTTTTCATTGTATGAAACTAATTATTTAACAATCATTAAATATATAATTATATATATATAATTTTACAAACTAAAACATTATTTTAATCAATTTAATTATACAAAATCTGATTTCCAAATATATATATATATATATATATATATTACATTTATTTGAAAATATTAAAAAAAAACTTAAAAGTCAAATCGAAATCCATGCATATAAAACCACAAACGTTTCTTTTTCCAAAACCACGGCTACTGTCCTAACATGGGCACCGGTTTGTACATAGTACATCCGACCACCCATTACATTGGGGCAGTGCTGCCATGGGCCAACGTGTCCCCCCAAATGGTGGGCGCACTGCCTCATGGCAAGCGCTTCCCCCAAGAGGTGGGCAGTGGGGAAGGCTTTGACCTTCCCACCATCCACTATTACAACAAACAAAAATGGACTTTCCCCTTTAATTTAATTTTAATACGGAATTCGAAACTCAAGAAAAAAACGTATTTCTAGAATACCATTTAATAAAATTCGCTGTACGGCGATTTCAAAAATTTAAACAAAATAAAATATATATATATATATATATATATATTATATATGTATGTATATATGTAAACATATATATATATACATAAATACATACATACATACATATATATATATAAAGAATTTCAACATAATAGACAAATTGGAGGAATTTTTCTAAAACATTCACATATAGGTGAAATTATAAACTTTCCAGAAGATACTCAAATTTACAGAGGATTTTACATTAAACCAACTTAATAGTTTTCTCAAATCTAAACTTAGGTAAGGAATCTACTAATTTCTTTCAGAGGTTTTCAATCAATTTCTAATATCTTCTGGGTTTCTCCACCGCAAAATTTCCAAACACAGAGGTTTCACAATTTTCTTTTACTGTAGAGGTTTAATTTTCTAAAAATCTAATTTCTCCACCGCAAAATTTCCAAACACAGAGGTTTCACAATTTTCTTTTACTATAGAGATTTAATTTTCTAAAAATCTAAATTTGTTTTCCTCTAGATTTATTTCACAGTTTGATCTAATAAATTTCTCAAATAACACAATTCATATTCTTTGGTTTGTACTGTAACTAAAATTTCCTAAGTTTCTTCACGGCAATCACAAAAGCTTTGAATTTCCTCTTTTCTAAAAAAAATTAAACTTTCATTTATAGATCTAGCACAACAATTTTCTATAGCAATTCAATTCCTAAAAAAAAATTAAACAAAACAATAATACAAGAATGGAACCTGTTTCAAAAAAGCTTCTGAAGAATTGAAGTTTTGATGTCGAGCCTCTTCCAAAGCTTTCACAGCTTCTTCCCAACAAACACAATTTTTCTAGAACAAAGTATGTATGCAATTTCACAACAACTATTCCAAAACAATTCTCTTAAATTTCCTATGGTAAAAACCTCTACAATCTTCTTTGTTTTTTCTCAAATTTTCATTCCTCTCCAAAAATATCTTCTCCCAAAAATATCCTCACACTCCCGTGAAAAAGCTTTCCTCTTCCTTAACCAAAAATCCCAAATTTTCTCTGTGAATAAATTTTCAACAACTTCTTAATTAACTAACTCACACATGCTGGCAACTAACAAATATCTTTTAACAACCTCATTTAATTTCTCAATATAATTTAATAACTTCTAATTCAAATTTAATTCCAAATTGTATTTAATTCCCTTTTTTTTTAACTTTCTAAATAAACATATTTAATTAATCAATTTTAATTACTTAATAAATAAATTTAACCCGATGGTTTAAATTTAATTTACTAAATAAATTAAATTAAATTAATTAATTTAAATTAATAGCTTCTATCACAATGTCTAATTTTAATTAAATAAAAAATCAACATTATTTAATGCAATAATTTTAAACATTTATTTCCATAATCAAGAACCCTTCAGAATATAATAATATTAAAACAGGGCAAACAATGACACAACAAATACGACTGACGACACACTGTGACTAGGGTGTAGACCTGACACATGTTACCTAGCTACTATCTCCCGTTCAACTTAACCATTGGGTCGACATGCTCAAACCTATGAAACCAGGTGGAGTTGATGTCACGTACCTGCAAACCTGTAAACGAGATAACAAGGATCATATATATATAAGCAGCATAAAAAACACACCGTGAAGAGGAAATCGCAGAATCGCAGGGCGCTCGCAAGCGAGTGATGCGATCCTGTCCCCTTTACCAATACACTCATCATAAACTGATATTACCATGATACTCAAATATCTCTTGTACAATAAACATGTTATAGCAACAAGTATTTTAACACCAATAAAGCATGTCAAATAAAGCATCAAATAAGATACACCACATCACACAAATATTCTGTCGCTCTATAAATAGCGATAAAATAACACACATGATAAAGTATGCAAAGTATCACAGTAATTGAAACTAAAACAAAGCAAGGAATGTTGTCTGAACAAGAAGCTAAAACAGAGGGGTATTACAGGGAGAAGGGAGATAAAGATGAATAAAGAGGGAAGGAGAGAGAGAGAGGGGGGGACAAAGGGATAGAGGGGGGAGGCAAAAATAAGGGGAGGGAGGCAGAGGAGAGATAGAGAGAAGTAGAGAGAGAAGGAGGGATGGAGGGAGAGTTAGGCAGGGAGATATAGGTGTGTGTGTTTGTGTGTGAGAGAGAGAGAGAGATAAGTGAGATAGAGACAGTCATGAAGGGAGAGGTAGGTAAAGAGAGGGAGAGGGGAGATACATATAAGTATAGAGGGAAGGAGAGGTAGAAAGAGAGGAGATTTAAAGATAAGTAGAGAGGGGAGGGAGGGATGAAGAGGTAGGGAGGGAGTGGTAGGGAGGAGATAGAGGTGTGTGTGTGTGAGAGAGAGATAGAGATAGAGAGGAGAGAGTGAGAGAGAAAGAGAGGGGAGAGAGGTAGGAAGGGAGAGAGGGAGGGAGAGGAGAGATAGAGAGTAGAGAGGGAAGGAGAGAGAAATATGATACATCTTGCTAACTATTAAAATTTGACCTCCCGATTACTAAAATTTTGCATGTTGATTATTGAAATTTGATTAAGTGAAAAATGATAAGATCTTCCAAAAACTAGAATTTGCATTATAACTCTTAGAGGTCTGAAACTACTCTCAAAAATCGTGAAACTATATACATGAAATATAAATTAAAGTATAAGAAAGTAAATGTCCATATGTAAATGTAAACTTAAATGTTTATTTCATGTATATAATTTCCTTGAAACATAAAGACAAGAAAGAGAAAAAAAGAGAAGGATTTTTTAATATAGACCATAATGCGAGCACATTATAACGCACTCACATTTTGTCTTTCTTTGAGAATTTTGCTTTAGATTTCCAACCCTAAGGCTTGGACTACCTTTCCAATGCCCCAAAATGTGTTTTTGCATATTCTACAAAATTTCACATAATCTCATTTGTGTTAACTATCAAGTTTGCAAATGTTTCAAGGTCAAGTAAAACAAACACTTGGGTAATGTTAAGCTCTCTTAGCTATTTAATGATGTATTTTTTTTTCACATTTTGACTATGTTACTAGCTTTCATCTTTAATTTCTTTTGTTGGTGTGTCTGTTTTTTGTCAAAAACCAATGTCTGGTATTTTTTATATATTTTTTTAATCATTCATTGAAATTTCAAATAAATTACATTTTTATAAACTAGACTCTATTCTACACATATTAAAAAAATGATTTTCAATTAGTTTTCAAAAATTATAGGGTTCACATGATCAAATTTATGTTTTTCAGGATGTGTCCACTTTGAAAATTCATAAAAAAATATATATATTCATTAAAAAATTATCAAAAAAATTCGAGACTACAATACATGTTGTTAGCTAATTTCTCAGTGAAGCGATTTTAAAAATACTTTAAAAATTTAACCTTTTGACATACCCATAATAGATGCTATGTTATGTTTTTTTGAAAAAACAAGACCAATTTGTGTGGGTAACTTTGTTGAACCTCTTAATCTCTACCATTTAAAAAAAAAAAATAGTAGTTTAGAAAGTACATTCGGAGCTCTATGATCCTTGTTTAAAATTTTGAGAGTAACTATCATCAACTTCTCATCCAAGGTCTATATTTTCTAATTTCAAAAAAATGTGGCCACTTAAGACCCCTTTTTGGCCCCTCATCGTTGTGCACTTACCCGACAAGAAGAGAGAGATTGAGAGATAATGAGAAACATATAGATAGAGAGGGAGACAAAGATATAAAGAGATCTCTCTTTTCCTTTCCATCTCCCCCTCTCTCTCAATATATCTATATCTCTCCCTCTACCTCTCTCTATCTCTACCTATTTGTTTCTCTCTTACTCTCGCTAGCTCCATCTCTACCTCTATCTTCCTCTCTCCTCTCTATCTCTAGACATGTCTCCCTCTCTATATCCATCCATCTCTCTCCCTCTCTCTCTCTCTCCCTCCCTCTTCCTAGACTCTATATCTATATCTCTTTGCCACTCTATCTCTATCTTTTAATATTTCCTCTTCCATCTCCCCCTCTATCCTTATCTCATTATCTCATTATCTCTCTCTACCCCTATAAATCCCCCTCTCCCCCCCTCTCCCCCCCTCTCTATATATAACTTCATCTCTATCTTTATCTATTTCTTCCTCTCTCATTATCTACCTCTCTCTCTTTATCTCTCTCTCCTCTCCATATCCATCTCCTCCTCCATCTCCATCTCTATATTCATCTCTATCTCTATCTCTATCTCCTTACCCCTCTCTCTCTCTCAATCTTCCCCCCTCTACCTCTCACTCTTTCTATCCCTATCTCTCCCTCTCTCCCTATTGCAAACATAACATGTCCATGTTGGTAATGGAGCTTGAATATCTTCCTAATTCAAAGATTTTTTCTAGTCGTGTTTGTATCCCTCTTTTCCTATCCCAATCGTTCTCTCCCAATCTCTATCTTTTAGAGAGGGAGACAAATATATAAAGAGATCTTTATGTTTCCATCTCTCCCTCTCAATATATCTATATCTCTCCCTCCACCTCTATATATTTGTCTCTCTTACTCTTTCACTTTATCTTCATCAATACCTCTATCTTCCTCTCTCCCCTCTATCTCTAGGCATGTCTCCTCTCTATCCATCCATCTATTTCCCCTCTCTCTAAACGCATCTCCCTCTCTCTATCCATCAATCTCTCTCCCCTCTCTCCCTCTTTCTATATCTCTTTGCCTCTCTATCTCTATCTCTCAACATTTCCTCTTCCATCTCTCCCTCTATCTCTATCTCATTACCTCTCCATCTCTCTCCACCCCTACATCTCTCCCTTTCTCCCTCTCTCTATGTATCACTTCCTATCTCTATCTTTATCTATCTTTTCCTCTCTCATTCTCTACCTCTCTCTCCCTCACTATATATTTATCTCTTTCATCTCTCTCGCCCCCCCTCTACTTCTCCCTCTTTCTATCCCTATCTCTCCCTCTCTCCCTATTACAAACATAACATGAACCTATTGGTAATGGAGCTAGAATATCTTCTTGATTTAGAGATTCTATTTCAATCATTTTTGGATCCTTATAAGTGGATGCATAGTTGATTTGAAGCTGCCACTTCTTCAATGAAACCTTTGTTGCACAAAAAACATCATTTGTTAAATGTTCTACCAAATGAACTCGTAGTACACAAATATATGCAAAAAATAGACCAATTTTTTCCCTAATTGACTCCCACACCTCTTTGGCATACTCATTGCACACAAAGATGCAATTGCTAGTTAGTACTAATTTTTGCACCATAAAACTCAAATTGTGTGACAATTTTTTTTAAGAAAGATTTGAAAACAAGATTAAAAAAAATAACTCTATCCACATTTGAACCTTGAAAGGCCTTCTCTTTGGAAATCTAATATCCAAACCCGTAGATAACAAACATGACCACAAATAAACCAAATGCCATATTGAAAAACAACATGATCAACTGACTTTGATTCGCAAAACAAAACATGACCTTTTCTCAACCCTCTCAAAACCTCTTATTTACCGGCCCCTGTTTTCCCCATTGATTTTAGCCAATTTACGTAAACCAGAAAACAAAAATGACATACTTTTGTTGACATTCAACGATGTTTTTCAAAGCATAAATTCCAAAGTTTTACCATCTTCCTATGACAGCACTTTAAACAATCAAATCAACGCCTTCCTCTGCAAAACTCATCACGGCAGCATTCTCTTTTGTTAAACTGGGTTCCCCAAGCTGAGTATCTACCTTCTTCCCAGCCGCTTGCCGCGCCTCAGCCTTCAGCCTCATGCCAGCACCGTTCACCTTCCTGCCTTGTAGAGCGTGATCTAGATTATTCTTCTCCGTTAGGGATTGAACGCTATCTCTCTGCGTCGCTTCCAGAATTCAGTTTGTCTCAGTTAGGGTTTGGATGCTTCTCTCTGCGTCGCTTCCAGAATCGCCTCTTCAAAAATCTGACCAACAAACATTCTGGTGATCCGAGTTTAGTTCAGGTGGGAGCAGAAGCCTCTTCCAGATAATTTGGGGTGGATCAAAATGGCAGCAGCTAGTATTGCAGCAGGGGATTCTTCAGCTTTGAATTGTGGGTCTGGTGAAAAAAATGGTATTCATTGCTTGGTCTATGTTTTTTGTGTTTTCATGTCAGTCTGAAAGGAGCATATGTTTTAAGAGATTTCAGGCTTCTATCAGGAGGTTTCTGTAAAATAACCTTACAAAATAGTTTTATTAATAGACTTATAAAATGGTGTAGGGTGTAAGAATAGGATGTTTGATGGTAAATTTGTAATAGCTTCAAATATATCTTTTTTATGCTGATGATGGAACTCAGTGGGTGGTACCCAACATGTCACTGAGAATACTCACATAAATCTATCAGCAGAAGCTCCAAAACTGTGGAAGTTCAAAAATTCTTTGAAATATGACTGTCTTGAGTTGTTATCTGTGTTATGTTTATATATATGTACATATGTAACTGTTCATGTATGTGGATTTATATTCAGAATTATCAATGTAATATGATTGGAAAGTGGCATTGATGCATTAACTTAATAAGTATTCTGACTAGATTGCTAGTTTTGAACTTCTTTGATTTATTATGGATTTACTTAGCATGCAACCATAGCTTTCATTAGATGTGATAAGTTTAAAATATAATTAGTTTAAAACTATTACACAGTTAAATTCAGAAATTACATACACTAGTTTTTAACAATTTTTTAAATAGTTTTAAGCTTTGTCTCTATTAAAAGGTTTATTTAACATAATATTACAACCAAATAGCTATCACTGTAGTTACGCCACTGAATATAATTACTTCATAATTTTTTTAAAGCATGATCAGAAGGCTCAATTCTAATAGAAAGTCTGCGAATGAGAAATGCTCATTTTAAATCAGATGGTTGTATTGAGATGTGTCGCTTGATTTTGACTCATATGTCTACTGATTGTATTTCTTAGAAGATTTCAACAAGGCTATAGTGAACAATGGAAGCATTCCTGCCAAGAATTCGGATTTGATAGTCTGCTTTGGAGAGATGCTCATTGATTGTGTCCCAACGATCTCTGGCGTTTCATTAGCTGAGGCACCTGCTTTTAAGAGGGCCCCAGGGGGTGCACCAGCAAATGTTGCTGTAGGGATAGCTAGGCTTGGAGGTCATGCAGCATTCATTGGGAAGGTTTGTACCCAGATTAGATCTATTTCAGGGCGCCTTTATGCAATGATTTATTAGGCCAAAGTCAATTACCAGAATACTCATAATACGGTTTACACTGTGATTATGTCATGAAATTCTTTAAGGCTGGGTCAAAACGGTTGTAACTCTTAAAAAGTAATCCTATATTATGCCTGTGGTTTCTTCATTTCATTCGTTTTATTTGTGACAGTTCAATCTGGGTATGAATTTGATATCCTTTTCGTCGACCAGCAATACAATTCAAACCTTTTCACTCTTGGCAGGTCGGTGATGATGAGTTTGGACATATGTTGGCTGGAATTTTAAGGGAGAATGGTGTGGATGACAGGGGAGTGTTGTTTGATAGTCATGCTAGAACAGCGCTTGCATTTGTGACACTGCGCAGTGATGGAGAACGGGAGTTCATGTTTTATCGTAATCCTAGTGCTGACATGCTCTTGACCGAGGCTGAACTTGACAGGGACCTGATACAGCAGGTATGTCCTAGAAAGAACCGTATCATGTCTGATTTTAAACTCTGTGTGCAGTTTTTCAAAATGCCTTCCCCTCAATTAGGATGTGCCTATAAATTGTGCATCTTGGAATTGCTTTTGTAACTCAAAAATTTCTAGTGTTTGGTCTTTGGTAATTCTTTTTGTTTTTTTGATGGAGGGTTTTATATCAAACCCAGATTCGTCTTGCAACCCGATACACTTTGCCAGAGGCACGATCCCGGTCTCATCCCTTGTGATGTCAGAGCCTTGCATTCAGCAATACTTGATCTGGTGGGCTAATTTAGAACCATTCAACTTCACCAGCAGACCAAAGGCCCATTGATGTCTTTGGCAAATTTTGAAAAATAATAAAACATTATAATCAACGATGAAATTCTAAAAAAGTTATGCATGGTTCTGAATAAGCCTGCTAGGAATAAGTCCTCTTGAGTGTAAGATTCCAACGTCATAAGAGATAAGGTTGAGATTGTGTCCTGACTGAATTTGATAGAATAGATACACCTCATTCTTGACTCTCAACTGATAAAATTTTATCCTAAAACTCATGCTTATAAATGCTATCAAATCTTCCATCAAATAGAAAAAGTCATACATTGCATGTTTCAAAAGGACTTGATCATAACATTATTTTGGTCGAACCGCTGTTACTGCCAATAATAATATGGGACTTCTGCA
This sequence comes from Sequoiadendron giganteum, assembly GCA_007115665.2. Taxonomy (NCBI): domain Eukaryota; kingdom Viridiplantae; phylum Streptophyta; class Pinopsida; order Cupressales; family Cupressaceae; genus Sequoiadendron; species Sequoiadendron giganteum. Next base: position 581,263,135 of record CM021103.1, read on the forward strand.
AGTTAGTTGTGCTTGGGTCAGCCCGGTGCTTGCTAATAATGTAATATTGAAGAAAAACTTGTTGACATTCTCTTACAAACATAATAGAAATATAGACATAAATGTAATATATTGGCACTTCATCTAACTTGTGAAAACGGAAATTCAAATTTTTTCCTTCATGTGCCTAGTTCATGTGGCAAATTGGAATATATTGATTTTATCTTCTGTAATTCACAATACCAGTTGTAATCTTGTGCGGTAGAATTATTTTCTCACTTTTACTTCTGAGGTCCATTATAAAGTTGTGAGTCTATTGCCTGTTCCAGGCACTCTTATCACAATATCAGGACTGAGGACAATTTAAAATTGTTTGTGGTGATATAAACCTTTTTGTAAATACGTTTTGCTAGATTCTCCTTACTGAGGATGCATTTTAAAATCTTTCGTTTGCAGGCACGCATATTTCACTATGGATCAATTAGTCTGATTGCAGAGCCATGCAGATCAGCCCATCTTGCAGCTATGAGAATGGCAAAAGACGCAGGTGCTGTCTTATCTTATGATCCTAATCTCAGATTGCCATTGTGGCCCTCTCCAGAAGAAGCTCGGAAAGGCATTTTCAGTATCTGGGATAAGGCTGACTTAATCAAGGTGTTTGTTCCTTATCTATGGATCTTACTACGAAAATTGATTTTATAAAAGAGGATTGGTACAAGCACTTAATACTCTGTTTTATAGCAAAAGCTTTGAACACTTCTTTTCATCTTTAGCTATCTCACATATAACTTGTTATTGCCTGACACTTAAGGAAATTGATTACATACATCAAAAGGGGATTGATACAACTTGCATGCCCTGTTTCATAGTGAAAGCTTTCAATGCTATCTTTTCCATATCTATCCATCTCACAAATAAGTTGTTACAGACAAGGACTTATTATTTGAATTTTTTGTGCAGGTCAGTGAGCATGAAGTGGAATTCCTTACAGATGGAGGAGACTGTGAAAGGGATGAAGTAGTCATGTCTCTTATGCAGCCAGGACTCAAGTTACTGCTTGTAACTTTAGGAACAAAAGGTTGCAAATATTACACCAAGGTTGGTATTTGTGAATAACCTGACAACTCAGTGTTTAAGGTGAAATTTTTGATTGGTTTGTTTGCCCTTGGATGTTGCTTCTGTTTCTCATGATAAATGTCGCAAACTATGCATTCACAAGGATTTTCTGCTTAATGTTGTTATTATTGGGAATCTTCCAAAAAGAGAATAGTCCAGCACGACCTTGATACATAACAATGAGGGACAAACTATAATTGATCCAGAATCTGTTCTATATTCTGGTAAAAAAATTTGGAAACAACTGTGGGATATAAAATACCTATACAGTTTTTTCCTAAAATCTTTATCAGAAAGGTACGACTGTGAACAAACTCTCAAATCACTCGTTTCCTAATGATTAGTAATGATGGAAAAGTTGTTAAAACATTTGTCTGACTATCCCTTCTTTTCACATAGGACTTTCGGGGAAGAATAAATAGCTTCCCAGTGAACACAGTTGATACAACAGGTGCTGGAGATGCATTTGTTGGGGCATTTCTTTCTGAGCTGGTCAAGGACATGTCATTGCTTGAGGTAAGTCTAGTCTTCACTCTTCACCATGCATTTGCAGTACTAATCTGTGTTTTACTCACAAGGGGGCTACCATTTTTAGGTCTCTTGGTTATCGGAATTTCAAGTCGTTTGATTAACTGTCCATTGTTTATACTCTGGACTTGATCCATCTGTTACCAATCTTAGAAAAATGCCAGAATAAAACCCCTGGGGTGACTTAGTAAAATATTTTCCCTTATTTTTAGAATTTAACATCTTGTCTCTTATTATTACAACACCTTTCTACTCTCTTACCTCTATTTCATCAGTATTTATAATTTATTTCTTTATTATGTAGTGTATCTGCTTATCCTATCTTCAAGATCTCATTTATACTCCCAAACCTTTACTTCTATCAAGATTATTTGCTGTACAGGAAATGGTGCATCTCTGATATGTAATTTGAGTAATCAATTTTTTTGAATTCACAGGATGAAAAGCGACTGAGGGAAGTAATCCTTTTTGCGAATGCTGCTGGTGCTATAACCACGACAATAAAGGGTGCAATTCCTGCATTGCCTGATAGAGCTGCTGTATTGAGCCTCTTGAACAAGATTCAAGCTTCATAAAACTGTCTGAACTATATTGACTGTTTTTGTCTTTAGAGAAGGAACAGATAAATCTTAATATGGATTTGTTACACAGTCATTCGTGTATAGTTTTATTCAAAATAAAGCTCAAGAAAGCATTGCCATCTACTTTTATTCAACACTACTTCATAACATGTAAATGCATATCAAGCATTAAGAGTCCTTGATATTTCATTAATTAAGTTACATTAATTAAGGAGTCCCTAATATTTCATTTTATTAGTATACATTACACATATGTGAAGTAGTTCATAACTAAACAAATATATGCATACCTAGAAAGGGTCCATGCATCAAATTCTATGGGAGACTTCCTAAGTTTTTGTTCCATGTCCTTACGAATAATCATGGATACTTGTAACTCCATTATGAGACATGCAACTTTGATATCCATGTTTTCTATTGCTTGTTCCATGACGGATTTATTCATGGGAACATGAGACATGGGACATGGATCTTATAATAGTAATCAGAGACATCTCATGAATCAAATGGAGTTATTGCTCCATGTCTTTTGGGATCCCATGTCCTCTGCTCTCACTTTGATAATGACAACTTATTCTTAATTATAATAATTTTGCTAAAGAGGTTTCCATTGCTCTTGGTGTGCATGATCTATTTTACTTGGTCTCTAAATCTCAACTGTCAATACACAAAACTAAGTTCCTCCCAACTCAACCTAACAATCCCTAGATTGGTTTGGGTGTCACTTTGCATGACTTGTGGAAATGGTTTTAGAATAACCTAAAAGGGAAACTCATGGATTGGAGCAACCAATTCTAATCTATGGTAGGTCATGTCCAAGTGACCAACAAGATCTTGATTGTTAGTCATGTTTACATCTCTTATTATTGGATACCCTCCAAACTTTATTAAAAACAAATGTCTTAGTTGATCAAAAACTTCTTGTCGTATGAGTGGGGCAACCGAAAAAGACTTTCAATTTCATGTCCGTTATGTTGTATTTAACCCAAGGACAAAAAGGGCTTAGGGATCATAAATCCCAAAACTTGAGGGGTTTGTCTAATTGTCAAATGGATCATCCATTCTCTTGAGGTGATGCCCCTTGGAAATGTCTAGTTAGACTCAAAATTCTCTTAGCAACTACTTATGGCCCTTAGAAGTACATCAATCAAATAGATAAAGTGTTGTTATCACCTTTCTTTTAAGACTCGCTTCCTCTCATCCATTCAATAGCATTTGGAAGGCTTGCAAATTATGCCAATAAATCAGTTAGCATAATTCAAATCTCTGAGACATGAGCTCAATTTTCCTACTTCTTCCATTTGGTAGAAGTACTTTATTCAAATTAATGAGTTATCATTGGTTTTGACCAAACCGTTGAAAGCGAAAATGCTCTTCGAGAAAGGAATTCAAACTTTTTAGATACCTAGAGGATCATCCTTGCCTACAATGGAAACCATAAAGACAAATGAATACCTATTTAAAGCATAGTTTGTATTAAGGTATAACACTTATGTATTAGTCATAATATCATTAATAAGGCTTTATTATAATTATTAAGGTTTATCCCCTTAATATAAAATAAAAAAATGGTCGTAGTAAGATAGGGGTAATTTATTAAGTGTTGCTTTATAGATGTTAATTAATTTATTAATTAAGTTAAATAATTTTAAGTAATTATCTAGTAAAAAACCCATTAATATTTACTTGAAAGGTTGAAAAATATACCAACTAGGTTGTTTAGGGTTTACCTTAAATAGGGAAAATATACATTGAAAATGTATTGAACAACAAACATTGTACATTGGGTATATGTGTGAGAGGATTTGGAGTAATTGCAAGATGTATTGAGGCATTAAAAGAAGGGGGAGAGAGATTGTGAAAGCCAGGTTCTTAAATCTAGCTAATATACATTATAAATGTTCTCTCAAGAAAAAGAAAAAGAAATTGTGGATTTTTTTGTTGTAATATTTTTCATACATACTTCTTGTGTGATGTGCTTATATTTTTGTAGCATATAATTTATATTCTATTTATCTATTTCAACACTAATTTTACCTTTTTATGTTTAATTATTAACCTATAGATCCCAATTCTTGACAACGTTGAATTCCATATTCAGTCCTTTGACATAGATGTTATTCAAGAGGTCCAAAACTTGGTTCCTCTTTCTCTAACTTTCAATTTTTTCACCTTGTACCCTTGCAACTTCTTGAAGGTCCGAATATGGCCAATTAGGGGATATGTTCATTGTCTTCCTTCTCAAAGCTATCTACCATGCTCTCTTCCTTTTTATCCCTCTAGTCCACAAGCTTAATTCACTAAATAGAATTGTTCCTTAAACCTACTCTAAATCGATGACTCTTAATAATAGGATTTAGAAGTCCAAAGTTAATTCTTAGGCTCAACATATATCTTGAAAATTTCTACATTAGAAATTGCTCATTGGTGACCATTTGCACTTTTTCCAATTTGAAAGGAAACTACATAGTTTTACATCAATCCTATAAGAGAAACAACAAAATAGGTTAAAATATAAACAATAATAGTAGATAAAAATAAATAATATAAGATATACTCTAGGAAAGCCCTTTTGGAAAATCCTAGCCTCCAAGGCACATCCAATGTATTATTTAACACAAAATAATTACAATGAATTCACAAAGTATCAGTGATCTATTGGAAGAATGAGGGGATCATCAACCATAGGATCCTTAAGAAAATCCAAAATTTATCCTTCATCTCTAAAACATGCTTTCCAACTTGTGATCAATCCAAAAACATCTTAGCAATATACCATAGCTATATCACAATATCACAACCATGAGAAACAAGAGATCAATGTGGAGGAAATTTGGTACCATAACCTCCCTATAAATACAAGGTGTCTTATAAACCACCAACTCACACATCTAATATATAGCCATTCCCAAAACTAAAACCATAAATTATTTGCAAAACTATTTGCTAAAACCATGGGCAAGTTAGGTATCCAAATCAAGGCACAAAATATGAAAACCTAAAATCATAGTGATTTAATAGTAGAAACATGTCATAACTTTACCAATTTTGGGCACTTTGGACTTATCCTTTATGTGTAGAAAGGTTCTCTCATGTATTGCCATGAAATCTTCCTTTTTTTTTCTTGTCTATATATAGCTCCCTCTTTTCATGCTCTTTCTATCTCAATAAATTTTACACACCTTACAATTGTAATAATTGCTTTTAGAAACTTCAATGACTCCAATTAGTACTTAAAGTTTTTATTAAAAAATACAATTGATACTAAGTGCCACTTCAAGTGGGACATTGTTTTCTATGAGGGCACATTAAATAATATAAATTTAATAAATAGTTCAAACATTAGGATTTGCAAGGTGTATGAAACCTAATCCCAACATTCCTACTTGTCATATATCTTGAAAAGAAAATTGAAAACTAATAAAAGTGAACTAATCACTAAGGATTGAGAAGCCCATTGCCATGCTACATCAACTAAACTCCTCTATTTACATGAGCTTCATCAAAGTACCACCAAGGTGACCACCATCTCAACCAAAATACTCACCTTTCATCATGTCATGAACAAAGTGATACTATGCTTTTCCCACACATAGAAGATATGATCCTTGGTCAAGTTGATTACACACTATCATATATAATACATCATATTTTTCTTTAAAATAGATATCTAAACTCAAATATCAAAGCCAAATCACCTCCAAAATAGGCTAGAGTAATTGCCATATACTCTATCATTGTAGCTAAAATAATAACTATAACTACTCACTCATCCAACTAACTAAAACACAAAATAAGTTAAACACACAACTACTAATAGCCTCTTGTTGTCCACATATATTTCCCAATTTGAAATCACATGTCCTTATATATCCATTATCCAACAAAAAGTTTGTCTTCCCTAAAAGCAAACATATAGAGATGTAAAAAATATTTAAAATCCTCTATAAACATATACAAATATACCTCCCTAGGACTCCCACTACTTGGAGAATGTCTAGTCTAGTGTTGAACAAAGCATTGAAAATTCCACTAACAACACTAACATAAAAGGCATGGCTTATGTACTATATCTTAACTAGTGTCAAAGAACACCCATATATCTACAATCTTGGAAACTAAATCACTATAAAATAGAGATAGCATACTTCATTCAACTAACTCAAATATTTTAGCTCACTCACTCTCCCCTAATCTCTATGCCAAGAAAAACTTATCCCTCATACATTATGTGATAGGTAGACCCCCTTCCAAATGACCGTGCAAAAATTCATCTCAACATCTAACCATTCAACCCCAAGGGTAGATACAAAATAGATCAGAGAATCCCAAAATCAAGATTCTCAAATTGAAGGGAAGATCAAATTAACGCCCATTCTCATAGCTAGTAAATATATCCATTACCACTAACTATCCCTTGTACTCCTAAAACCTATTATCAAAATTGACCCCTACACATAAGGAGATATGCCACCTTAGTATTGGTAAATATGTCATGCATAGAAGGAAGTGATTGGCATCTATATAGTTAGGATATGATATCTCCTAGTTATCTCACCTCTTGTTTATGTTTCCATTGATATTGTGAGTGTCATAAATTGTATTTAGAGAATGGATTTGAGGTAGATAGTTATTTCATCCTACCTTGATGTTTTGTTCATGAGAGAATGCAATCATAGGTTAGGACATGACCATTGTTATGGTGCAATCTCTCTCTCTCTCTCATAGGTTTATCATGGTGAATTTATCACTCGATTAGTAAGGCATCCCCTTGTGTCACCTTGCATGGAGTAATGGTGATGTCTTGTAAGTTTTTTCTATATCTAGTGTTGTGTGTGATAAGAAGTGTCATTAGAATGACCTTATTATGTCTTATGTGCCATTGTTCTTGATATGAAACTTGTGCATATTGGCATGTAGCACAACATGTCTATTTCATATCTTATTTTTAAAGATTTATTCTTATATTTTTCTTGAATTTTTTTTCACTTGGATAATGTCTTGGGTATGTGGCTTGGGGTATTACACATGCCATCCCACAAATGTGTAAAAATCATGTGGATGCCATATATATATATAGAGAGAGAGAAGTAGATACAAAAAGAAGAATGCCATGGAAAATTTAATTCCTCTTGTATCCATGTACTTATAAAGGTAGCATAGGTTCTTGAAGGAGAAATGAAAAAAAACATATGGCAAAAAACTACATAGAGGTGTTGGAACATGTTTGTTGTTACGCCAAAAAATTGAACTTTTAATGTCCGATACAAATGCCAAAGATAAATGGATCCACAGGAGGTGGGTAGTCCATGTCTTGAATCCAAAGGCAGACGTTGGTGATTAGTCCAACAATCCCCCCTCAATGTCACCCAAGGGGATTCAAACTCACAACCACGACTCTGATACCATTTTTTGGAACACATTTACTAGTATGCCAGAAGATTGACCTTTTAATGCCCAATACAAGTGCCAAAGATAAATAAATCCATGGGAGGCGGTTAGTCCATGTCCCGAATCCAAAGGGAGACACTGGCAATTATTCCAACAAGAGGAACACAAGAAAACAAACCAAATAACATAATATCTAAGAAAATATATAGATGAGAGAAGAGGAGATCCTCATTAGAAAACATATATATCATCTACATCCCAATATCATCTATGTGGGGGTGGAGGACCATTGGGTGGTGGTGGTTCCATAAGAGTAGCATGAGGAAGAACAATGGAAGTAGGAAACTAGGTAGTCGTGGGAGGAATAACATCCTCCATTATGTTCAATGAAGGGATAATTATCAAATAATGTATGAATATCACTAACAATGTTAGCACATCCACCCGTAAATAAAAAAGACATTCCTCTATAGGAGGGGCCAGTAACTCAAGTGAAGAGTAAACCATAATTCTTTTATCCTCATTATTAACAATATACATTAGAGTAGTAGGATCAAAATACTATGGTGAAGGATGAGCCTCTATAATAAGGGGAAATTATGTAGAAGGGTTTATTAGGTACCAAAACTTCTCTCTCAAATTGTAGAGCTCTTTTCCACCTTTGAGCTTAGAATTTTGTCTTTAAGAAGGTAAATAGAGGCTCATAAATAGACTTGAGATGGTTGATGGATAACTATGAGAGCGGGTACAAGCTCGCCTTCACTTTGGGCTTAGCTTAAACCTCAAAGGGTATTCCCATAGATCTCCTAAATTGGTTTATAAATTAAATAATTATAATAAATAGTAGTTATAGCCAACTATATATTTGACCTAATATGTTGTTACTAAATCAAGCATAACTAGCTACATTATAAACTTTATATAGATGATAACAACTTACACATGCACCTACAAATATTAGCTTTATTATAATCCCTTAAGGTGTTTTCATTTGCCATTACATACATAATGACAAGGTGCAAACATATTGGTAATGTTTCTTTGATGAAATAATAGTTTTGATTCACTTAAAATAGTTCCTTAATTTGTAATAATGAACCAAAAACATGTATAAAACCTAATCTACTACTAAAAATAATCAAAATAGAGATGTTGCAAATGAAAATGTTTGATATGGAAACAATAAGGTCCAATGCCTACTCCATTGGGCAACTAGTTTATAAACAATAATTAGGAAATAAGTGCAATTAGGCGGATATAAAAAAAACTAGATATGTATTCATATAAAAATAAAACATTACATTTTATAGTAATAGACACATTTAATGATCCATAACTAGAAGTAAAAGGATCCACATGGAACAAAGGAATGGTTATTACAAATCATTTGTAATTCATTACATGCTATCACACATTCAAAAAATCCTAGTTTCATTCATTCCAGTAAATGTGGTAAGAAGAAATAAATGATTGTAGGCTAAAAGCACAAATTTGTGTAGCACTTTTGACCAACTAAATAGTTATGAGAGAAATGGTTTCGCCCTAAATAGTTTTAGGCAAAATAGTTCCGCCTAAAACTATAAAATAAAAATTCCCCCTTTCAAAATTTCAAATGCACCTCAATTCAAGTGTAAGTTTTTGGGTGAAACACTTTCAATTGGAAGGATTTCAACCAAAATGGTTTCGACTAAAGATATCTATGTTGCATCCTTGTTGGTAGCCACCTCATATTTTTTAATAATTTTACAAAAATTCCGACTTGAACTAAATATTCCTTCACGTAGAATGGATTCTTTTTAAAACTAAAAATATCCTTCTATAGCTCGGAGTCGAAAAATCCAAATATATATTTTTTAAAATTTTGATTAGTTGTAATATGTTTTTTAAAATATTGTAAGTAGGCTGTTATAATAAAAAAATGGGGTAGATTAGAAATTAAAAAATATTAAAACATATTAAAATATTTGGAAAAATATATGATGCACTAAAGGAGAGAATCCTTTCCAAAAGGATATAATTTGTTTTTCGAAAATGATAAAAAATTAGACAAACATTGATGTCATATGAAAACCATCAAATTCTAGCAAGTTTGACTTTAAAACGTTATTATGGGGAAAATATACATCAAATATTATTATTTTTCCATGCACTAGCTATTGAAGAACTATTTATTTGGGGAAAAAAAGGGAAAAATTAAATTGTTTCTTTTGTGATATTAATTCGACCTCACTTTTTTTTGAAATCTTCAACAATTCAAAAATTTCTCTTAAATTCATAAAAAAATATCAAAACAATTTTTTTAAAAATTAAAAAATTACAAACATAAACTTCATCAATAGTTCTAAATTTCAATGGTTTACATCATTTCCAAATTCAAAACATAAAGGTCACTTTTATGCGGTTGAAATTGATTTTTTTTGTTTGTGTTGATTAATTCCTTTTTAAAAGTGTGACACAAGTTTGTGCTTTTACCTTGCATTTTGTATTATTTCCTAAATCTTGAAAAACAACCATGGAGACATACTATTACAAAATATATACATTTTCACACCCTTTCTACACTATAAAAGATATATTCAATGTTCATTCATTTACTATCAAACTAACAAAGTTTGATACCCTAAAATAACCTACAGACTATTCTCGCCTAAAAAATTGGTTCAATGACCAACCTTTTGAATGTATAATGCATTTGTATATATGGGTCTCTATTTGTGATTCCCAATACTCAATAAAAGATCATCAAGATGGTAAAATTGTGAGGGTGTGAAGAAACCCATCACGCTTTGGTTGTAGCCATCACCTTTTGATATTTGCATCCAAAACACATGAAAATAGACATGAATGAGTTTGAAATCTATGAGGATCATTGATAAACTTTGCTCAAAACCACAAATGTTTTCTACATTAATAGAACCTCTAAATATAGAGAAAAATAGAGTGAAGGAGCCCAGGAAATTTGCTAAAATAACAACCTATATATAACATATTAGTTATTGAGCTCCACAATAATAATCACAACATTAATTAGGGTATTAAAACTTAAATTATTTTGTCCCTATAGATCCATGCCCTTTTAATCCAAATCTTCTTTCTAGATGCCAATAGGTTAAATTTGGTAGTTAGCGAACGTTATAGATGCAATAATGGTATTTTGGATAAATTGGGATGGTAGGTAGGGTTTACTATGAAAAGTATAAGAGTTTTGAACTATTAGGGATCGTAGAGATTCCATATTGCATGCGTTCAATCAAGAAATCAAGGTTCAAGGGTGACTAGGAAGTCATGCCAAAATGGGATGTGGAATGGGGGAAGTTTGAAAGGGGATCCCAATAAGGAACAAGGCTTCGATATTTTGAGATCAAGGCATCAAAAGAGCATGAAAAGGGTTCTAGGGAAATGGATGGTCCGATTCTCTAGTCCAATAGACTTAGAAATTTTTGGAGCATGAATAGATGATGTCATGTGATGACAACAACATGATTTTATGGAGACATCAATATGTATGGATTAGCACATGACTCCAACAAAAGGATGAAAACAACACCATACACATATGATTTCAACATTAGGGAATTAGATTGGATGGGAAGGTATGCATGCATAACCAATTTAGGAGCTCCAAAACACTTAATAAATTCTTCAAATTGGCAAAGGATTGGAATGGCAAGGTTTGGAGGGAAATAGTACTCAAGGATGGTAAAGCTTGAGAATCTATTCCAAGTTCTTAAGAAAATTTAGTCAAAGAACTAAGATGTCAAGGCCGAGGGGAAAGTCATGATAATAAGGGACACCATAAAAGTCCACAACTCTAATATAAATATAAAACACCAAGGATAACATAAAAAATCCTATATTTATACTTTTTATGGATTTTTGCATCTCTAGACACTTAGGGGATCCACTTAGGATACCTCAAATCAATTATAAATAATGGGTCAAATATGGTTATGACATAGAAAAAGGGAAAGTACTTAAGAAAAATTTAACATCATGGGATTGAGTCCTAATAGGCTTTGATTGAGGATGTGTCTCTTTAAAGTATACTAAGAATCTAGATCTCCTAGTAGACTGAAAATGGGGAACAAAAGGGATCAAGACTAAATCACACTTCATCATGAAAAATAAGGGTAAAGCACAACAATGTATATACAAATTAACACAACACAAATAAAACAAGTATATACAAGGACAACAACTTGGATCAAATGACATGGAATTTCAATGGATTAGAAATATGGATACAAACACAACTTGAAATATAATTTTAGTTTAGACCTGCAAGAAAATCCATGGCATAATACCACAAACAAACTACTAAATCCACTTGCCTCTATTAAAGATAAGCCTATTGAAAGAACTAATATCCCTCTATACATAGTTGTATCCAACACCTAGCTACAAAAAATGAAGTATATTTCTTGTATGCATCAACCTATACAAATACTACCCTACAAATGGTGAATAATTTGAACTCCAACTTAAATTTTATAGGGCATCCATAAATAATATGTAGTAGTTTTTGTTGGGTCACAAAAACATTGCTCCACTTCCTAGAACTAAGTCTCACTTACAAGTCTAGGGTTGTCATCATGCAAGTGAAATCAAATCATTAGAAAATAGTGGAGGGTTGAAGGCCAACTCTATGGGAGTGGGTTTCATCTCCTACTCTTCGATCTCAGCTTAGAATCAGAAGGGTATTCCTAGGGGTACACCTTAACAAGTATTGATATCACACAAAATGAATAGAATGAATTAATGATAGCCAAATCCAGCTTGTTGTCTTGGCCTAAGATATTGTCACTAAATAAAAAATAGTTGGTTGCCTCAAAAACACTCTATAGCTGATATAACTATGCAAGCATAACCCACGTGAAATAGATTCATTTAACACTCTCTTAATGATAAATCCTTGGTTATGATACGAGGTTATGGATACACAAAAATAATCCTAATCGAGTACACTATTGATTTGTGTTTTAAATTAAAAGTTAGATTGGTGTAATAGTTCTAGATTGGTGCCTATTCATAGGCGATAGAGTAATAGTCCATCAAATGAGAAAAAAAAAATTAAAAAGAAGAATAGTGGGTCTTATATTTCATATACCCAAGATTGTGGAATTAGAATGATTGTGCATACTTATTTATCCAAAATAAAAATACATTTATTCATGTGCAATATGAAAGAGATTATTTCAAAGTTTGTAATAGTTTTAGAATTTTATTACATTTATCTCATCCAAAGTTACACTCATTCCAACAAATATGGCAAAGGAAAATTTCTAGGTGCGACTGGACAAACCTTCCAAAAGGTATACATACTATTCTAGAGACACTTAGGTACATAAATAACTTGCATTTACTAAATACCCTTGTATCTACAAATGTGCAATCCAAAGAATGGGATAGACATAGCCTTAAAGGATATACTATCATTTTTTGCCATTTGATGAGCCATAAAACAACCAACCTTTTTGAAAATGATTGCAAAAATTGGTTTAACAACTATTGGGATTCAAACCTTAACCCATGGCACTGTAGCAATTCCAAATCCATATCCCAAGATGAATGTCACCCAAATTGGATGCCTTAAATTGAAAGAGGCCCCCCACATTGAATTTTGGTAGCTAGGTGACCTCCTACATTAATGACATGTAGTTTGTTGTGTGAAACAAGGTGCTTGGAACTTTGGCATCTAATGTGCTTTCAAAACTTGTGCTTTATGTTGAATGAGTTTTGGTTAGGTGGTGGGTTCCGAGAGGAACCTAGAACTAGTAAATTTCCTCATGGGTCTTGAGTTCTAGGGGGAACTTGGTAGCAAACACTTGAAATGTTAAAGTGCACTGACATGCATCAAGCCTAGCAAAGAAGTTGAAACCTATGCAGATGTCAAGCCTAGAGAGGAAATTGGAATCGATGGTTGTTAAAGCCAGGTCCTGAGAGGGAATGGGAACCAGGAACCTAGGTTGTAGCTTCTAGTTGGTGATTAGGTATCAACAAGAACCAAGAATAAAAATGGTGGGAGCTGAGTGCTAGGACGAAACTGGAGTCTAGAACCTAAGGTTCCAAGTTCTTGTTGAGGCCTAAGGCTCGACAAGAAATAAAAGATGATAAAGTAGGGGGTGAGAGCGGAAGAGAACTTGGAATTAGAAACAAGGTTGCAATTTCCAAGTCTGACCCAGGACCCACAACTTGATGGGTCAAAAAAGAAGTGTAGGCAAGGACTAGAAGGTGAGAGGAACCTATAACATGGAACCTAAGGTTCCAGGTTCCAAGTATAACTTAATACTCATGACTTGATAAAGGTGAAGATGAATGCAAGTGGGGACAAAAAGGTAGGAAGAACATGAAACATGGAACCTAAGGTTATTGGTTTCAAGTCTGACTCAAGATTGATGACTCAATGAAGGAGAAAGGAAAGGAGCATGACAAGAACCAAACACTAGGAGGCAATACGGAAATGGAACCCTTAGGTTCCAAGTTCTTGTTGAGGTCCAAATCTTGGTAGGGAATTGGAAGCAAGTGGCTAAAGGAAGAAAGGAAATGGAACCAATGGGTTATAGGTTCCCATTGATGCGTAAGGTTCGATAGGGAACCAAAGGAAAATAATAAAGACAAATGTAGGGTGCAAGACATAGGAGAGAACAAGGACCTAGGAACCTAAGGTTGCAAGTTCCTATCGGGGCCTGAGGCTTGATAGGGGCTAAGAAGAAAACTCTCATGTACTTAAAACCAATTTTTTATTTTTCAACTAAGGTATTTGACTAAGAAATGAAAGGGGGAAGGACATGATACATGAACTAGAGGTACAATAGAAAGTGACATTACCCATTCAAACTTTCTCAGATTAGTTATCAATAATGGGTCACAAATAGCCAAGAAAATACATGAAAAATAGAGGGACTTAAGAAGAAAGGGCACCATGGATTTGAGTTTCAACAAATTGATTCCATGATGCTTCATACATGCATGCAATAGGGGTAAAACCTTTAAGATCTAGGACAACACCAAAAAATTATACTTGTTGACCTCTTCATATGAATCAAGAAAAAAAGGAAACACTTCCAACTCACATGGAAAATAAAAATTGTCTCATTACACTATTGATCTACATAAATAAGATCTATTTTGTAAATAAAACTAAAGTATTTAAAATTTTGGCACACTATCAAGATAAGAAATAATTTGATATTCATTTTGGATTATATGTTACTTATCAACATCCTTACTACTTTTATGCTGGGGCCAAACAAAATATTCAAACTTGGGTACCCCACTATCATCCACAACTCTAGAGACTTCACCTTCATCACAAAGGAAAGCCTCATACTCAACTATATTTTCATCAAATCTTTAGATGATGAGTGGCCAACCGACACCACTATCACATATGTTAATGTATTCTATGATTGAGTCATAGGCTTGATCCACATCTTCATTATCATCATCAACATAAAACTCATAAGAATGATACACTTCAAGTAAAGAACCATACCCTTCAAATTGTCTCACTATTGAAGATTCACTTTGGTAATCTTCTATGTCATAATTAATATTAAAATTACTCATTACACAGTTTTATTCCACATTCACTATTATAATAGCATCATCTTGTGACCCTTTTGAAACATATTGTGCATGAGGAAGATAACATGTCTTGCATCAAACAAATATGTTCTCATATGCACCCATATGATCTCTATCTTCACAATATTCAAGTTCAAAATTTTCAACCTAAGATTCATTGCTTGAACTAATATTTATCTCTACAATTACATATTGGAGTAATTTTTTCCTACATCATCCTTATACACACAAACATTAGATGCTTCAATGAAAAACATAGAGAAAAAAAGGAAAATACTAAACAAGATACTAGTCTCTTCTTGATCCTTTACAACATTTTCATGTATACATTCTATTTAATTAGCATCAAGAATTGATCCATTTGACAGTTTGTCCTTGTATACATATTCCTATTTGTCGGTGCACTATTGTTACAAACAAAAATATCTTTTACCTCATTATCAAACTATTGTTCATCATTGATTTTTTCACTGCCATCAGTCATGGTGACCTGTTTAGCTGAAGGTAGGTGCATATACTATTGTTATCATCATCACTATCATTTGATGCACCAACACTTTCTTCTACTTTCCTACATACAAAATCATCATCTAATATTGTGTTTTATTTATATGTTGATCCTAGTTGGCTATTATAAATAACATCTTCTTCATTATCAATAACACTTGCATGTGAGAATAGTACTTTAACAATATATTAATTCCTCACCTTCTATGTGGAATCACATGGCTTCAACCAAACAATTCTTGATGGTGTTGACACTTTGGCAGCTCTGCAAAATGGATCCTTTGAGCAAGTGTCCCCAATTTTTTTTTTGAAAGGTATTTCACTAGGTACACACTTTGAATCTTTAGTGGATGTGGTTTTACCTACCCCTAAATTTTATAGTTCTTGTATATAGTTAGAAAATTTCATCTCATAGAATATTCTTTTAGGAGAAACCCTCATGAAAGCATACTCTAAGAATAGATCAATAAGCACTTGGCCTTGCATGGGGTTTGACTTGATGTTGTACAAAACCTCACTAAGGGGTTCTTTGTTTTCTATTTTTATGAGGCAAGTCATGTTGAGGATATTCTCAAGAAAGGACCCTGATATGTCCACTCATCCTTATTGATATTTCAACCCTGGACTTGAGACTTTACACTCTCGAATAAAAAAACTCTACATGCCAGTATGGATTGGATTTATTGGTCTTCCCCTTCCATGTCGATTTTTTTTGTATTCTATTGCTTCCACTTTGGGAAAGGTTATCCATGTGGAACCTAATAATTTTTACGTGGTTCATCTACAAAAACATGTTTGTGTTGAGATTGATTTATCTATGGATTTGAAAGAGTATATTGACATTCAAATTGGTAACCTTTGTCACACCCAATAGGTGCTTCACCTTAATCTACCCAATACTTGTTTTTGGTTTCAATCTATTGAGCATAAAAATTAGGATTTCTATTTATTAGCTTCCTAAGTCAAATGACCTGCTCGATTTTCTGAGGTTCCTCTGGTTTAAAGAGGCTCTTGCCTCAAAATTTAAGGAAAAATGGGCTACAATATCACACCCTAAAGACAAAAATACCAAAACTAGTGAGGCACAAGATAAAACATAATCCACTTTAGAATCTTCCACTAATAAGGTGTATCTAGAACTCTTTCACACCATTTTGAAAAGGGGAAATAGGTTGTTTCACCCTGGGGTGATCCACCCTCTAAATCAAGGGTCTCTTAGATACCGCAATCAACATCAGTGTTATCTTCACAACCAATTTGTTTTCTCTCTCCCTATCGCCAAAGCACTTATGAAAGAATCATACCCTCTTGGGTACTTAGAGGAGGGAGAATATGTTATTTAGAAATGAAAGATTTCATCACCCAACATTCAATTAGGTTCTTTCTCCTTAGAGTTTTTACATAAGTGTTATTCCACTTTCTAAGAGTCAGATGGAAAGGATATTCTTGACTCCCACCCATAAGTTTTTTGTCTTGGAATTTTTGAGGTCTCACTAACCTCCCCAAGAAGTATTATGTGTAGGATACTTGTTAGAAGTAGTTAGCTCTAGATGTGTTTTGTATATAAAAAGTGAAGATTATTAGTTTTAGGATTTCTATTACATGTTGTGTCATATGGCTTTCCAATACCATGTTATTCAATAATCATGATGCTAGACATGGAGGGGTTGTCACATTTCTCTCTCCTAGGTGGCTTTTGCATATTGTTGACCATGGTTGTGACCCCACTAACTATGTGATCTAAACTCTTAAATGTCGATAATCATTCTTTTGGAATCATAAATGTTTATGCTTATAATGATGTTGTTGAGATATTTTTTGTGGTGATGGATTCATAATTAAATTCTTGTCACTAGTTGGATTATGTGGGGATTTCAATATGGTTGATATGGGGTGTGATAAAGATGAGTCATTATCCATACACTAGACAACTAGTGAGTGAGAGGTGTAGTATTACATGCACAATAAAGTGGGTCTTTTCAATCCCAACTCGGGCCTCCACCACAACCAACCTTTTTGGCATATGTGGTATAACTTTTGAGTTGGCTCTAATAGGTTCTTTGTATTCCTTTGTCATGCTATCATTTATGTGCAACTTTTCTTTCCATTTTCAGTTAATTTTCCCTCTTGGTGCAAGCATTTCTAGATGTTACCTTATCTAATCACTTCCCCATCAAGTTCAATTCAATGGAAAGTGGGGCCTCCTTAGTGTTGTAAGACTCAATAATTCTTAAATACTTCTTTGTTGAGTTGTTAGCCTTTGTCGACTCACATCAAGAAGATTTGGAACCTTGAACCCCAATCCATTTAATGAACTAGCTATATTTCTTGGTGGAATTGAGTCATCTAACATACATATCGCTTCCTCTACATCTATGGCCACCAACTGGAAATTTACTGATGATGTGCATATGAGGCCACCACCTTGTATCTTTGCAAGCCATGATAACACTTGAAGTTGATCCCTTATCTCCTACCTTGTAGGTAAGGGTGACAAAGTTGAGACACTATAAATAAATATCATATAACCATTTTTCTAGAGATGCTCAAATTAAGACCAAACTCCACTAGCTTATAGTGAGAAATAGAGATTCCAAAGATTTTTTCAAGCTCTTTGAGATTTCCACACCTCTCATGGCATCAAGTAGATTAAGGATGATCAAGCCATTCTTAAGGAGTTGTTGTATATTCTCTAAGAATTTTCAAGCACTACGAATACGTTTTCATAGCATAGGAGAACTCTCTTGAATGAGACCATTCCCTTCAAGAATTCCTCCAAGTTGTTCCTTGTCGGTTTTCCTCCTCGTAACAAGCCTTTTACAAGATTTTTATCTCCATTTTTTAATCTTAAGGAGGATTTTCACACTATAGACAATGACAAGGCTTATAAGTGTGATGGTTTCCCTTATAAATTCTACAAGGCTCTTTGGGAGTGTGTGGGTGAGAACCTACATAAATTTTATCTATAAGCTTTCTATTCCAAGTACTTAGGGAAAGTTATTAACCAAGGAAACAACAAATTCATACTTAAGACTGAAAATCCAAAGGAAATATGCAACTAGAGACCCATTACTATGCTTAATGTGTCATACAAAATTATTATCATAGCTCTGGCATCGAAGGTGTACCATCTCCTTCTATAAATTGTGTAGCTTGAACAAATCAGATTCATAAAATTATAATACAATTTGAATAGTATAATTGCAATTTGGGAATGCATGGAATGTGATCAACACTCTCAATCGAAGGCTTTGTTCTTGAAATTTGATTTTTCCAAGGCTTATGATCATATTGAAAGCATACTAGTTTCATATTGATCACATAATTTTTTGTTGATTCCTTTGCCTACATCATCATCAATGACCTCTAATCCAATGATTTTGGGCTCTTCCATTCCATTCACCAAGGTTATCCCTTGGTTTCAACCCACTATGTTCTTGTTGTCAAAGGCTTTGGGTATCTCTTGACCCACTTTGTGTCTCAAGGGCTGGTAAGATGTATTTCCTTGCCTGGTTCATCGAATCATCTTGTTAATGACCACTTTGTATGACTTATTACTCACTCCCACCAAAGATGATAATATATCAAACAATCCCTCAAGTGATTGGATACTATTTTTCAAGCTTATGGCTTAATCATTCAATGAAACAAGACTTAGTGTTACAAATAATCCTTTTTACCCATGCCCTCTTGGATAAATTCCTTTAGATAGAAGTGGATTGCTCATTGATAAATTTTTAGATTTTTTGGTATTCCCTTTTCCTTCCGAGCTTCATAGGTTTCCTTATGGTAAGTGGTACTCTTTGAAATTGAGGAAAATATTGTGTATTGGAGCACACAACCCCCTTCTCTTGTAGGAAAGTTTCAAGTTTTCTCCAAGATTCTTGCTATTATCCACGTGTACTACTCTTCATGTTTGGCTCCTTCTAAAGCCTCTTACATGAAGCTAAAAAAATTCTCTTTGAATTTATTTGGGCTTCCCCAAAGAACCACAAGGGTTTTCATAGGGTTGGATAGGAATTTTGTTGTCTCCTTCGTGAATCTAGAGAGTTGGGATTGCTCTCCACACATTGACAACATTTGACACTTTGTTATGATTCTAATATCATATATTCTTAAGTATAATAAGGATAAGCACTTGCTACATGCTTAACTTTAACATTAGTCTTAATTAATACCTTAACCCCTCTTAATTAGAATGAAGGGGTGTGTCCTTACATATTTAAGCCTATAAATAAGGAGACGTTTCTCCCAAACCATCATATCATCATTTATTAAATTCATATATTATTATCTTATTATTGAGGTCACCTCCTCAAAGTGGTGTACTATATTTTTTACTTTTACATTTATTTCCAAGAAATATCAAAACAAGTGGTATTAGAGCTACGATATCGACCAATATTTTTGTTTCCACCATAACTTTGAAACCATTTCAAATTTAGACCTCATTTTTTTTGTGTTTTGATGGACACACATCATCAAGCTTTAATAAAAAAAATTAGAGGTTTTTGATGAGTTTTGTGAACGTTTTTCATTTTTTTCAACTAATTTGCTCTACAGGCCACAAAATTTGAAACTTTTAAAAAATATTTACATTTTTGAAAGCTTATGAAAACTTAGGATGGGTTAGTTCTTTGAGATTTATTTTTAGACATCAAATATATTCCTTAATTTATTGGTCAAAGTTTGGTCAAAATAAAAAAATCAAATTTTATCATAGTCCACTATTCTAAATTATTTTAGTTACAACTCATACTAGATGTTATCCCCATTACATAATAAAATTAATAATATAAGAGTTAAAATAAAAAGACACTTGAAGCCATATCATCTTTAGGACAAAAGGAATTTTCTATTAATATTAAATTCAATGACATTTTTTATTGTTCACCACCTAAAATTGAGAAAAGAATTCCACAAGGACATGAAAAAAAAGATACATTTCATTAATGATAAATTACTTATCCATTTGTAACATCCTTAAATGAGGGTTTAGATAGTTTAAGAAGGATTTATTATTAGAATTAAAGCCTGAACAAAACCACCAAGGTGGGTACAACCCTAACAAACAATATCTATGGATAGGAGCACCTTATCAAAGTCAAATTTGATTGAACCTACCAAGAATAGACATCCATGATTTTGATAGTATATATGTAATTTCATGGAAAAGACTCATGGAAAACCAATATAAAATTCATAATATACTAGATAATGTCATGGCTGACAAAGTCTTACTATATTTAGAATTAGGACCTTACCAATGGTACCAATAGAAGATGAGTGACAAGCAAGGACAAATATTTAGTCGGAAATAATTTATTAATGAATTGAAAACCTTCTATGAATAATCATACATTGGAAGCTATTTTACCCAATTAAACAATTTAAAACAATCAAGGTATGTAGTTAAATATAATACTGAACATTTAGGATTGACAATTCAAGCTCTTGAAGTGACACCTTACAAAAGGCTACAATTTTACATCAATGGACTCAATGAAAAAATTCAACATGATGTTCATTTGTTGGAGCCTTGTATAGTTAGAAAATATATGCAATATGCATTACATATTGAGCAATTACCACCACTAAAAGATTCCCACAAGACAAAATCATAGAATGGAAATATGGAAATATTGCTAATTTTATTAACAAAATGAGGCTAACTTCGAGCTAACCTATGACAAATAACTAAGCTCACTCCTCAACAAGAGGAAGAGAAAAGAGAAAAAAGTTTATTTTGGCATTGTAATAGAAAATGGTCTATTGTTCATGAAAAGGTGAAAAATGGGCGAGTTCATCAAAATGGGATTGATGAACTACTTAGGGACATATCTTCCACTATTTAATTAGGAAATGAGATCCCCACAATGAGAGGACTATCAACCTTGAGGTGAGTCAAGTCAAAGTGTGAATCTATAAATTTCCTTTTTTGCAAGGACAAGGGTCTTGATTAAACAACACTTTGGGGAGACTTAGATTAAAAATAACAAACTAGCTCCAAAATGCAACCTACAACTTGAATCTTGAAAATTAAACTCAATACTGATGGAACCAAAAATCAAAATGTAGATCTAAGAGAGGGAAGATGATGTGTACTAGTCACCAAAAGTGCTTTTCTGAAGTTATCTGAGGACCCATTCACCTTATGGCGAATGGGTCTTGGCTAGGGCTTTGCAAAAATGTTTTTTGGGTTCTCTTCTGTGTATGCACTCCTAGATTCCCGATTTTCATAGTTGGATAGTCGGAAATAAATCCTGTAGGCGAGTTTCTGTAAAATTGCAACAGTGGTGACAACAAATGCAACTTTGACAACTTCTTTAATTTTTCTCTTTAAGAGATCTTCCACCTAAATCTGCAAGCACAAATCAAGAGGGAAAAATGTTTTGTTTATGGTGAATGGGGGTTTGCCTTGGTCAAACCCTATTTTGTAATTAAACCTTATAATGAAATGAAATAGCATGAAAGGAATGATGAATGAACAAGCCTATGTCACCACTCACCAAACCCTTGAATGAACCTTGAAATGTAGATCTACAACTAGCATGAAATGGCTTCAATGGATGTGGATCTTGATCTTGAAACTTGATTTGAAACAATGCCTTGAATGCTTGAATGGATCGTGAACACTACATCAACATATTAGCTCAAATAACATGCATGATACAAGAAGATCTTGATATGACAATTGGATCTTGATTGCTACAATAATTCTTCACTAAATCTTCTCTTGAATACCTTGAAATTCTCTTGATAATGATCTTGATCTCATAAATTTCTATAGGAATGCTCACTTGAAAATTCTAGGTGAAACATAGTAAAATGACCTTATATTTATAGGTGTGTAACATTAATTTCTTGAAATTCAAATAACATAAGCCGGCATGTGAATATAGATTTGAAATGATTAAAATACCACCAAAAACATAATTTGAATTTAGGTCCTAGGCCTAAGTGAGGACCCATTCGCCCATGGGAAAATGGGTCCTAGGTCACTTACCTAGGACACACATTGCTCAATGATAAGTGTTATGTTATGGCATTAATGAATGTCATGATTTCCTCTTCAAAAATTACAATTAATTAGGCTTGAATTTGAATTAAAGGGGCCAATTAACCTCAATTAATTAATAAAGCACTAGATAAGTGTGAAAGTGTAAAGGTACACTTTACAACACCAAAAATAAGGCACAATTAAGTCTATTTTATTTAATAGAGCCCTAAACTTAATGTGAATATGTAAAATACATATTAGAACACTAAATTAAGGCATAATTTAGTTCATTTTAATATTAATTCCCAAATTAAGTGTGAAAAAGGGATACTTTTTCCTACACTACATGTCATAAATGTGGTAGTAATTAGAAGATACTAATGATTATTGAGAATAATGTTAAGAAAAATGAAGAAATCACTATAGAAGAACCCAATATGAAACTTACACATGAAAAATAAAAATTTAAAAATAAAGTTCTACTATTTCCTTACATGCATTGAATGGAAAAAGCACACCACAAAAAATTTAAGTGTTTGGTTATATAAAAAGAGAAAGGTGATAGTGTTGGTTGATACATGTAGTACACATAGCTTTATTGATAGAAGGTTGGCTAATGAGCTCAATTATTTTGTGTATCTAGTTTCTAACTTCCAAGTCATGATAGTTGATGGAAAAAACTCTCTTGTGGTGGTAAGTGCCATCATATAAAACTTTCAATGGGAGATTATCATTTAGATTCATAAATAATTTCTATTCATATTGGAGGGGTAGATGTAGTTTTAGGAATACAATGGCTTAAATAGTTGGGAACAATGCCCAATTTTCAAGATCTCTCCATGGATTTTAGTACACATGGGAAAAAGTATTAAATTTTGGGGATAAAATCACCATCAAGTGAATTCATTAGCTCTCATAGGATGGAGAAATTTCTCAAGAAATGTTCCTCTAATATAGGGACACAATTACATTTTATAGAAGCACAATATGTAACAACTCAAGATCAACAAAAAAAATCAACAGATTATTCAACACCATAAAAAATATTTCATGAATCCAAGGTTGTACCTCTTATAAAGGACCATAATCATGACATTGAATTACTACCAAGAATCATTGTTCATCCTAAAGAAAGTGTCTATTTATCTCTTATGATTATTCTTAACAAAAAGGATGATTCATGGAGAACATGCTCACATTACAAGAAAATAAAGAATATCACTCATAAAGACAAGTTTGATTTTCCTATCATTAATGAATTGAAAGATAATAAAATTTATGCAGAACAATCTAAATTTGTCTTTAAGGTGAAAGAAGTAGAAGGACATGTGTGATGTCATCAAAAGGTGTTAAAGACCCTAAGAAGATTGCAATGGTAAAAGAGTGGCCAAAACCTAAAAATATTAAAGGTTTAAGAGGATTTTGGGGCCTAACAAGATATTCTGAAAGATTTATTTGTACCTATCATTGTATAAAAAAGGATTTCTTTTGGGAAGGCTAATTTTTGATATGCCAAAAGAATATAAGGGAAACAATAAAGATTCCTTGCCTCTAACAACTATCAAGCATTACAACACAATGTTGGGAGGAAATACCAATGGAATTCATTATAGGGTTGCCAAGGTCAAATCATCTTGATGTAATTTTGGTTGTTGTAGAAAAAATCATTAAGTATGCACACTTTTGTGAACTCTCATCTATTTCATGCTAGTACTATGTAAAAGGATTCATGAAAAATATTAAAAAACTTCACAGACTTCTCAAAATCATATTGCAAAAAGAGCCATATCAAAATATCTAAGCAAGTGGAAGACTTTACCAATTGAAGATGCAACATGGAATGATAAACAATTCATACAAAAGATTTTAGGGTTGCTAAGCGTTGATGGGAACACTTTTCTAAAGGGGATGTGATGTGAGTGTTATCATTCTAATATCATATATTCCTAAGTATGCATTCTATATTCCTAATTATCATAAGGATACACACTTGTGGCATGCTTGATTTTAACATTAGTCTTTAATTAATACCTTAACACCTCTTAACTAGAGTAAAGGGGTGTGTATCTAAATATTTAAGCCTATAAATAAGGAGGAGATGTTTCTCCCAAACCATCATATCATCAATTATTGAATCCATTTATTATGATTTGATTATTGGAGGTCACCCCCTCAAAGTCCAGTCTACTATATTTCTAATTGCTATATTTATTTTCAAGAAATATCATAACACACTTTGTGCTAAATGGATTATCCATGCCCTCACTAGAGATGAGGCCTATAAATCCTAGTTTGACATTGTATCTCCTTTAGATATCTAGTTGGGTGGCTTGCTTGGAAGGGAATTAGGTTTCAAACCCTTCTCACCATGAAGAATGTAGTTCACAAATTGAAGGAACTTTTGTTGTTAACTGTATTTGGAAAGTTTAGGAAGCCATGAAGACCTAAATTTTCTAGAAGCTTTTATCTTTCATGATTTGATATTTCCATCAACCAACAAAATATTTGGTGGTACCGCCTTCTCCAGGATCAAGGTTGAACTTTGTCTAGATTACTTTACATGTGAGCCTTGAGATTTCACAAGAAAAGGATTCAACGTCTATGGGATTTATTTTCTAAAAATTTTATGATTCTCATGTCATGGAATGAAACTAAGGCTAAGTTTCATGTTCCTAATTATAAGGATCACAAAATATTTGATACAATCATGGGGGAAATTTTGGTTGATATGATTCACAAAATTGGAATCTATTCTTCCAAACTTTAGTAGAAATATTGGAAGTGGGGTCCAAACATTGCCTTCTACAACTATAAGTCCTACCATGGTTATCGTTGGCTTTCTCCTCATCTATCCATGGTACCAACTTTAAACTAGAGATGGCATTTTCACTCACCCATTTTTACGTGGCAACACCAGTTCCACACCATTTGGTCGACTGCTTTGGAGTTGAAATAGGTCCACTTTGCCTAGTGTATTCTTTTCCAAGGCCTTCTTGTGGGCTCTAGAATTTCTCATTTTGGCATCCATATTGATTCTGGCTATCATTTCTATGGGCAATTAGTCTTTTAATCATCTCCTTTGGTTTTTTCTAGAGCCCAAAAGTTTTGGACTTGGATTCATGACTTCTTTAAGCCCTTTCGGTCATAGCCTTTTGTTAGAAACCAAGATCACTTGCATGCAATCACCTGTCACATGCAAAAGACATGCAGAACCAAAGAAGATGTTCTATAAACCTCAAAGTAAAAATGCATTATTGAGAATCAATTATTACAAAGAGATCAATCCTTATGAAGGATATCAAAAAACCCTAAAAGGGAAACCCTAAATGAAACCCTAGTGTGCACACTTAATAATTAATCAATTATTAATGTGCCTAAGTTTAACTTAAGCAACTAAAGGAATATGTGACTTAATTAATTAACCAGTATGATATAATTAAGTAATTATAATAACTTATTGCTCTAACACCCCCCTTTAAGATGAACTTAGGAAGAAGCTAAAACACTAGAAGAAGATGCATGCAAGCAAAGATGGGTCCCGACAACTAGACCTAATCAAGTACCCATTTACAAATGTAAGAAAGAGGTAGAGAAGGAAAACCCAGTGGGAAAAACCCCCCTACAATGAGATGACATGCTGCAAAGAAGCATTGGAACCGAAATCTGGCAAGCAAGGAAAGATACTTCTGTCTACTACTGAAACCAGATGAGAGTCACTGATTGAATCAAGGAATCATGATAAAAGCAACAACAGGCCCAATGCCTCAGAACACTCAAAAACTCCAAATTGGAACAACCTTGGAATCTATGAAGCAACAGTCGATTATTGAATGATGTATTATTGAAAACGAAGTGCAAAGATGCAAGGTGCACTCTCCCAACTACCAAAACATCCAAGTAATCTCCAAAACACCCATCGGGCCAAATATGGATTAATGATAAACCTTGGAAAGATACAGAAAAAAGTACATGGACAGCAACATAGAGCTCCTTAATACCTTTCCAACGCTGCAAAGATAGTGAAAATCAGAGATCGTGGCAAAAAAGTTATGAACTCGGAAGCATAAAATAAAAATCTGACTTCAAACAAAAATAAATGCAGTAAAACAGAAAAATATATTGTAAAATAAACTGTACCACAGGATAGTGCTCAGAACCAACTTTTCGACGATATCTCGTTTGCCCGATTTCGATACCGTATGCCCAAGTTATGCCAAAAATAAAAAAATTGCTCTTTTAGGGCAAACTAGGGCTAGGAGGGGGCAAAAGAACGCTGTACAGACACTGACGTCAGTGGTTCATGAGCATAAATTTGATGGCCATTTGGTCGTCGCCGCAAAAAATCGACCCCCCTGCAAAAAAAAAATTAGGCCCCTGGTCACCCATGTGACCAGAAGCAAAACACAGGGGGTTGGGGTGGAGCCCCTGGTCCTTAATAAGATCATCGGCTGGAGTGAATAAGCCCACAGGGGTTGGCGGAAGGCCCCCAGTCCTCCATATGACCGGGGCGGTGTTTGAGGGAGCCCGCGGGGGTTGGGCGTGGAGCCGGCAACGCTGCATGGGGCTGCCACCGACGACGGCAACAGATCGGTGGCCGCCCGGTGGTGGGAGTCGTTTGAATTGCGGGTGTCAGCACAGAACCCAAAAAACATTATTTTTTAATTTTTTTTTTTTGATTTGCGTGCCTCGGAGAGCGTGCTGGGGACGCCGTATGACCTCCTTGGCAAATTTTTTTTGCCTTCTAGATCAACTTCACCAAAATCAACCAAACGATAGACGTTCCTAGGGTTTTGAGGCACTGCGAACGTGATGGCGACGTCCATTTGAGCCCATAGTGTCTCAAAAAATCAGCTACCCCCAGATCTTGCAGAAAGATGCTTGTGAAAACCCTTGCACTTGAAACTCACTGAGAGGCCATATCTTTAGATCACAAATAGGTAGCGGCAGGTCTGGAGCTTTAATACCATGTTAGAAACCAAGATCACCTGCATGCAATCACCTGTCACATGCAAAAGACATGCAGAACCAAATAAGATATTCTATAAACCTCAAAGTAAAAATGCATTATTGAGAATCAATTATTACAAAGAGATCAATCCTTATGAAGGAGATCAAGAAACCCTAAAAGGGAAACCCTAAATGAAACCCTAGTGTGCACACTTAATAATTAATCAATTATTAATGTGCCTAAGTTTAGCTTAAGCAACTAAAGGAATAAGTGACTTAAATAATTAACCAATATGATATAATTAATTAACTATAATAACTTATTACTCTAACACCTTTCTCCTAGTATATGATTCTTATGGGGATTGGCCTCATATCCCTCACAAATTCAATTAATTTGACATGCTTTCAAGGTGGAGATTCTCTTTTACATATGAGCAGATATAATTATTTGTTGATCAACATATCTTGCTTTCTTTTAAAAGAAATTATTTGTTCTAATATGTTATTACAAATCCATATGCAATCTAAAAAAGTTACATTGGAAGTGGCTCACCTACAAGTGCTTCACAACCATTGGAAAACGTCTCTAGTGCTTTTCTTCAAATTTGTCATGTCTCCCTCCTCTTCTCGAGGCTACTCACCTCCTTGCAAGCACTGATAAGGACATAGTCTTTCTACTCATGGCAACTTTGTTGCTCGCTTGTAGATTTCTCCTCTATTTTTCATAGGAGATTATGGACAACAAGGATGATCGTGATCTACTCGTTTGTGCTCCACCTCCCACAAGGGACTTTTGGGTGACTTATTGGTGGAGTCTCTAGCTGGTTTGATTCCAACAAGTTTCTTTTGTTGGCTCTTGCTATTTCACTGGCCCATGAATAAGAAGATAAGGATGATGAGGATTGGGACCTTCTTGTGAATACTTTGGACCTTGTTGATGTATGGGGTACACTAAGTGATTGAGATCCTCCTCTCCATTTTGAAACTACTTTGTTGCTTAACAACTTGTTTTAATACTATGTTTTATGATTTGAATGTATACCCTGCATGAATTCTAAAAATATAATTTTATATCCACCCACATTTTTTTAATATTATTCTTATTTAAATAATAATGAAAACACTTACTAATAATTTTTTTAATATAATTAAATTATAATTCAAATATATTAAATTGAATCCCAAAATAAATCAAAATGAATGCAAAACTAAAATATAATTTTATATCCACCCACATTTTTTTAATATTATTCTTATTTAAATAATAATGAAAACATTTACTAATAATTTTTTTAATATAATTAAATTATAATTCAAATATATTAAATTGAATCCCAAAATAAATCAAAATGAATGCAAAACTAATAGCTATGAATACCCAGAAATGAAAAGTGACAGTATAATAACATGATCCAGCACCATAAAAACAATAAAAAAATCTTTACCATGGACAGATTGAATGGTAGGAAATGTCTGTTATAGAAAACATTTATATGGTTAGCCAGTTATTTCCAAATTATTTTTCTAGAGATGTATTTGTTTGTATTGTAATGGGCATGCGTTAGTTTTTATTTCTTCTTGGAGTTTGAGACCACCTTATGTATTTATGAATATCCATCCACATGCACGTTTATCCTCAATCTTCTGTTGTGAGGATTATATTTAATGCAAGATCTGGATAATACAAATAGTCCGGCTCCTATTTTCGAGGAGATAAATGCAAAATAATTACTGACATTATTTAATGCAATGGGGCATGCCTTACTGAGTCTTAGCAGCTTCCCAGGACAAATTTTGCATTTAACTTACATAGTGAATAGGTGGCGTAGGTATATAATTTCAGGTGGTTTCACTGTTTAAGTCTGTTTTCAGAGAGTCTGAGTTTAGTTGAGGTGGCAGCAGAAGCCTCTTCCAGATAATTTGGGGTGGATCAAAATGGCAGCAACTAATGTTGCGGCAGGGAATTCTTCAGCTTTGAATTGTGGGTCTGGTGAAAAAAATGGTATTCGTTGCTTGGTCTATGTTTATTTTTGTCTTTTAATGTCAGTCTGAAAGGAGCATATGTTTGAAGAGATTTCAGGCTTCTATAAGGTCTCTGTAAAATAGCCTTATAAAATAGTTTTATTAATAGACTTATAAAATGGTGTAGGGTGTAAGAATAGGATGTTTGATGGTAAATTTGTAATAGTTTCGAAAATATCTTTTTTATTCTGATGATGGAACTCAGTCGGTGGTACCCAACATGTCAATAAAAATTCTCACATAAATCTATAAGCAGAAGCTCCAGTTCCACAGTCATGAACTGTGGAAATTCAAAATTCTTTGAAATATGACTGTCTTGAGTTGTTTGAGTTGTTATATGTGTTATGCTTATATATATGTACATATGTATGTGTATTTATATTCAGAATTATCAATATAATATGATTGGAAAGTGGAATTGATGTATTAACTTGATTGCTGGTTTTGGACTTCTTTGATTTATTATGGATTTACTTAGCATGCAATTTGACACTGTAATTACTAGAACGAAATAATTTTGTTTGACAGAAGAAAAAAATGGAGTTGTGAAGGCCAACATGGACAAGGCAGCTTGCTGCAATGCTATCTGTAAAGGTATGCCTTGTAAACCCATTTCTTTCTGCAATGGTATCTGTAAAAGTATGCCTTGTAAACCATTTCTTTACATAATGTTTTAGTAGTTGGTATGAGTTTTCCATTTCTTTTCATAATCTTTTAGTTTCAAATGAATCCTCAATTTTCTCTGCAACAAATCAAGCATTTAGTCATTGAAAATGACACAATCCAAAGGGCTGCTTCCGACTAGCTTGGCGATAAGAAATGGATGGATAAATACCTTCCATTTTTACACTACACTGTGAAAGAGTCAATCAGACCAAGTTTACCAAAGAAATTAATATAAAGTGATTTTTTTAAAATAAACCCCTCCGTAAAACAATAGCTTTCATTAGATGTGTTTAAAATTTCTATATTAATATTTTTATTAATAATTAATGTATAAATACTTTAAAAATATAATTAATTTTACAATTTTTTAAAATAGTTTTAAGCTTTGTCTCCGCCAAAAGGTTTTTTGAATATAATATTACAACCAAAATTGCTATCACTGTAGTTATGCCACTGAATATAATTACTTCATAAGTTTATCATAGCATGATCAGAAAGCTCAAGTCTATTAGAAAGTCTTTACGAATGAGAGATGTTCATTTTATAATCAGATGGTTTTATTCATCTGGAGTAAGAGGCATTCATGTTTCGTTGAAATGTGTCGCTTGATTTTGACTCTTGGTCTACTGATTGTATGTCTTAGAAAATTTCAACAAGGCTATAGATTTGAACAATGGAAGCATTCCTGCCAAGAATTCGGATTTGATAGTCTCCTTTGGAGAGATGCTCATTGATTTTGTCCCAACAATCTCTGGCGTTTCACTAGCTGTGGCACCTGCTTTTAAGAAGGCCCCAGGGGGTGCACCAGCAAATGTTGCTGTAGGGATAGCCAGGCTTGGAGGTCATGCAGCATTCATTGGGAAGGTTTGTACCCAGATCAGATCTATTTCAGGGCGCCTTTATGTAATGATTTATTGTGCCAAAATCAATTACCAGAATACTCTTAATAGGGTTTTACACACTGATTATGTCATGAAATTCTTCAAGGCTGGGTCAAAACGGTAGTAACTCTTAAGAAGTAATCCTACAATATGCCTGTGATTTCTTCGTTTCATTCATTTTATTTGTGACAGTTCGATCTGGGTATGCATTTTATATCCTTTTGGTCGAACAGCAATACATTTCAAACCTTTTCACTCTGGGCAGGTCGGTGATGATGAGTTTGGGCATATGTTGGCTGGAATTTTAAGGGACAATGGTGTGGATGACAGGGGAATGCTGTTTGATAGTCACGCTAGAACAGCGCTTGCATTTGTGACACTGCGCGGTGATGGAGAACGGGAGTTCATGTTTTATCGTAATCCTAGTGCTGACATGCTCTTGACCGAGGCTGAACTTGACAGGGACCTGATACAGCAGGTATGACCTAGAAAGAACCGTATCATGTCTGATTTTAAATTCTTTGTTCAGTTTTTCACATTGCCTTCCCCTCAATTAGGATGTGCCTAAAAATTGTGCATCTTGGAATTGCTTTTACAATTCAAATTTTTTCATGTTTGGTCTTTGGTAATTTTTGAAAAGTAATAAAACATTATTTTCAAAGATGGAATTCTAAAAAATTATTAGGAATAAGTCTTGTTGAGTACAAAACCCCAACATCATAAACAATAAATCAAAATTATGCTTGACAAAATGGATGCCCTTCAGCCTTGAAATGATCTTATGGAATTGTCCATCAAATAAAAAAAATTATGGATTGCATGAATCAGAAGGACTTGATCATAACAACATTTTGGTCGAACCACAGTTAGTGCCCATAATAATATCAGACCTCTGCAAGTTATTTCTGGTTGGGTGAGCCCAATACTTGCTAGTAACCTAATATTGAAGAAAAACTTGTTGACATTCTCTTGACAAACATAATGTAATGTATAGGCACTTCATCCAACTTGTGAAAACAGAAATTCATGTTTTTTCCTTCATGTGCCTAGTTCTTGTGGCAAATTGAAATATATTGATTTTATCTTCTGTAATTCACAGTCCCAAGTTGTATTCTTGTACGGTGAGAATTATTTTCTCACTTTTACTTTAAGGTCCATAATAAAGGTGTGAGTTTATTGCCTGTTCCAGGCACTCTATCATAATATCAGGACTGAGGACAATTTAGAATTGTTTTTGGTGATATAAACCATTTTGTAAATACATTTTGCTAAGAAATGATTCTCCTTGCTGAGAAAACATTTTAGATTTTTTCGTTTGCAGGTGCGCATATTTCACTATGGATCAATCAGTCTGATTGCAGAGCCATGCAGATCAGCCCATCTTGCAGCTATGAGAATGGCAAAAGACGCAGGTGCTCTCTTATCTTATGACCCTAATCTCAGATTGCCATTGTGGCCCTCTCCAGAAGAAGCTCGGAAAGGCATTTTCAGTATCTGGGATAAGGCTGACTTAATCAAGGTGTTTGTTCCTTATCTATGGATCTTAATACGAAAATTGATTTTATACATTAAAAGAGGATCGGTACAAGCACTTAATACTCTGTTTTATAGCAAAAGCTTTGAACACTTCTTTTCATCTTTAGTTATCTCACATATAACTTGTTATTGCCTGACACTTAAGGAAATTGATTACATACATCAAAAGGGGATTGATACAACTTGCATGCCCTGTTTCATAGTGAAAGCTTTATCTCACAAATAAGTTGTTACAGACAAGGACTTATTATTTTAATCAAGGTGCTTGTTCCTTACGTATGGCTCTTAATGCGAAAATTTCAAGGTGCTTGTTCCTTATGTATGGCTCTTAATGCGAAAATTGATTTTATACATTAATAGGGGATTGGTACAAGTACTTAATACTCTGTTTTATAGCAAAAGCTTTGAACTCTTCTTTTCATCTTTAGTTGTCTCACATATAACTTGTTATTGCTTGACACTTAAGGAAATTGAATACATACATCAAAAGGGGATTGATACAACTTGCATGCCCTGTTTCATAGTGCAAGCTTTCAATGCTATCTTTTCCATCTCTATCCATCTCACAAATAAGTTGTTACAGACAGGGACTTATTATCTTTTAATTTTTTGTGCAGGTCAGTGAGCATGAAGTGGAATTCCTTACAGATGGAGGAAACTATGAAAAAGATGAAGTAGTCATGTCCCTTATGCATCCAGGACTCAAGTTACTGCTTGTAACTGTAGGAGAAAAAGGTTGCAGATATTACACCAAGGTTGGTATTTGTTAATAACTTGACAACTCAGTGTTTAAGGTGAAATTTTTGTTTCGTTTGTTTCCCCTTGGATGTTGCTTCTGTTTCTCATGATAAATGCTGCAAACTATGTATTCACAAGGATTTTCAACTTAATTTTGTTATGATTGGGAATCTTCCAAAAAGGGAATAGTCCAGTATGACCTTCATCATACTTACCGATGAGGGACAAAGTATAATTTTTCTAAAATCTATTCTAAATTTCTATGGTTCCAGGAAAATTCACTGTCAGCAATTTATCGTCAACAATTTACTTCCAACAATTCATCGTCATGGAAAATTCACCACCAACAATTCATTGCCATGGAAAATTCACCACCAGCAATTTCATCACCATGGATAATTCATCACCGTGGAAAATTCACCACAAGCAATTCATCGCTGTGGATCATTCATGGCATATACAATTAGGAAATTGTTTGTGTTGATTTTTTCACGGTGATGAATTGCTGGTGGTAAATTTTCCTAAAGATGAATTTATCATGATGATAAGTTGTTGACGATGAATTGTTGGAAATGAATTGTTGACAGTGAATTGTTGATGGTGAATATACCTAAAACCCTATTCTATACTTTGATAAATATTTCTAGAAACAACTATGTATGATAAAGATTACTTATACAATTGTTTCTTACGATCTTTATAGGAAAGGTACCATGTGAACGAATTCTCAAATATTTCATTACTCTATTGATATGGAAAGAAAAAGTTGTCCTAATGATTATTCATGATAGAAAAGTAGTTAGAACATTTTTCTGACCATCCCTTCTTTTCTCATAGGACTTTCGGGGAAGAATAAATAGCTTTCCAGTGCACACAGTTGATACAACAGGTGCTGGAGATGCATTTGTTGGGGCATTTCTTTCTGGGCTGGTCAAGGACATGTCATTGCTTAAGGCAATTCTCGTCTTCGTGTTCCACCATGCATTTACAGTATCAATCTGTGTTTTATTTGTTCTAGGAAAATTCATCGTCAGCAATTCATGGAAGGAAAAATTTTCGTTAGCAATTTACTGCCATGGAAAATTCACGGAGGGAAAATTCATTGCCAAGTAAAATTCACCTCCAGCAATTCACCCCGGCGGAAAATTAACCGCATTAATATTGTGAATTACTCGCGGTGAATTTTACTTGACGGTGAATTTTCCATGACGATGAATTTGCCAAATACCATTTTACTCACAAATACAATACCATTTTTGTGTCTCTTGATTATCAAAATTTCAAATCGTTTCATTGACTGTCCAATATGATCCATTATAGCCAATCTTATCATACTGCAAGAATAAAACCTCTGAGGTGACTTTGTAAAATATTTTCCCTTATTGTTAGAATTTACCATGCTGTCTCTATTAATTTATTACAACACCTTTCTACTCTCTTACCACTGTTTCATTATTAATCTCTCTATTACGTGGTATAGCTGCTTATCGTATTTTCAAGGCCTCATTTGTACTCTAACCCTTTACTTCTGTCAAGGACTCAAGATCATGTGTTGTGAAGGAAATGTTTCATCTCTAATATGTCATTTGAGTAATCAATTTTTTTGCATTCACAGGAT
Organism: Sequoiadendron giganteum; assembly: GCA_007115665.2. Taxonomy (NCBI): domain Eukaryota; kingdom Viridiplantae; phylum Streptophyta; class Pinopsida; order Cupressales; family Cupressaceae; genus Sequoiadendron; species Sequoiadendron giganteum. The sequence continues at coordinate 581,298,235 of CM021103.1, forward strand.
GAAAAGCGATTGAGGGAAGTAATCCTTTTTGCGAATGCTGCTGGTGCTATAACCACGACAGAAAAGGGTGCAATTCCTGCATTGCCTGATAGAGCTGCTGTATTGAGCCTCTTGAACAAGATTCAAGATTCATGAATCTGTCTGAACTTGTTGACTGTTTTTGCCTCTAGATATGGATGATAAACTATAAGAAAATCAATTAAGCTAGTTGATTGTATCTAGTTTATTTCTAAATGAAGCTCAAGAAAGCATTGCCATCTATATTTATTCAACACTACATAACATATAAATGCGCATCAAGCATTAAGAGTCCTTAATACTTCATTCTATACTTTTGAACATTGCATATTTTATTTGTAACCTTTAAATAACCAAAAGTAATATATACTTGCATTAATTGAGGAGCCCTTAATATTTCATTTTATATTAGTATACAATACACATTTATGAAGTAGTCCTTAAGTAAACAAATACATGCATACCTAGAAAAGGTCCATGCATCAAATTCTATTGGAGACCTGTAAATTGTCCCATGTCCTAATGAATATTCAAGGATACATGTCACTCCATCATGGGACATCTAACTTTGATATCCATGTCCTCCTTTACTTGTCTCATGATGGGATTATTCATGGGAACATGGGACATGGAATATGTATCCCATAATACTAATGAGATACATCTCACAAATTAGAAGTTACCACTACGTGTCCTTAGGGATCTTGTGTCCTCAACTCTCACTTTGTTAATTACAACTTACTCTTCATTCTAAACTTTGCTAAAGAGGTTGCTAATACTCTCGATCTACACAATTTTGTTGCTTGGTCTCTAGATCTCAAGTCTTGATGCACAAAATTGAGTTCTTCATGATTCAACCTAACAACCCTCTAGATTTGATTTTTAAGGAATGATTGTTAGTCAAACATTGGGTCATCATCCACTACATAGACATTCCTTTTTGGTTTGGGTGTCACTTTGCATGACATGTGGAAGTGGTTCTATAATAAGCTCAAAGGAAAACTTATGTGTTGGTGCTACCAATGCCTATCTATGGTAGGTTGTATCTAGGTGTCCAACAAGATCTTTGATAGATAGCATGTTTACATATCTCATTATTGGCTATTCCAACGATTATTGCAAACACATGTTAAATTTTTTATGGTCTAAGTGAGTATAACATGCCCAATGTTCTACACAGTAACTTTCCTAAGTTTTAATATCAAGTAAATAGTTTAAGCATCTAACCATTATGAGCAATAATTTTTTTCTTTCAAACTATAAAGATAGCATGCACATTTGAAATAATATATTTCCAAAATTTTCCATTGCATTAAATCAAAGTATTACAACTTTCCAAAGTAATGATTTCATAGTAAATGATAACATGATATCATTTATCTATTTACAATCTTTCCATCATAATGGATACAAAATACATAATCAAGACTCCATTGAGCTTACTGGCAAAAGACATACAAAAAGTCCTAGAAATCCTCCATTCAAATCTTGGTCACCTATTGATGAGGAGAAGCAATCACTCAAGCACTTTTACACCAACTTTGGACTAACTACAATCCCCCACACAACTATCAAACTGATAGATGGCCCTACCGTTTGACGAAGAGATTGGTTTGGTAACCTCATAATAAATATTGACTTTTTTTGAGCTTGGTGTTGTGTCCTACATATCTAGATCTGTCACACAATGGCTACAACCTACATATATGACATACCTCAACCTAGTATGTAAACTTGGATAATAGTGGCTAACACTATAAACAATGGCAACTTACACTACTTTGGCCAAACTATTCATCACCCATTACTTTGAGTGGACGTCATATATTTCATCCACCTTCCTAGCTCGATTTATATTGACCATTCATAATCTATGCATAGACTATCCCCTTCATTGAATTATCCTAACCCTAGGAATAACCTATTACCTCTATGTTTAACTAAGTCATCTACTAAGTACTAAGTAGTTCATAGTAACTTTATGACTCAACTAGTTTAAACATTAGCTATGATAGCTATATCCCCAATATAGTATTTATTCCCACTAAATCAACCCATTCCTTAATATTTAATATGCATAAACACTTCAAGAAATATATATCTTTTCACTGAGTATAACAAGAAATCTTTCCTTTTCACTTAAGAATATAACAATCTTTTCCTATATAAGATGATATAATATTCTAAATAAAAAAATCAATAACAAACACTCATTTTAATCATAAAAGAATAAAAGAGAAGAAATCAACATTCGTGTTTATGCAATGCTCCACAAGATCGAATCAGATTCCTATCTCCGCCTTCCCTCAATTTAGTATGTAAATTCCCCAAATAACCCTTCTTACTTTCTTCCAAAACCTCCCTCTCAAAAATCTCTCATAACTCTCAACCTCACTCAACTTAGAAATGCAGATTACAAATACTAAAAAAAACACAACTTGAATGCAAAAAAATGCATCCCTATTGAGGTTGAGAACACCTCTATTTATACACTAAGATAAGTAACAAAAGGCTAGAAACTTGGCATTAAGAATAACACTTCTCAACTTAAGAGATTCAACTCAGCAATGAAAATAAAAGGTGGCAAATAAATTTGTTGCACAATAAACACAAATGCAACAAAGATGAATGAGTCGATGCCAATATAGACAACAAGAATGATGATCAATAATGCAAGGTATTTGCCTCCCTATGGTTGACTTACTTGGCACAACTGTGTGATTGACCATTTCTACATATTAAAAATATTTCATAAAGAGGTGTTTATGGTGAAAAATAGGGTAGACCCAAGTTCATGAACAAGAGGACCTACCACTAATTTTTCTAAGACCACAAACACTCAATTATGTGTAAAATAAGATGCAAATAACAATAAAAAAATACTATCTAACTGTTATAGCAACTATGGGGGAAGTATTTAGAGCATAAAAAGTTGTGTACCTGTCCAAAAATTTGTTGTTTTTGAGTTATAGAGGACTCATTCGCTTTTAGTGGTGAGTGGGTCCTTTTAGGGTTTCATAAACCTGATTTCAAGATCTTGTTCCTTGATGTCTGCACTCTCAAATTCCCTGTTATCAGGTTTTGGAAGTCTGTATGCAATTAGAAAGGTTCAATTATTTGATTTTGCACATTGAATGACAACTTTTGCAACATTGCAACTTTGACAATTTTGCTCCAAATCTTGCTCTTCTTGATCTCCAACTTGTAAATCTACAATCGCACACTCAAGAGTAGAAAAACTTGTTATTTTTTAGTGAATGGGGGTTTTCCTCAGTCAAACCCCTTGTAGGTAATCAAACCAAATGATGAAATGAAGCATGAAATATGTATATGATGCAATGTTGATACCTTGGAAGTTGTCTTGTGAAACAAATATGCAAACTAACATATAGTAGCCATGAAGAATGTAGATCTTGGATCCTTGAATTTCATTTGAACAATAGTTGCAAGTAGATCTTCAATGCAACATCCACTTCTTTAGATCAACAACATGAATGGATGCATCAAACACTTGTCATGATGATATGATCTTGAATTGCTGCAATAAACTCTTGAAATTTTCCTTGAAATTCCTTGAAAATGCTCTTGTAAATGCTCTAATGCCTGTAAAATTGAATGCTAGATGACTTCATAAACTTGATAGGAGAAACAGTGTGAATCAACCCCTTATTTATACTAAATCACGAGATTAACCCCAAAATTCAAACAATTAAGGCCGACACTAGATCTGGAAAGAAACATTATTAAATTCCCACTAGAATGAAATTCAAAAAGGGGGGTCTCACTAAGGGAGGTCCCATTCACCACCTTGGGCGAATGGCTCCTAGTTTAGTGTACCAAGACCTAACCCCAGGGGATTGAAAGAGGGATAAAAACCCATTTTAGATCAATTGAAAAAGGGGGGTCATGTTAAGGGAGGACCCATTCGCCACCTAGGGTGAATGGGTCCTGACACACTTTACCGGGACCAAAATCTCCCCAATGAAATATTTTGTTAATTAAATTATGAGTGTTGGGATAGATCTTTAGGAGGTTTCAAAATTAAGGCTTAAATTTGAATTAAAAGGGGGTTAATTACTCTAATTACCTACAATTAATTAATGACCACCTAGATAAATGTGAAAGTGTCTTATAGCAATTTACAACACTTAAACAAAGTAAACATTATGTACATTTTATTAGAAAGGGGCCCATCAGACTTAATTAAGCAAATACATCCTAGAAAAGTGTGAAAGTGTGTCACAACACTTTACAAAACCATTGCAAAGGATTAGTTAAGGCATGATTTAGTCAAATAAAGGTCCTAGAGTAGTGTGAATGTGCACAACACATTACAACACCACTCGAAGATATCATTAGTTCAATTTTAATGTTAGCTATCCAAACCAAGTAAGGGAAAAGGTTACTTTTTCCATTACTACATTTTCCCCCCACTTTAGTGATAGGATGACCCCATGTCAAACTCACACTAAAGTAGACATTAAGACACTTAAGTATGCAACAATAACAAAAATGCATAACCATGCCCTGTTAAAGGCCACGGAAAATAAAGAAAAACAAAAGGATGAAGCACAACTATTCTAGCGTGATGTGGAACGGGGTTGTTTATTCGTAACATGTGCTACTCACTTTGGAGTAGTGGAACCTTAGTCTATCCACTAGGTGAGTTGTCCCAAAATATGTGTATGCTCACTCTAGGATAGTGGAACCTCAGTATGTCCACTAGGTGAGTTATCTCAATGAGGTGAAAAATGAGAGAATCATATTAGCCTCTCATACCATACCAAAGTTATCCTCCTAACAACTTCAATAAGGCACCACAATGTAATGCTTTATAAATACTTTTGTCATGTAAAATTTGGTAAAAGGGTATTTTTCTTTGTTCGTGTAATGGTTTTCCTCTTAGGGAGCATTGTGCCTAGTGTCTCCAAGAGAGGACAATTCAAAAGTGTCAGATCATCACCCATGGGATGCCTCATTCACATCATGCAATGTCAATAAATCGTACACTCTTAGATGACATCAAACCCAATGAAACCACCAAGAAGAGGACACATCACAAGAAAAAAGGAAAATCACACCATGAAATTTTACCAAAAAGATATCATCTATGTATGCCCCCACTTTAAAATGGTTTCTACACTATTACTATGAGCAATTGCTTTAAAGTAGCCAATGTTTTGATCCCAAGAAATGAGATCTTTCCTTGGAAAACCCTATGCCAAGTCATATGTTTCTAAAATAAGCTATGTCATGAAATAGGAAAGAAGGGTTTCCCCCACAAATACATAAGGGATCTATTGATTTGGGGTCGATATGTTTGTGCTACAATGTTGTCATAGAGCATGGAACCATCATCATTCCCCAAATACTCACAAAACTAGAAGAATGACACAAAGAGAGTGAAAAAAAAGAAAAAGCCTTTCGGGTCAACATGCAAGAGACATGAATGTCTCGACGCCTTGCGTCATCTCCAAAAGGAAAACACAAGACAAATGAAAAATGATAAAGGGAAAGCTTTTGGGTCAGCATAGAAGAGACCTAAATGTCTCGATGCCTTGCATCATCCCCAAAAGGAAAACACAAGACAAATGAAAAAAGATAAAGACAAATCTTTTGGGTCAACATAGAAGAGACATGAATGTTTCGACACCTTGCGTCATCCTCAAAAGGAAAAGACAAGACAAATGAAAAATGCTTACGACATAGAGAAAAATGAAGATACATATAGAGGCATGCACAAAAGAGAGAGGAACATCAAACAAGATGTCATGGGGGATCACATTACACACATGCAATCATAAAGAAAAGTGAAAAAGAAAAAGATTGGTAAGGCACAAGTGAGTCAACCTAAAGTAGGTCATCTGCCTCCCAATCTTGGTTGGTATAAATAAAAGGCAAACAACTAGCCAAAGGGACAACATCGAGTTCCAAACTAGGACACGTACCAAGTTCAACACTCTTTTTAGGATATTTTTCATTTAAGCTCATGGAAGAAGAAAATAATGTATTCAACTCATCATCCACTTCTTCATCATTTTTTGCAATATCAATGTCATCATCGAAGTTAATCACAACAGGAGGTCGAATAACAATGTCCATGCAATGTTCTTGTTTATGTTATGGAAAGGGTTGAGATTCATAATGCATTGCTTCAAGTAAGTTTGGATTTTAATTTTCTATGTTATTATTGTTTTCTTGAGTTTTCAATCTACAATAAATAGCGCAATTTCTATGTCTACGCTCTCTAGCACTTTAATTTTTTTTCAGTTTATTGCCAATTTGTTTGTGTGTAAGAGCGGGTTTTTCAATCACAGGTTCCTTCTCTTCCTTGGGAGGACTAGAAGAAACAACAAGAGGTTTCTCAACCGCTTTCTCTTTAACTTTGTAAACTTGTTTGACTCTAGGAGGGACAACGAGATTTCTTGTGTTATCTCGTGGTCTCTTGTATGAAATTGCGGGAGGTTTGTCTATAGGTTGTTCTTGTATGTTCATAAGTTTTTTTGGTTCAATCATTGTCTCATCAAGGATGGTTGGTTCAATCATAGGTTGAGGCATGTTGTGAAGGGATAGTTCTGCTATTTTCTTTGCCTTGAATTTTTTATATGATTTGAAAAAAAAATCTTCAGGAGGCTTGATAGGTTCCATAGGCTTAGGCCAAAAGTAATCTAATGAAGAATTCCCTTTTTCTGAGGCAGGATGAAATCCACTATGATGCACAGTGAAGATGTCATTTCCAAATGGAAACTTTAGAAATTTATGCACAATCGAAGGAACAAAATTCATGGAGTGAAGCCATGGATAGCCTAGCTTCACACGAAATTGGTCAAATTATGGGATGATGGAGAATGAGACTGTTAATGTTTTTGGTCCCACTTTTAGAGGGAGATCTATTGAGCCTATCAAATGGCAAGAAAATCCATTGTGTCTTGATCCATGCTTTCAGGTTATCATTTGTTTCTTGATATAGCTCATGCACATCTAAGAATTATTTTGTGATCACATTCTCTCCACAGATGGGATCAATCAATATCCCATTAGTGGGCTTATTATTGATTCGTCCAACTATCTAAAGAGGACCATTAGGTGCACGTTTAGGTATGCCATTTTGTGAGAAAGCAATGTCAAGAGGTTGTCTAGTTGAGCCCTTATGAGGCTTAGCTTCGATAAATGCTATCACTTCATTTGTGGGATGTTGTTCAATGGTATTCATATTGTCATAATTTATGTCGACATTCATCACATCATTCTTTGTTTAACTAGCTTTGACAAATGAAATATTGTGCTTAGGCATGGGATTTGTAAATATTTGAAAATTTTGATTAGGAGGGGCTACAAACTTATTGCCTTGATCATTCACACCTTCGATTTGAAGTTGGTTATTGTCAATAAGGTCTTGCACAAGATGTTTAAGACACTTATAATATTTTGTATTATGTCCATTTGTTTGATGGTAATGGCAATACACAATTTTTTGAAATCCTTTAGGTAATGGTATAGTAGGATCGCGTTCTCTAACAAGAGGTAAGGTAAGCATGTTTTTTTCAATAAGCTTCAACATGATATTGTGAAGGGTATCGGGTAAAGGAGTGAATTCTCTCTCCCTATCCCCAAGAGGAGTTGTCATTTTTATAAAAGCCACTTGATTATTGTTTTGTTGACTTTTTTGAGGAGGATTTAATTTTAGAAAGCCCTTATTTTTTTTCTTGAATGGTTGATAATTGTTTTGAGTTGTGGATTTAGAATTTTCAGGATGATGGGGGATTTTTCACATCATGACTACTAGTGGATTTTTGATGGTCACGAAGGGTTGTACATAACTGTGTGAAGGATGGAAACCTCAACATTTCAAGTTTTCTTTGGAGTTTATATTGTAAGTTGGCAATGGACATTGTTTGAAGGTTGGCATCAAGAATCTTAATGTCCACTTGTGAATAGAGTGTTTGATATCTTCTTATGAAGTCAGTCACTTTCCCATCCTCTTTTTGCTTGCATGTCATTAAATCCATAAAGGTCATTTTGGGACCCATATGCATATGGAAGTGGTTGTAAAAGGTTTCAATAATTTCATTGAATGAACCAATTGAGTTGTTTGGTAAAGAGGAAAACCACTCTAGAGCAGTATCCTTCAAAGATCTAGGGAATAGCTTAGCCAAAATTTTATCCTCAAAGATGAAATCACTACACAAGGCTTTGAAGGTGGAAACATGGCTTACAAGATCTCCTTTCCCACCATATTTCTCAAATCAAGGGACCTCTATACCTTGTGGCATTTGTGCTCTTAATATGTCGAGGGGAAACAAGGTGGACTTGATGTATTGCAAAGGTTGACCATTATTGTTTTGTTGTAATGTTGCCACTTGTTGTTGAACGGATGTCATGGTTTGAAAATGTGAATTAATGAGAGGATCATATTGGTTATAAGGTTGAGGGGAATAAGATGGTGTAGTGTATGTATGTATGTGGAGGGGTAGTGAATTGTAGGTTATTGAGGGTGGATTTTTGAGAGGTTATTATGTTTGAAGGCACAAAGGTAGAAGGAATTCTTGTAGGAATACCTATGGAAGTGTATATGGTACTAGTAGGTATGATTGTTGTGGTTGGTTGAATGATAGTTGTGGGTTGAAGGGTTGTTGTATGTTGGAGTGTTGTTGTACGTTGTGTGTACTATTGTATGCAGGGATGGGCATTGCTATTGTGGAGGATGGTATTGGAATTCCACCTTGGCTTTGAGTAGATCCTAAAGCTTGAGTGGAAGTGGTGATGGTAGGGACAATGTTGGTAACAAGAGGCACATTGGTTGTAGGAGGTGAAGTCATGGGAAGTGAAGTATGCAAACTATTAGCCATGGAGGGTTGATTCTCAAAACTATCAAAAAGAGAGTTAGGAAACCCAAGATCCATGATGAGTGAGATATCGTGGGGTGACATGAGCCTCAATGCACGTCTTGTAATAGTACTATGAGTAGGACACCAAGTTGTAAAACTCATAAAAGTTTCACAACCCCAATGTGAAAACCCTAGAATGGAAAAGGGCAATGCAATAACCTAGAATAAAATATAATTTTTAGAATCTAAGAATTGCGATTTATTGATTACACAATGCAATAAGCTGAAAATGAAATATTTTGATGCAATTTTGAACTTTTAACTATGCACTAAAATGAAGAAAATTAAGCTAAATGCAATGAAATTGATGAAACACCAAATCATAAAACTGAAATAGAAAGATAAAAACACCAAACAAAAGCTAAACAACTAAGATTTTAATGTCTTGAAAATGTAGAGTAGTAGCTAACAAGGACTCATTCTCCAGTAAGGGTGAATGACCGGTCCTAGTTAGATGTTTATGAGATTTTTTTGTGACTTTCAGAGTGAATTTTGATGCTTTTTCAATTTCCAAAAGGTTCAGATCAGACTTGATCAGAGACTTATTTTCCAGTAAAGGCGAATGGGTACTGGCTTAGTTTACCAGAACCTAACCTTGGGGGATTGAAAGAGAGATACAAACACATTCCAAATCAACTGAAAAGGGGGGTCCTATCAAGGGAGGAACCATTCGCCACCTAGGGCGAATGTGTCCTTGCACACTTTACTAGGACCAAATTTTTCCCAATGAAATATTTTGTTAGTTAAATTATGAGTGTCGGGGTAGATCTTCGGGAGGTGTCAAAATTAAGGCTTAAGTTTGAATTTTAAAAGGGGGTTAATTACTCCAATTACCCACAATTAATTAGTGACCACCTAGATAAATGTGAAAGTGCCTTATAACACATTACAACACTTAAACAAAGTACACATTATGCAAATTTTATTAGAAAGGGGCCCTTTAGGATTAATTAAGAAAATACATCCTAGAAAAGTGTGAAAGTGTGTCACAACACTTTACAACACCAATGCAACGGATCAGTTAAGGCATTTTTTAGTCAAATAAAGGTCTTAGAGTAGTGTGAATGTGTAAAACACATTCCAACACCACTCCAAGACATCATTAGTTCAATTTTAATGTTAATTATCTAAAACAAGGGAAAAGGCTACTTTTTTTGTTACTAAATTTTGCCCCCACTTTAGTGAGAGGATGACCCCATGTCAAACTCACACTAAAGTAGACATTCAAGACACTTAAGTATGGAGTAATAAAAAAGACACATAACCATACTCTATCAAAGGCCAAGAAAAATAAAGAAAAACAAAAGGATCAAGCACAACTATTCCAACGTGATGTGGAACAGGGTTGTTTGTCTGTTAACATGTGTTGCTCACTCTAGGGTAGTGGAACCTTAGTCTATCCACTAGGTGAGTTGTCCCAAAATATGTGTATGCTCACTCTGGGGTAGTCGAACCTCAGTATGTCCATTGGGCGAGTTATCCCAACGAGGTAGTAAATGAGAGAATCATATTAGCCTCTCATACCATACCAAAGTTATCATCCTGACAACTTCGATAAGGCACCACAATGTAATGATTTTATCATGTAAAATTTTGTTAAAGAGGATTTTGCTTTGTTTGTGTTACAGTTTTCCTGTTAGGGAGCATTTTACCTAATGTTTCCAAGAGAGGACAAGTCAAAAGTGTTATATTTTCACCCATGGGATGCCTTGTTTGCATCATGCCATGTCATTAGATCGTACACTCTTGGATGACAATACCACAAACACTAATTTTTATGGTGAAAAATAAGGTAGACCCAAGTTCATGAACAAGAGGATCTACCACTAATCTTTCTAAGACCACAAACACTCAATTATGTGTAAAATAAGATGCAAATAAAAATCATAAATACTACCTAACTGTTACAGAAACTATGGGGGAAGTATTTAGAGCATAAAAAGTTGTGTACCTAGCCAAAAATTTGTTGTTTTTGAGCTACAGAGGACTCATTCGCCTTTAGTGGCGAATGGGTCCTTTTAGGGTTTCAAAAAACTGATTCCAAGATCTTGTTCCTTGATGTTTGCACTCTCAAATCCCCTGTTATCAGATTGTAGAAGTCTGTATGCAATTATGTAGGTTTGATTTTTTGATTTTGCACTTTGAATGACAACTTTAGCAACTTTGACAATTTTTCTCCAAATCTTGCTCTTCTTGATCTTCAACCTGTAAATCTACAATCACACACTCAAGAGAAAAAAAACTTGTTGTTTTTTAGTGAATGGGAATGGGGGTTTGCCTCAATCAAACCCCTTGTAGGTAATCAAACCAAATGATGAAATGAAGCATGAAATATGTAAATGATGCAATGTTGATACCTTGGAAGTTGTCTTGTGAAACAAATCTGCAAACTAACATGTAGTGGCCATGAAGAATATAGATCTTAGATCCTTGAATGTGATTTAAACAATAGTTTCAAGTAGATCTTAAAAACTACATCCACTTATTTATCTCAAAAACATGAATGAATGCATCAAACCCTTGTCATGATGATATGATCTTGAATTGTTACAACAAAGTCTTGAAATTTGCCTTAAACTGCCTTGAAAATGCTCTTGTAAATTCTCTAATGCTTGTAAACTTGAATGCTAGATGAATTCATAAAATTTCTAGGAGAAACAATGTAAATTAACCCCTTATTTATACTAAATTATGAGATTAACCCCAAAATTCAAGCAATTAAGGCCGACACCAGATTTGCAAAGAAACATTATTAAATTCCCGCCAAAATGAAAATAAAAAAGGGAGGTCTCACTAAGGGAGGACCCATTCACTAGCTTGGGCGAATGGGTCCTAGATTAGTTTACTAGGATCTAACCCTAGGGGATTGAAAGAGGGATAAAAACCCATTCCAAATCAACTAAAAAGGGGGGGTCCTGTTAAGGGAGGACCCATTCACCACCTAGGGTGAATGGGTCCTGACACACTTTACCAGGACCAAACTTTTCCCAATGAAATATTTTTCTAATTAAATAATGAGTGTCATGATAGATCTTTGAGAGGTTTCATGCATACCTAATGACCAAATCTTCAATTATTCTTAAAATGAGTTATTTTCCTTCCATGGTCGCACCAGTCATCTCAATTATCTCTTGTTCATTCCTAAACTTTCATTTGGGAACTAGTCCAAAGGAACACAAACCAATTACATCTTTGATTGCTTCTCTAGTAATCAAATGTGCTTCATCAATCCATATTGATTCATCATGAATCCTACTCAAAATTATTCAAATGTATTTCTTGTCAAATTCAACCGGAGGGGCTTTCCACCATACATCCAACTTCTTCTCAACTAATATTTGGTATGCATCGTGATTTGCTTCCAATTAATTCTTCCAAAGGATCTACTTAACTGAACCGGTGAAATTTACTCAATCTTACTATAGACATATGCATATATATCTTAAGAGGGAAATAATTTAGGAGGAATACAAAAGAATGCACCAATAGATTCTTCTGATAGATTTTTTAAATATTTACTCAACTTAAGTTGCGATTTATTTGAAATATTCACAACATTTGAATTGTCCATTGCATAAAAGTGAAATATTGTGCAAGTGAAATACCTCTGTAGTTTCCAACAAAGAATAGGATTAGATGTCTAGCTTCCGGCAAACACTTTGAATCCACTTTGATTTCTTCTTCCTTCAAACCCTGAAATTTTGAATAGCTCTTGTTTCTCCAATCTTCCTCTGCACACTTCTCTAAATTCACAAATTCCTTCTATTGAATACGATTTCCTTGATACATCTTAATCTATTCTGAATGCTTTTGTAATAAATTCTTCAAATTGCATGTAGAACACCTCAAAATTCGTGTGCACTTCCATCCTTTCAAAATCCACAAACTTCATTCTTCACACATGCAACTAAAAATTCCTTCTAAATTCGTTACCTCATTAAATATGCTTATGTCATGATGTGACAACAAGTATCGATGAGGGGTTTATTAAATTTTCTGATAATTTGCCCCCCTTAGGCATTTCCTGACTCAAAATTTGACGGGTGTATCTATACCAAAAGACAACACAAATAAAACTGATGATTCTAATTCAACTTTCTTGAATTCTCCTTCCTTTCTCCATATTTTTTTCATTTATTTTCTTACTTCTTTTGGGTCTACAATTTGTTCATGATTCTTTGTTGGATAGATGTCTTTTGTCCTTTTGCAATTACTATAAAATCATTCTAGATTGTTGCAATCACAACAAACAACTTTCTTCCTTCCATACATCATTTTATTCAATCTATATTCACATTGATTATCCTTGTGTTGAGACTTCTTACACTTAAACATTTTCTAGAGAATGACAAAGTATCATTCATTCTACTTTTGCAGTTCTTTGCCCTATTACCAAATTTATTGCAAGAATGACAAACACCATTGAAACAAAATTACCTTTGAGCATTAGGTTGTCTGATGATATTCCTTTTGGTATTGCTTCCTAAGTCCTTGATTCTTCCATATTTGCATTGAGCCTTCTTGTTAGGAGGTTTCTTCATTTTTGAACTCTAACCTTCTTCAAACCACAAACCACTTTTATCTATCATTGGTCTCTGAGAAATAATCAACTCATCAAACATTACAAAGATTTTCTTGAATTTATCTTTAAGTCTTTTCACCTTTTCTAGATCTGATCTCAAGATTCCATTTCTTTCTCGAGCTTGACACATTCATTCATCTTCTCTTGAATTTCAAATTGCTGACATACTTTAATTCTTTTTCTTTCTTCCAATTTTTGTAGCAGTCCAATGAGCTCATCATGTTCTTCTTTTAATTGAACACAAACTTCCTCATACCTTCTCCTTAGATTATTGATACAATCATTTTCTTCCTTTAGCTTATTCTTCAGATCCTTAATTTCATCTGAACATCCAACAAAGATCACTTCTGAAGGAAATATTTTCATATATTCAAATTCTAGGACCTTCCTCAAGTTGTTAGGCTCCTTTAGAGGAACCAAGATTTAATAGCAATTGTTGAATATATGGAATATTGAGAGGGGGGAAAATCAGTATTCCATAAAACCATTCACATAAAAAACATTTAAACATTATCACAATTCTAATTGAATCAACAAGAGAGAACATGGAAACAAGACAATGCATCAACAAACATGAACATCAAGATTTTTACATGGAAAACCCAAAATGGGAAAAACTACAATGAGGATTAGCTCACAATATATTATATCTAAATACAAGATATTACAACGCTCACTATCAAGACTTTCTGTCCTTGAAAGTCTCATATCCTAAAAACAAAAGATGGCTAACCACCAAGATACAAAAGTTATGGATCATTGCCAAAAGTGTGAACTAATAGAATACACCTTCTGTGTGCAGGGTTCAGCTCCAATTAAGCTCTGAATATGAATACCTTCTTCTCACATCATTCGCTCAACAATTTTGTTTTAATCCTCAACTGATAAATCATTTAGGCTCACATATCCAAATATTCCTCAATATCTTTCACACTTCACCATATATTTCTTCTTTCTCCTTCCCATGCTCACATTTTCCACTCCACCACCTTCACACACATCTCCTTCAAAGAGTCTTACATATATATGCAAGTATATCTTATTCATCAATTAGGTTGGCCTAATTAGATGAAGACAAACTAATCAAAAACACTCTTGTCGACATCATATGATATATAAAACATTTTTGTCCATGTAGTGCATCTTCAAGGTATATTTGATATTCATAATGCATGACATATGTTAGGTTAGCCAAGGTTAGGACCTTAACACAAAAGCTCCAAAGAACCATGCACTTCTCAAAACAAAACACCTTCCAGATCCAACATTACCTCAATTTCTCATCATACCAAGATCAAAGAGAATACCATTAGAACTGTAGCAATAGAATGTTCTTCTTAAGAAAATGCAGAGTCTCCCACATTGATATGCTGAGAAAAAAATCAATTGGAGAGTACAAAGGTAAACTCTTTCAATTATAAATTTCTTCTCACAAAATAAAACTTCTCAAGATCCTAGATATAGATGTCTAAATGAGACATAATAACACAATTAAGAGATCAGAGTCATATCTTTTCTTGCGGTGAATTCCGAACTCAAAATCCAACACACTGGTTTATCAATAAAGGACACTTACAGTAGAGAATAGATTTTGATAGACTAAGTAAGCTTCCTGTACAGTTGTCACCATGTTGACATCAATGAAAACACATGAACAACCAACACAATCCATATACACTTCATGCTCATGTTGCAAGGCTCCATATTTTCAACAAAAAATGTAGGTGTTGGCGACTCCATTAGAGCTTCATCTCCAAGCGTGGACCATTGATGAATGAAGGTAGTTAATTCAACCACTTGTGCATTCAGTTCCACCTTTGTAGCCTGATCCTTATCCATTTGATTTAAAATGTTAGTGGAAAACCCTTGAAATTCATAAATTTTCTACACTCGAGTGGCAGGACCAATATTGATAGATGTCACTTGGTAATATGTAGCTTGAATTGTATTTGCATCCTTGTCTTCCACTGGAGTCGCCACATGTAAAATATGGGATCCTGAAGTGTTAGTTGTGATGTTTGATTTGATCTTGGCCTTCTTCTTTTCTTTGTGTTTCACTTGGGCATGTGCTAATATGGCCTCCAAACAGGCTTTAGGATCTTATAACATTAGTGCCTTACTTTTCATTTGTTATTCCAACTACAAAGGAATTTTTGTTTTTTGATCAGAGGATGTAGCATTGAATTCATGATATTTTGGTGGCTCATCCTCATGATCCTTTAGTGGGTCCTCTTCTTCATGCCTTGGAGTGTCTTCAACCTCTTTTCTTCTTCAATATTCTCTTCTTCTTGCACTATTTATTTCCCTTTATCATTTTAAGCTCCTATTTCATGAGCAAATTCGACCTTTCTTTCATCAATATTTTCCTCTTTGTCATACTTTCTTATATCTTCTTATTTTTTTGAGTGATTTTCCTCTCTATGTTGACCTTTATCCTAACCTGTTTCTTGGAGCTCCTCTTCATTTTTCTTATCTTCATGTTCTCCATCAGATGCTTTCAAGTTGAACTACTCATCAAACCCACTCAACTCTCCCTCTTTCAGAGTTCACTACTCTTCATCATTTGAAGCCACTTCATCCAAGTCAACAATTCATAATCCTTCATCAAAATGCTCATAGTAATCATCATGATCAGAGCCCGCTAATTCTTCTACTGCACCAATTGCTTCCTCAAGTTGCTCCTTTCCTTTCTTTTGCATATCTTCCCATATATTCTTAGTAGCCTCCATTTTGGGTGGTTCAATAAGCGAGGGAGGATTTGGTAGGGTAGCGGATAATTGAGTCATTAAAATATTAGACTCTAGAGAAAAAAGTCTTAGACAACCCTTGAGGAATATTCTATAAGTAATCTAAAAAGGATTTAAGGCTTAAATTTGAATTAAAAGGGGGTTAATTACTTCAATTATCCACAATTAATTAATGACCACCTAGATAAATGTGAAAGTGCCTTATAACACTTTACAACACTTAAATAAGGTACACATTATGTACATTTTATTAGATAGGGGCCCATTAGGCTTAATTAAGCAAATACATCCTAGAAAAGTGTTAAAGTGTGTCACGACACCATTGTAAAAGATTAGTTAAGGCATGTTCTAGTCAAATAAAGGTCCTAGAGTAGTTTGAATGTGTACAACACATTACAACGCCACTCCAAGACATCATTAGTTCAATTTTAATGTTAATTAAGGGAAAAGGCTACTTTCTCTGTTACTACAACAAGAAATTCATATTGAAAGGTAGACTTCCAATCGATTCATTCCTTTATCAGTTGGCACCACATGATATCATTCACACCATATTTCATGGTCGATGTTGGCTTGTTTGGCTTGGTCAAGACTTTTTATATACATGAATATTTACTATTGTTTGCTTTGACAAAGCCTTTGCAGCCAAGATTGCATGTAAGGAAGTAATAGTAACTTAAGCGCTTATTGGTATAACACTATCCATATTATATTACAACACTTGAAGCATCATTTGATAATATATATGTGTTGTTTATATAACTTTAACCCTTTATTTACCATGTTGTGCATATTGCATAACATAGCCTATACTTTAAATGCTATGTGTTTGTTTGAGTAATCCAAAGTTATCACTATTAAACATACATAATGATTATAAATGTATATATATGTCTTGTTTCACAATTTTATATAACACAATATTCGATAATTGAATACGCATTCACATATTAATGTAAGCATGTGTATATATGCATATATATACATATGTATATATATATATTAACGTACTAGTATGGATGTATCCATTTCTTCAATACATACTCATAGGTTAATATATATACGTATATTATTATATATTGTATATATATACATTTCTATCACACCTTATATTTAAACACATATTCATAGTCATATCAATTGACATATATACATGGTATGTATATATATGTATGTATATGTCACCTTGTCCATATGACATTCCCATGAATATGGGTAACCCATACATGAGCATGCATAAATATGTCTATCTTCGTATTCTTATGCACATATTTACTCATGTGCATGAGTTTTCGGTTGACACGTGCATATACACATATATATACATATTATGCATATATATTCCATCGATTAAAAATACACAAAGAAGAACTCACATAAATCAAAGAGACTCAATACATTAACTCCTAAGAAATAACATTCAAAAATATAAGCACAAACAAGACTTAGGATAACTTACTATACCCCAACTATTTTCTAACTTGACCAAAATAGAAGTGTGTGTGTGTGAAAGCTCAGTTTAGGTCTTTTATCAAAGGTTACCAAACCAAGTTCTTCTCCTTGAGTGATACTTCCCCTCTCTTCAGGATGCTTGATTTAATTCCTACATCCAACTCACACTTTGCAATGGTAGTTAGCTTAAAAAAATATATCCATTTTCATTCATATATTTTCACAATCAAAATCATTTCATAACATCAAATTGCTCATCAAAATTTATTCTTCACATTTCTAAAACACATAAAGGATAAATACACTCATGTAAAGAATTTTCACCCAACTAGGTAAAAGTAAATAAGTAGTAACATAGGGGGGTGAAACATATCCCCCCCTTGTGAATCATAGTCCATGATAATTTTAAGTAGCTAACATAGATATAAACTATAAGAATAACATAACAAAATTATTTTTCAAGAACTCTCAAAAGCATGTAAGACATGATGAAAATTTTGCTCAATCTCAGCATAGTCTTCCCTAGTAGCAAAATATTTTGCATACTGGTCCCACTAGACTTTGCATTGCAAAACCTCTATGTTACAAAAGTGAAGCTTATGTGTTCTGAGCACCTCGAGAGGATCGATTGTTACCATTATTGGATCATGTACCTATAAATAATTCCAATCAATAACATGGTTATCCCTTGGTATATACTTTTTAAGGTATGAGACGTGAAAAACATTGTGCATCCTGGCAAGATAAGATATGGTGGCAATGCAATTTGGTAAGCAACTGGGTTTAATTCCTCAAGAGCCTTGAAAGGACCTATGTAGCGTAGAGCTAATTGGGATGACTTTCCAAACTTGATGGAACTCTTATGAGGTTTGACTCTTAACAACACCTTTTCCCCTACTAATTTTTTTTTTGGGTACCCGCTTAACATCTACGTAGCTTTTTTTCCTATCATTGGCTTCAACTAGCCTTTTCTTAATAATTCCCACTTGATCCTCCATATTCGATAAAATCTCTATCCCAATACTTATCCTATCCTTTGGCTTATCCCAACTTATAGGAGTTCAACATTTTCTGACATACAATGTTTCAAATGGAACCATCTTTATTGTTGAATGATACAAATTATTATATGCAAATTCCACTAATGGTAGGTAATATTCCCACCTGTATTATTGATCCATACAATACATCCTTAATATATCTTCAAACACTTGGTTAAATCTCTCAGTTTTTCCATCCATTTATGGATGATAGGATGAAATTATATTCAACTTAGTTCCAACTGATGAGAACAAGGTTTTCCAAAACCTAGATGTCACATGAGCATCCCTATCTGATATGATCTTCTTAGGAATCCCATGTAATCTAAACACCTCTTGAATAAATTTTTGAGCTATGACAGGAGCTCCATTATTTATATTTCCCAGTATAAAATGTTCCACCTTAGTTAACTTATCCACCACTACTAGAATGGAATTGTGTGTATTCCTTGACATAGGAGGACCTTCCAAAAATTCCATACTAATAAATTTCCACTTACTTTCAAGTATATCATATGGATATAAAAGACCTACAAGGTGATGATGTTCTAACTTTACTCTTTGACACTCTAAACATCTTGCAAAAATATAGTGGCTTCACATCTACCAACATCTTCGTCACACCAAGATGTCCAGAGTATGGTGCTTCATGAACATCTTTCCACGCCATATTCCTTCACTCCTTTGAATTAGGGAAATATACTCTTGCTTTAAACCTTAATAATGCATTTGGTTCAAAGTGATAACCATCATATGTTGCATCTTGTGGATTATCCATGAGTGCTTGCTTAACTTGCTTGTAAAATTCATCATCCATGGATTCTTGCAACACTTGTTCCTTAAAGTTGGTTTGAATTACTACTGTTATGCCTTGCATAACCACCCCGTCTTTTGCCTTGGTAAAAATGGGTCCCCCTTTTATGTTTTTATCCTTGGTTGTTTTTCCAATACTTTGTTTTTCTTTTGTTTATTCTGTTGGAATCGGAACCGAAACTGAATCGGGTTTTGAAACTTCTTTCAAAACTCATTCTGATCCCCATCCTGACAATTTTTCTTTTGAGATTTTTTTGTTTTCTATTTATCGGAGCCAGAGCCGGAGTGGAAGTTAAGTCCAAATTTATTCAAGGATTCAAAATTAAATTCCATCCCGTCTCCACCTCCTCTTTTTGGTCTTTCTTTTTTAACTAGGTTTTGTATGTTGAGTTTTTTTTTATTTCGGTCTTTTGGTTTTATTTTGATGTTTGGTTTCATTTTATTCTTTGTCGGCGGACCCGGACCCAGAATAGGAACCAAGTTGGAAAGTTAAATAAGTTTCTGAAATAGTTTTCATTCCGATTCCGCTCCCGCCATTTCTTGGATGTTGACTTTTATTGAAGTCGCACGATAGTAATGTGCCAGTTCCTTCTACAGTTCCGACTCTGCTTTGTTGCATTTATTACATTAATGACAGGTGCCATGCATGCATGAAACTCTGAGTTTTACCTTAATTAGGGATTAACACATATTTATTACCATCATTGTTAAGAGATTGAAGAGTGAACCGGAGTTGCAGTAAAGCTTTTGTGTGAGTGAATCGATTGATAGAGGGACTGTTGCGCGCAGATTGCTTCAGGAGGTTAACCTATTTATTTTGTGTTCGAGGTAGGGTTTTATATTCTCGTTCTTCTTTTATTATTGCATGTTTCGTTCCGATTCATCTCGATTTGTTTGGTCGTGCGAATTTCTCTGTAAGTTCGTTTGTTTTGTTTATTTAAACTTTTGTTTGCTTGGTTTTTCTTATTTTCATTTTGGCTTTGTTTTCTTGTTGGTTTTATTTTAGGGCATGGTCGTTTTCATGTTTTATTCGTGACCGAATCGTGGTGCCCTAGTTCTTAAATGCATAGGTTAAATTACGGTTTCACAGTGAGTAGGGTTTTGTAAACCTTGTTTTTACTTAGGAAATCTATTGCACATTCAGTCTAGTTAATTTAAATAGGGTTAAATTCATGCCCTAGTTTCTATATATATTGTGGGTTTTTAATTTAGGGTTTTTACGCATTTCTGTATTCGTGTTTTTTAATTTAAATATAATGCCCTAAAAGGTATAGTCGCATCTCGATCATATGGGAATGGTTTTGTTAGGTTATATTTAAGCCCCTTTCATGTTGATATGACCTAGTCCTTAAAATCATAAAGTCATCTATCAAACTGTTAAAAAAAACTTATGACGTCATGGTCGTTATAGGTAGAAGCGGGATCAGAATCAATCTAGACTTTGAATCATGATTTTCTAGTATGTATCGATTCCATTTTTCATCCCGTCTCTGACTCCTCGTGAAGTAAGAAGCGCTCATTCAAAATAACAATAACATAGGTGGAAGCGAAAGCAAAATCAGAACAGAATATGAAATTAGAAAATTTGAATGAAACCAAATCCATTTCCATTCCGGTTCTGATTCTGGTCGCTATGATAGTTTCGACTCTGATCCCACTTGTTATTATTAAAATCTCAATAATGGTTTTTTCCCTGAGCCCGATAGTATGTTAAAGGAGATGGTTTAGAATGTTTTTATGCTTGGTTACACCTCTGCTATCTATATAAATAGTAAGGTTTTAAAAGCATGTTTTGTGATGTTCATTCAAGGATTTAATTAGAGGTTTTGTTGCAGGAAAGCTAAAGAATTTCAGGAGTCTCAGGAGAAGCCTCCCAAAGGAATCGGCTTGCATAAACATCAAAGGAAGCAACTAAACCCAAGAAGATAAAGCCGAAGCATCTACCTTATACTTTGAGGTGTAATCATAGGGGTCATGTTGTCACTGCAAGAAAAGTAGAATCGGATTGGTCTAATATAACTAACACCAACTTGGGCTCATATAATTTTGGGGAGTTGCATTCAGAAATGTTCATAGAAGATATAACATGGAGAACTCAAAGAATAGTGGAGTCTGGTTCGGCTCATATCACCTTATTTCCTCTATCTATCCAGTGCCTGAAGTTGATTCTAACAGCAACAAGGGCTTACAATCCAGCCACTAGGCAGTGTGTGGATTCATAGGATAATGTAATTATAGATCTCACTCCTCAAACGTTCCAACACATGTTTAGTGTCCCGGATCCAAAGAACCTGGTACAGTTGAAGGAGGAAAAATCTTTAGAGAAATATAGCAAATAGAAGCAGGCCAACAAAGCCAACTTGAACAAGAAATGGTTGACGACAGAGAATAAGTCTCTGACCAAGCTTCATGATCAACCAAAGAGGAAAAAATTCTACAAAGAAGTATCAAACCTAATCATGATGTTGTCTAGATTCTTTGGGAAGAGGGATACATTTCACTTCAAGGAATGGATGTTTCCCTTCATTCAGACCATCTTTAGTGGCACCCAACAGTTTGATTGGTCGATGATTGTCTTTGATGCTATTCATGACCAGTTAAAAAGGATAAGGGAAACCAAATGCTTCTTTATGACTTCCTATGTTGTTTATGCAACAGCTAGAGGAGGCATCTTTTTGGGATTGAATAGAGTGGGTATATTGGGAGAATCTAATGGGAAAAGGAAAATATGGGACCATTATAATTAGTTATCTCTGCAAGTATCTGAAACAAAATTTAGAAGAGTTAATGATGCATTTATATATGTAATCATTAACCAACTTAATGGGGATGCAAGATGTAGACTAAGCCAAGAAGCTATGGCGTTTATCACAGAATGGGGATGTTGGTATATCCAATACCCCAGGTTTACTTATTTTAGACTAGCTGGATTTGAAGGTCATCCCCATTTGCTCCCAAGATGTTGTGAAAATAGGATAGTTCTAATGTAATTTGTATATCAAGCTCTAGGGGTTAATGCTCAGTTTGGATTGAAGCATAAAACAAGATGCCATAAGTTTCCCATGGAATTGGGTGAATACAAATGTCAACATCTGGTGGGAGCTAAGGTAGTGTGCAGTGAGTTGATACATCTGAAACTAGGTTTGTACACACCTCAGAGGTACTTTGACCCGAGGAAGAAAATGAATGCCTTGATGCCTTTTGTTTTTGATAAACATTTCAACTTGTTGGAAATTTTTTGTAGTGACCTTCAAGATGAGTATGACCTTAGGAAGAAGAATTATGAGAGGTTACCCGTCTCACTCATGGTAGAACTTGGGATCAAAGATGATATCCCTGACACTTTAGTATATGATGGAGTGGTATTAGATCCATCATATGAAGCATTAAATATTGGCACCAAAAGCTTGGATTCGGTGGACTGGGATGGTGAGGAGACCATTGATATAAAGCAAATAGGAAGGCCAGTTTTGGATAGAAGTATTCATTGGGCTGTTCTAAGAACCAAAACTCCTCAAGAACCGACTCCTAAGAAAGGGAAGGGATACAAAAGAATCAAAAGGAAATTTCCCTCCAAGGAACCTTTGGAATTCTTTCATCCTGACATTGAGGAGATTGAGCTAGAAGCAACGACTCAAGATGAACCAGAGATATAAGAGGGAGATGCTCAAGCAAATCCGATGGTTTTCACTTTAGTAGTAGGTGAGTCATCTACTTGAGTCCCTCCTACAAAGCAACAAGGTGAAGTAATGCAAAGAGGCACTCTTTATGATACAACTGAGATCTTGAAGGGAAAAGGAGAAGAGGTGGAGATCCATGATGTTGGAACGGACTCTGATGAGACTTTGTCAGAGAAGGATGCACAAGAAAATATGCCTCTAGAGGAGGAAACCGAGCATGTGCTGACAGAAGAAGACTAGTGGGCCTTGTTTGAGGAGGAAAAGAAAGCCTCAGATGCTCAAGCACATGCAGAGGCCGTAGAGAAGCAAAAAGCAATTGATGCTAAGGAACAAGTTGATGCCTTACTTCAGCAACAACAGGTGGAAGCCCAATGAAGAGCTGATGAAATGGAAAAGCAACAAAGAAAAAAGGAGAAGGAGCTCAGGATCAAAGAGTAAAATGATAAGATGGAGTTAATACAGAAAATTCATGATTTGGAGGAAGAAAAAGCAACGCAGTAAAGAGAAAGAGAAGTTCTGGTGGCTAAGTTGAAGCTTGTTGAAGAGGCTCATAAAGAGAAAGAGGAAGAAAAACGTATGCAAAAGGAGAAATATGTTGAGGAGTTGATCAAGCAACAACAAAAGGAAAAGGAAGATGCAAAAAAATTAAAGGCATTAGAGGAATAAAGAAATCAGGAACTTGAGAAGAAGAGGTTAGAAGAAGAAAAGAAGAAAAAGGAAGAAGAAGAGAAAAGGATATAAGAACAAAAGGATAGGGAGGAAGCTGAAAATCTTGCTAAGACAAATGTGGAGCAAGAGCAGCAAGAGAAACAAGGGGTTGATTCTCAACCTCAAGTAAATGTGCAACCACCCTCTACTACTACTATTGCTCCTTCTTTAACTATAATGAGCACTACTCCAGGTGCTCCCACTTGGTTAAAATTGGATCTTCAGAAGAGATCAGTGACACATTACAAGCCTCTCAATTGGGATGATATGATGAAGGAAATTGAGAAAGAAAGGCCCAAGAAGAAGGCCAAAATCTTACATTCCACAAGGCTCACTGATAGAGGAGAAATTGTGGCCGAATGTGCCATACCAATGATGGACAAGGATGTAGGAGACATGCAATTGACTGATTACTAGTTGGGCACAATCAACTTGGGAAGACCTACTAGAGATCAGTAGATGAATTTAATAGATGTGGTAGCTTCTTCCACTAAATCCAGAATGATAAAAGACAAGCAGAGAAAGGATGAGCTTAAGGCTCAGCTAGATCAATTGCATTCTTATTTGAAAAGTGTTTCTACTCCGAGGTCACAACGAATTGCCACCTTTGAAACACCAGTTTTTCTTAGTAAGAAAGAGGTGGATGATTTGGTACAGGTAATGAGTAAGGAAGAGATATTGGATAGGTGGACTAATAAGATGAATCGGGAAATAAGTGAAGTGCTAGACAATAGTTTTGAGGTCTACAAAATGACAGAAGAGCTAATAGAGGAAATGAACCAATATGTCAAGGTATTGGGAGATCAGGAAGAGGAATATAGGGGATATAGTCAGAGGTTGAATGAGGTTTGCAAATTGACAAAATCCACTCTTCTAGAATAGTCAATACTTGAGGAAGACAATAAAGATTTCTTGGAAAAGACTTCTAGCATACTTCGGTTTAAGTCTGAATTTCTATACAAGCATAAAGGTGAGGTTCAAGATTATGTCAAGGATTTGAATGAACAATTTGAGGAGTTGGAAGAAGTTATTGCTATCATTGTGAATGTGGATACACCAGTAAAGGAGGGCTTTCCTTTGTACCAAATAAAGGAAAAATGGGATGATAGGTTTAAAGAGGTCATGCAAAAAGTGGATGATGGTGGAGATCTGCTGCTAGATCGACTAATGGATATTAAAGAAGAGATAAGGGCAGCTAAGAGGGAGTTGA